>CM053791.1:560152847-560752847 GCA_028749045.1 Cupressus sempervirens
ATAAAATTATATGTGCTAAAATGATGTAAGGGAAATTATTTCATTTAGTTTTTATACAAGCTAAAAATGAAATAAGAATTCTCAAATCATGTCCAAATTTTCTATATGGCTCAAAATGAGGCTAACACAATTGAACTCCTTCCAGAATTTAAATAGGCTAAAAAGATAAGAGTATATTATGTTACCTTAGATTTCTATTACTGGGATAAAGCCTTCTCCCAGTCATTTGCAAATGCATTAGACATAATGTCAAATAGTTGTCATACCATCTATACATGTTCTACATAATATTAGGATGTGATAAGAATACTATAACTAGTTGTTCCTAGTACTAGAGAAAAATCAAGCAAAGGTTTAATTTCTCAAATTTAGAAAATCTTGACATAAAAAGAATATATTCAAAGACATTTTCCTGTGCTATATGAAGTTTCCAAACAAGAGAAAAAGGTTGAGGAAGGTAAATAAAAATTCGAAGATGTCAAGGCAATGACTGATGAAGACAAGAGACAGTTGGTTACAAGACTTAATGATAGGATCAAATATTTACAAAGGCTAACACACAATAAATAAGATATGCTCAATCAGTTGCTAAGTGCAAATCACGAGGTTGCATGAAAGGAGTTGGAGATTACAAATATGAAATTTTAAAATGAAAAACTAGCAAATGAGTTGAAAGCTAAAAAGGAATTTGTTGAGAGATTGAACAAACCTAAAGAGGCTATGATATTTTTGAATAAATAGATGAATGCACCTAGGAGACCTCATGACACCTTTAGAATAGGCTATGTCAAGTTCCTATCAAGTGTTGAGCAAGGAGAATCATCAAAGCAGGGATACCAAAGAAACACAAATATAAAGCCAATGAACAAGAAGTCTACATGCTATCACTGTGGAAAACTAGGTCATACAACAAACATTTGTGGGAAAAAGAATGGTAAGTCAAACCCTAAACACAATTTTATGGTTATTGATTCACTTTCAACAAACAAGGTCATCAAGCACATGAGTGTAGATCAAAGGTCAACAAGGCACCAACTACTTCTAGATTTGAAGGTTACTATTATACATGTTAGAAGTATGGTCATAAGTCACAAGATTACAGATCTAAGGAAAAGAATAATTAGAAACCTAAAGGTCAAGGAAAGCACCTAAGCAAATACCATAAATTGGGATTACAATACTTGGGTAAATTGTCAATATTGTGGAAAGTATGGACATGTAGAAAATTGTGCTAGGACACATCTTAGAGGAAGATTTGGCAATTGGAGGAATTTTGGACTAGTATGTTTCAATTATCATGAGGTCGGCCATCTAAGAAAGGACTATATGAACTGAGCATCAACACCAAATGTTGAGGTAAACAATGGAAAGGAAAAGGTCAATGCTGAAGAAGTAAGAAGTGAATTGGATCAAACATGGAGAAAGAAGTTAGATTAAGGCATTAGTGCAAATGCAAAAGTTTTGATCACTGAATCCAATGGATTAGGTGATTTCACCACCTCAAACTAAATGGCAAGGTATGTATGGAACTAAGTTTCAAATTGAAATATCTTACATTAGTTCCTAATACTGCATGCATGAAAGTCAAAATTAGTGCGATTGAAGATGCATAAGGACAGATGTTAATGTTTTAGTTGAAGATGAAATGTGGTATCAAGTAAAAAAAATTGTAATAAACTAAGTGCCGAATTTGAATGTCAATATGAACTAAGTTTTGATACTAATTGATCAAAATTGAAGGATGTATATGTCGAGTTTCACTGAGTAAACCAAAAGAGTTGTTATGCACCTAGTGTTCACCTAATAATCATACAAAGCATCTAATGGAAACTCATTGGTTGTTTGAAGCTATATAGTTTATTTTTGAAGTTCATTTTGACTCACTAAGTTTTTAAATTTACAGAGCAAAGGATTTAGGTGATTTGTAGAGTGATTTGAGTGAGATTGCAAAGAGATTCAAGTGTGTGTCATTGGCTTAACAAGTAAATTGTGTGAAGTTGTTTGAGTTGAGTCATAAATATATGAATTTATTTGAGTTTGAAACCCTAGATTATGACAATGACATCATTTGTGAGTGAGAAGAGGGAAGCATTGAAGGATAGCAATGCTCAAATTGTTCATAATGATGCATGCTCTCCACTAAAGTTTAAAGTGTATCTAGATGTTGCATTAATAGGAGATTCATCAGGAGTGTTCTCAGGGATTCCACCTAGAGAAATTATGGTGCATGATGTTAGATTGTGTTATATGTGCAAGATTGGAGAGATAGGTGACTTCGAGCTAAGAAATTCCTATGAAAAGTTGTGTGACAATAGAAGATTAAGAGATGAAAACAAGGTTGTGGTTAAGAAAGGGTTAACTTGTGCCCTAGTGTTTTCAAAGGTATTCAAAGTTGAATGGATAAGGATTTTATTGATCATGATACATGACATGATATTATGGTTGGAAAATGGGTCAGTTAGGATCACAAAGTCTATTATACACCACATGATTGGATACCCTGATTTGGATAGAGTGAAGATTGTTTGATGCTAAGGAAGGGATGTGATTGAAAGCAACATGACGGTAGAGTGGAATGGTCAAGGTATGCCAATCAACACTATTAAGGATCTTATGATTGAGTTTGTAGTTCAGGTGATTTCTCACAAGTTTTATCAGTTGAGCCAACTTAACAGTGTGCCATGCATAGTAGTTGTCATGGGCTATAAATTGGTCAAGAAGGACCACAATTGTGATTTGGCTGAGTTGCATCTCATCTAACATGTAGAGAACCTTGGACCAATAAGAAAAGAAAAGAATGTATCTTGTAAGTTTAGTTCTCTTATCATATGCATATTTTTCTATGTACAAAATTCATTTCCTACTATTGGAGTTGTAGTTTGGGATAAGATTAGATCATTGACTAAGAAAATAAATGAATATATTAATAAGATAGGTGAGAACTTTGAAACCATAATGGTTGGCTATTCTGAGGACTTCAAGTAGAAGATGAAGAATAGGTTCAGAATACTTAAGTCAATCTTTGATCAATACTATACTCACATATTTTTTCCTGTTGATACATATTATACATATGTTTAGGTTGTTATACCTAGAGTGGCATGGCTAAGACCTATGCATTATGAGGTAAATGTTGATGAAGAATCAATCACTATCATAGTGTCATTAGCTGAAGAGATTGATAAGAATGTCGAGCCCTTTAGCACATACAAGATAGAAATAATTAAAATGATGATGCAAACCAAGGTTCGTAAGATGGACAGAAAAAGAAAGAAGATGATCCAAGATTTAGAAGGTAAACTTGGAGAGGCACCTCTATAGATTACCAAAAAAAGGTAAAGATTTTGGTAGTGATGAAGGTGATGGTGAAGAAGATGAAGTAAAAAAGAAGAACTAGTTGTTGTCAAGCCTAAGGTTACCAAAGATAATGAAATCATTGTGGTTGAGCCTATAGTGAAGATAAGTTTGAAGAAAGTTGTAGCCAAGCCCACTACCACATCATAGAGGGTTACCAGGTAGATATCTAAGGCGGAAAGTCTTGTAGTTGTCGAGCCACTATAGAAAGTGATTGCTAAGATAACAAGGCCAATTAAAGGAAAAAGTCCTAGAAAGAGGATATCAAATGCAGAAGAGGTCAAGCATGGACAACAAAAGAAGAATCCAATGAGAAAGGTGGTTGTTAAACCTAATGATGATGAAGAAGATGAGGTTGAATGAATTGAGTTAGATCACTTGAGTCAATTTTAAATTGTCCCAAGGAAGAAGCCTCAAACATTGATAAGATACGTGAGAATTTGATGAGTTTAGCAGGATTAGCTAGTTTTAAGTATATCGAGTATGAAACTTTAGATAATGTTGAAAACGAGAATGTTGAAAAACAAATTATAGATGTGATGATGAATTTTAAATATACACCAATTAAGTTAAGGAAAGAATTACCAGAAGAATTATATAATAAAATGGATGCAAAATGGAAATGGGCTTTGACTATTGAGAGACAAATGAGAGAGGCTACATCAGGCAAAGTGATGCTTGATTTAAGCAAGCATCATATGTCAATAGCCATGAAAGACTATGCAAAGAAGTTGCTACCAAAAAGAAGGGCATATAAAATTTTGAGAAATAAAATTGAAGAGATTGTCCAAGAAAGCAAAATAGTATGGAAGAAATTCTTTGTACTGATGCTTGTGGATGGAGAGCAAGAAGAAGATGCAGGAGGAGTTGAGTTTGATAATAAAGAAGATATCTATGATGATGCCAAGAAACTCATTGAGAGAATTAATAAGATAGAATGGGAGAGTAAAAAGTAGACTAAGGTAGTCACTATTGAGGATGAGACTCCAGAAAATACATTGCCTAATATTACTATAGTCAATCAAGAGGTAGAGAATATTTTGTCTGCATTGCCAAAAAAGAAGAAGCAAGATCCTAAATCTATTAAAGATACATTGATGGATATCAATCCAATGATTGTGAAAATTAAGGAATATCCAAAGATTGGTGATCAATAATAATCTCCACAGGTAACAGTCACTCTAATTGATACATCTATAGTTATTGTCGAAACTAATGTTCACATGTTAGATAAAAAAAGGTGATGCTACTCCTAGTAATAAATAGAGTGGGCTAAAAAATAAAGAGAGAGATTGGGTAAAGGATAAAATAGAAAAAGTAGAGAAATCTACTACTATTTGTGAGAGGTTAAATGTCTTAGGACCTCAAACTGAGGGAGAAAATAAGACAGTGTAGTCGAGTTCCATTGGTGAATTCACATCGACCGAGGAATAGAGACCAATAGAGGAGCTAATAAGTGTCATGGGAGGACAAGAAATTGTTCATAGACCAATTCAAGAGCTTCAAACTCAAAGTGTGCAATTATCATTGCCAAGTTCTAGTACTCCAAATTCCAAAGGAAATAGGATTAAGAAGAAGAAGGCTTAGTCACTTGGGAAGCCAGTGACATTAGATAAAGTTCTTGGGATTCCTAATTGGGACACTTGTAAGGAAACTTGAAAGAAAGAATGTAATTGTTTCTACATAACCAATAATAGATCTAAAATGAAATATGTAATTAAAATCTACATACAAGAGACTAGGAAACATACCCACAAAATGTGACACAAGATATATCCTGGGAAACCCTCATTAAGGGAAAAAACCTAACCTCCAAAAGCATCCATCACCATGTATTATTTAGAAAAACACCACTAAAATACAACCATGGAAGCCTTCAATGCCATAGCCACAACCAAGCAATCCATATGAACAAGCATGAATCCACACATCCCATGCCTCGCTCCCAACCTTCATAAATGCTCCCTTCGCTAACCTGTCAAGCTTTTTCCTAGTTGAATCTTTCCTTTTTGCCTTTTGTCTTGTCACCTTACACAACAACTACCCTTGTGTCTGATTATACAGTAGCAAGTCCCACAAAACCACCAAGTGGTATTACATAAACCATGTGCTACCTAACCCATTGACTCCACATTTAATATTGGAGATTTAATTCTTTTCCCCAATATTAAATAATTACATGAAATATTATCACAATGTTACAATAAAGCTCATCAAGTATATCCCATGGGAATCTTTACATGTTGCATGTCTATCTAGGTGCAACATTACATTAAAAAATATAACAAAATTATGCAATGTGTGCAACACCCATTATCTCAATAATCTCCCACTTGTTGTATACATTGCATAGGGTCAATTTGTAGCCACATAAATGAACAAGGGAACAATCCCTCCTATCACATCCACCATCATGGATCAAAGTAAACAAAGTGCTCCATCTTGGTACCTGCAACAAAATCAAAGTATCTAGCATCTCAAACATGAATGAAGCCACTTCCTATTATGCCATTACCACTGGACATACATAGAAGTCATCCAAAGAGAAGCCACCTAGCCTGTTGCATTAGAAGATCATAAAATACTATACCAACTGAAATGTCAAGAACAAAAAACTTGATCCAAAGGTAATCACATGTATCCGTAGTTGTCAAAATATCCATAGCTGAAATAACACCCACAACAAGTGCCAAACCCATCCAACTATTCATACCTCTAAAGGTATACCAAGTGAATCTCACATCATCAACATATCCAATCTATAACCTACAATCACAAGCCTCAAGAGCAATACTTGCCACGTATATACCAAGAAGCTCCCACTATAAAAGATAATGTCAAATTTGTAACCAATCCACTCACAACATCTCAAAGAAGTAAATCCATGTAGTATCAAGGACATCCATGACATATAAACCAATAACCGTGAAGAAAAAATCTCATAAAAAATCTCCAACAATTTCCCAAGCTCTCCACAACCAACAGAGGAAAGAGATATAGGAATAATCATGTCATCTCTCACATGACATACATGAGCACAAACCAGTGATCACAGTCTCTAACCAATCTCAAATCCAATGTAAGTGAAAACTAAACATCTAGGAAGATAACCAAGACCAAAGAGAAACCATGAAAATCATAACCTGTATCATGTCCTTCTACATACATCTCTTCCATAAAACCCCAACAAGAAGCCTCAACAACACCCAAACCACACCATATAACTAATCATGGATGTAAGCCTCTCATAAGAAGATCAAACTCAGAAACCATTCCTAATCCAAGGAATATGCCCAATATAAAATCATCTCCCAAACTAAACTAGCATAATAACAATATATGCAAATAGAGATAACCAATACTAAACCATCTCTCAAATGAACCCTCCAGAACTAACTCATGTACTGTATTGCATAAAAATGTAATCAACGGAATAACACTAAGCAACTAATGCCTATTCTTACAAGTTCATGCAAACCTCAAAATATGGAAGATAAACATGTAAATAAGCATAACATGAAATCACAATGACTCAAACTACTAATGCAAACCTCATGAAATCATCAAGTGTAGATGATTTCATTGTTGTGGGATGTGGTTGCGCACAAATCCAATAGCATAACAATGAGGTAGATGGTAGCTTGTGGAAATGAGGAGAGGGCTCTCCTTTTACAGGAAAAGAGATGCAACAGACGACTAAGATTGAATGCAAGATGAAGGGCTAGGATCTCTTAGGATCGATGAGGTGTCAAATGAGGCGGAGGCCAAGAAGTCTCCACATGGATTAGGGTTTTTGACCATTCAAAAGGGGAAAGATGCTCACACATGTGTGAGCAACCTTTGATGTGATAGGTCAATGACAGGTGTAAGAGGGTTGGAGGCTCAAGGTTTCTCACACATGTGTGAGACACCTTTGAAAGCGATGGGTCAATGACATGTGAAAGAGGGTTGGAGGCTCAAGGTTTCTCACACATGTGTGAGACACCTTTTGTTCACATGTGAAGGGGGAAAATGTGTAAGAGTCACATGTCACATGTGACTAAGGTTTGCTAATCCTTTGATTAGGATTGTGCAAATGATTAAGGATGTGATTAGATGGGAAAATAGGATTAATTAGTGGATAAGTTGATTGACCTAGGTTAGAAGGAAGAGTTAGGTTAGGAAAGTGAGGTTAGGTGAGGGTTAAAGTTAGGAGCCATGTGCTCAAATAGGATTAAATTTAATATTTAATTTCAAGAGGGATTAGGCAAGGATTAATTAAGTAAACAAAGTACTTAATTAAAGGGGAATGGGTTAGGATTTAAATAAACCTTAGTTCATTTAAATCAAGGAAAAGAAAACATAATTAAATAAATGTAAAATTTATTTAATTAAAGGTAGGGGAATTAAATAAATAATAAATATCTATTTAATTGGTTAGGATAAGGGATTTGGACAATTTTAGGTGTCTACATTTTGCCCCTATTTGATATAGCATTAGTAATGTTATATCAAAGAAGAATAAAATATAGTGGCTAGGAGGATAAGACTAGTAGCATGATGCCCCAGTTGTGGAAGGATGAGAAAGGATGATGAGGGTGGAAAGGTATGCCCCCTCGAGAGGACATGTGGGTTAGGAGAACATGGATGTTCTCTCGAAATGGAATGGAGGATGGAAGGGAGTTATGCTGCAATGGCGTGAACAACCTAAGTTTAATATTGTATTAAACACTATGCACCAAGGTATGAGCAACCAAGATGACAATGTGTCAAGTATGTGATAAAAAGGGGTCTAATAAAATCATATGCCTTGTGAAACCATGATATGGAAGACCATGATTCCTGGGACAATAGGATGCAAAGACCATAAATGCATAAAATACTAATGTAGACAAGTAACAAGCAATCATGCACAATAAACCAAAAGCAAACCAACATTTTGCCCCTGGTCAAGTTGACAACCCATTAATGGATTGATTGATGGTGATTGATTAAGGATGGCAATGCTAACAATACACATAATGCACATCCAAGGATTGGGAAGGATTCATCCCATGATAATGATGTTTGAATATGGTTAATGCATTATCAGCTAATTGGGTCAAATAGATGAATTGATTAAGGATTGATGTATAGGATTGCAAAATTAGATTGATTGGATTAGTATTGATTACATAGTGAGATTTTTTTTTTTTTGATTTTATGGCGAATAGAAGAATGAACGTGGATGAGATTGGAAGAATGATGGGGATAGGATGAAGAATGATGAGAGTAGAATTGAAATTGATCGGATGTGAATGGACTAGAATTGATTTGATGTGGAAGAATTAGAAGAATTGAAAATTGATTGAATTAGAGGATGAATGAATTTGATTGAAGTGAGTTAGAAGAATGAGGTTGAATGTGATACGAATGAATGGAGGAATAGAATGAATTGGACCCAATGACAAGGGAGACCAAGGCAATGTAAATGGAGGGGATGCAACAGGAGTTGGTGGATGACAAGAATGTTGAAAGGATACGAGGGGCCAAATGATATGGTATTAGAAAATGCGAAACCAAGGACCATGTTTCAAAGGAGCCCAAATGCCCCGTACCAAGGATAGGAAAATGGAAGAAAAGGATGCATGAAAATGGAAAGATGGAACAAAGGCTAGCGTATGGAGGAAGAGAAGGCATGTGCCTTGCCAAAGCATTTATGAACATTTTGTTATTGTGCCTCTAATAGTGATCACGAGCATGGGTATGAAAGTGGAATGAATAAGGGATTTGGAAGGGAGAGTATGAAAAAGGTTTAATGATATGAAGGGTATCGATGAAATGTGGGATATGAAGTAGAGGAAAGGTATGGGATAACCAAGACCAAGGACATATGAAAGGGGGATGGAAGTATGTAGGATTATGGATGGAGGATGGACGAAATGAACATGACAAGGACTATGTGAGGCAAGAGATGGATAGTGTGTCAAGATCAAATGTATGGAAAGATTATGGAAGTATGTAGGATAGTGGATGGACAACAAGAAATGGACATGCAAACTGTATATGGATGGATGAAAGGAAAGTGAAAGTCAAGATCAATGATGGAAAAGGATGATGAATGGTAGATGGAAGGATGGAAGAGATGTATGGAAGTTTGGTATGGATGGAGCTTGCCCCTAGTGTAGAGTACAAGTGGAAAAAGTGAATGGATGGATAAGTGGAAGTGGGAAGGCAATGGATACATGATAGGAAAATGAATGGAGGACTCAAGCATCTAGATATATGGATGGTATCCCTTGATATTTATGTCTCTTTTCTATGTTATTTTCAAGGAATTTTTATTATTTTCTCCTAGATGTTGGTAAGGTAGTAAAAAGAAGGATGAAGTGGATTGGGGAATGGAGGATAATGCCTTATGAAAAGGTTTGGATTAAGGGGGTGGAGTGGGTGGGAGGAAGACATGGTGGATGGATGTTAGGTTGGAAGACTTGTGAGTGAAGGCATGAAGGAAGCAAAAAGATCGTCATTGGCACACATCTTGAAGGGTAATGGAAAGGAGGAAATTGTGGAGGATAAATAGGATAAATTTTGGATTTTGGGAAGTAGGAACCCAAAATGGATGAAGGAGATGGTGGATTTAGGATAGTGGATTTTGGGACATAAGGACCCAAAATGGATTTGGAAAGTGGAAGCATGGATGGATTATGCACAAGGGAAGCCTTTGGATTAGCAGAATTGGATGGCATTGTGAATCTTTCTTTGAGATTCATTGCTACATTATGTAGCTTTGGTATCCACAAAATTTTTGCATTTTTGATTTTCAGCCTTTGTGGCCTTTTGATTTTGATTTGGATCAGATTTTTCTTTTCTTGAACATGTCGTTTAGAGGGGACATGGTGATCCTTGGACTTTTGTGGATTTTTAGCTTTATTCTCTTTTTCTTTTGCATCCAATTTGCTTTCATTGGCCATGATATGGGTGCATGAAGGTAAACATCGTGGAGAGCATATGGATGGTGAACATTGGAAGGAATTCAAGGATATGTGCCTTTTTTGATCTTTACTAGGGCCACGACAGGATGACATGGAAAATATGGATATGGTGGATGGATGTACGTAAGGACCCAAAATGGAAGGAAGGGATGAAGGACTTGGATGTGGAACATAAGGACCTAGAATGGATGGAAGTGAGGAAAGAATGGGAATATGGATATAAGGGCCCAAAATGGACTTGGAAGAGGAAGGGTGGGAAGTTTTAGATTTGGATGGAGGAATTTTGGATTTGGAAGGAGTGGAAAGCGTACCAACATCTTGAGCCATGTTTTCTTTAATGGGATACTTATCATTTGCAACACAAGATGCGAGTCTAGGTATATGGGGTTCATGAGTGGTAGGGTCATGTGGAGGATGAGGAGCACAAGGGGGATTATGATGGATAATAGGATTTTGGGATGGAGTGGGATCATGGAAATAAAATGAAGGGGTGCTTTGATCTTGACTGGAAAGAGGATCATGTAGCAGAATGAGTGGATCATGAGATGGAATAGGTTCATAAGATGGAGTGGAGGGAACAAAACCATGAGATGGAGTAATTTGATCTTGACATGGAGGAGTGGAAGGAACGTCGTCATGAAGTGGAGGATCTATGGATGCTAACGCTTGAGATGGAGTGGAATTGGTAAGGTGTTTGGTACATGGAATGCCTTGATCTTTATTAGGAAGGGAATCAAGAGATGGACTAAGAGGGGTAAATGGATCTTGAGGAATAAGGGAATGATGGGATGGAGAAATGCTCGGATCTAGAGAAGAAGAGGAACCTATGATGTCATGCTTTGGAGGAAGCTCTTGAGATGGAATTGGGGGTATGACTTTGGGTGATTGGCTCTCTTCATTTTGTATTTTACACTTAGCCAAGAAGGATGAGAAATACCCTGTACGAGGTGGGGATGATGTTTGTGGATTCTTAGGATTATGTGAAGGTTGAACTATGGGTAGGGGATTGCATGGAGGGTTGGGGTTTGATGGGACATGAGGACTAGGATCTTCGAAACATGGGGGAAGAGGACACATGGCATGGAAGGTAGACTCCTTCTATTGACTTGCTAAGAGATAATTCTTTAGTTGCTTGATTTCCATGGCAAGGGCATTTGTGTTTGAGGAAGTGTGTGGGCTATGAATGGAATTGTATGTAGTTGAAGGATAATGAGGTGGGTTTCCCTTGTCAAAGGTAGAAGAATAATGAACATGAGAGGGATGAGAGTTGGGTATGAAGTGTTGAGGATGCATTTGATATGTTGGTTGAATAGGAGGTATAACTCCATATTGTCTTTGAAGATTGTCAACCATTTGATTAAGCAATTTTAGATCCATAAATGTTAGATGAAGAATGATGAAGGATGGATGATGGATGGGATATGAACTTAGGACTAGGAGCTTTATGCTAATTTGATTTGAAATGGATTGGACTTGATATGATTTGATTGTAATTTGATTTGAATTTGATATTGATTGGATTAGGGTTTGATTTGATTTGAGAAAAACCCTATGAGATTGCAAACAAGTGAATGTTGGATTTGAATTAAAGGCTAATGACAATGCTTCTATGTCCAAAGTAGAAGATTTGATGGAAAGTTGAATTAGAAGAAGACTTGAATGAAATTAGAAAGATTGATTATGCATGAAGATGTAAATGGATTGAATTAAGACTTGATTAGAAATGATTGAATTTGACAAGGAATTGGATTAGAAGAATGATGATGTGGAGGACTGAATTAAGAATGCATTATGAGATTGGTGGAGGAAATTGGATCTAGATGATGATGAAGCATAACTAGGATGAAGATTATGAATTAGATTGAATGACGAGGGAATGATTTGGATGAAGGGCAATGATGAAGGTGTCAAGTAATGATTTGAATGATGAAGACGAGATGTATGAGGGTGATGAATGTGATGGAAAGAAGAAGTGACATGGAAGTGATGTGGAAAAATTGACTAGGGGAATCTAAACCAAGACTTGTTTTTGTTGTTTTTGAAATTTTGAATTTTTTTTTGAATTTTTGAACTTTTACAATTTTTTTTGGGTTTTTATGTTTTATGAATTTTTTTTTGGCTTTTTTAGGTTTAAGATGAAAAATCAAACAAGCAAATATGTACAAGGAAAGTGTGTTCAAACACTCAAGAACGTCGTCAAACACACCAACAAACCTATCAGGTTGAAACTAGGATGTACAAGGATCAACTAGAGGTTGTCCTCGATATACGCAAGGTATGTGAGGCCCAAATTTGTAGATGAAAGAAAATACTGCCACATAGCCGGGGGGAGACGGTAACCCAAATCTCCTCCTTCACTTCCCAAAGGTATAAAGTTCTTTGGGTCTTAGCCAAGAGTGACAATATTTTACTTCCAAGAGAGGTGTCTTTCGATTCACCTCCCGATTTTTATACTCTGCCAGAACACTGGAGTTGAGGTCATCCCAAGGGGTGATGAAATCCCCAGGCAGGCCTCCTAAAAAAAAGGAAAAACAAGACCACTTATTTCTTGTGCACCCAAGATCACCCGAAGGCGCGAGGGGAGAGAATACGTAAGTGACCTAAGGGTTTAAAAAGACACGCGTTCATTCCCAATGAAACTTTAGGTTTTCTAATCTATGTTGAAGACACACATGATTAAGCCATACAATGTTCTTTCCAACTTAAAATCATCGTCAACATAAATGAAAGCATGGATTCATCAACAAGAAAGTAAATTGAGCGTGTGCATAAGCAAATTTGACAAGGAAAGAATCAAATTCCCTTTAGGCATTCAAGATTGAGTGAGTGTTTGTTTTAAGCACCAAAATGAAATGTGTATTGCAATGTTCATTGGTCCTTAGACATTCAAGATTGTGTTATCATTCATTCCAAAGAAAAAGTGTTTGATTAACCATGCATTTAAGATTGAGTTTTAGCGTTAATCATGCATTCAAAGACGAGTGTTTATGCATACAAGTTCATTCCAAAACAAAATTAGCAATATGGTTAGTGAGAAAATATCCTTGCAAAACACAAGTTAGGGCAGCAAAAATGTAGGACAAACATGAAACAATCCTACAATAAAAGGTTATAACAAAGTTTGGACTTTGACAGAAAAAATAGAGATCTAAACTATATCAAAATATTATAAAACTAGCACCATGATGACGGTCTTGGAATCAACTTTCTGGCTATATTTAGTTTTGCAAAAATGGAGCCCGTATGCTCAAGTTATGAGCAAAAAACCAAAGGTTGCTCCTTATGGCCTAGAAGGGCATGCAGACTGTTGATGCAGTGATGATGTCAGTGACCTGCAAGGTTAAATTTGACAGTTAGGAGCATGTCAAGCAATTTTTTTTTTGTTTTTCAACATTTCTGAAAAAAAGAAAAATCATGGAGGGTTAATTAAAAAGATAAAAGTTAGTTTATTAACAAAAAAGTTGAAAAGAAAAGTATCATTTAAAATGCTAATCTAAATATTATTATTTTTTATTTTATTTAAAAAAAAAAAAAAGTAATAAAAAAAGTGAAAAACGAAGGGGTTTGAAATGGGCGAGAGGTTTTTAGGCCGGGCAAAGGTGAGGGTTGAGTGGTGGTGAGCAAAGTGTTGCAAGGAGGCAGTTGTGGTATAGCCGTTGCATGCGGTGGCAGGAGGGATGGCAGAGGGTTGCAGAGCCGTAGGTCGGGTTGAGCAGGGAGTGGGGAGGAGCAATGGTGCAGCGATGGCGGAAAGGGATTGTAGGGTTGGGCGGCACTGAGGGGTGTCGCTTGGGCAGTGGTCGCGCAAAGGGTATTGGCAGAGCAGAGCATGGGGATCAGCAGTGGCAGCATGTGGTGGAGGGTTTGGTGGAGCGGAGCATGGGGATCAGCAGTGGTAGCGCATGGTGGAGGGTTTGGCGGAGCAGGTTGGAGGGTTTTCGATGGCGCAGGGGAGTTTGGATGAGTGGAGCGTGGGATTTAGAGCCATGGTCAGCAGAGGAATATGGCATAGTGAGAGCCAAGCAGAGATAGGGTTGCGTGAGTTGTGGAGGAAGCAGTCACGGGAGGAGAGAGACTGAGCGGGGGGAGCCGCTGAGAGTGGGGCAGCGCTCGAGAGTGCAAGGTGGAGGACTGGAGAGGGAAGTTGGAGGATGGCGCGAGAGGTTTACGGCGGCGCCAGGGGAGAAGGGGAAGCGGGGTGGTGGCATCGGGGGAGAAGGGGGAGCAAGGTGGTGCTCGTGGGCGTCGCCGGTGGTGGCGCCGAACTTGCACTAATAAAAATAGTTTTAAATTTATTTATTTTTAGATTTTTTTTTTTTGAATTAGAGTTATATATATATATATACAAATGATAAAATAAAATAAAATAACAACTTCTTATATATTTATTCCCCCCCAAAAAAAATTTGTTATTTATTATTATTATTATTTTTTGCTTTTTTGTTTTTTGATTTTAAATTTAAACTAACCCCCCTTTTTTTTTTTTTTTTCAAACTTCCTACTTAGATTTATATATAGAAATGATAAAATTAAAATTTAAAAAAAAAATTAATAATAATTTTTTTATTTTTAAAAAAAATATTTATCCCCCCCAACCCCTTTTTTTTAAAAATAAATACAAATGATTTTAAATGATTTTTGAAAAACAAAAACGCACAAATACAATAAAATAAAATGAGCCCCACTTTTTTTTTCAAACAATTTATATATTAACAAAAAGGGAGTATTTTTTTTTTCTTTTCTAAATTTTCCTATTAGCAAAGAGATATATTCAATGTATATACACTTTTAGAACTTGAAAATAGTGCAATAGAAAATAAAATATAAAGTGTTATATGTCAAAAGACTTCCCTTATGCCCTCCAAAAATGATGATAGGCTCCTTGGCTCGATTAGAGGCTCCTCATGAAACTTGATCTCCAAGTGCTTCTTCAACCTAGAAGCTTGAAAACTCACAAAATACTCAAAAAACACCTTAGATAGTTAGTTCGAACCCATGAAGTGGGTCCCACCAGGCGTGCCAAAATGTATTGCATAAAAATGTAATAAATAGAATAAACACTAAGCAACTAATGCATCTCCCAACATGATTATGCAAACCTCAAGATATGCAAGAGAACATGAAAATAAACATAACATGAAATTAAAAGAGTATAAACTATTCAAAATAGCACATATGCAAACCTCATGAAATCATCAAGTGTAGATGATTTTATTGTTGTGGGATGTGGTTGCTCACTATTCCTGGAGCATAACAATGAGGTAGATAGTGCTTGATGAAAATGAGGAGAGGGCTCTCCTTTTATAGGAAAAGAGATGCAATGGATGATTGAGATTGAATGAAAGATTGAAGGGCTAGGATCTCTCAGGATCAATGAGGTGTCCATGAGGTGGAGGCTAAGTGGACTCCATGTGGATTAGGGTTTTGACCAATTCAAAGGGGGCAAGATGCTCACACATGTGTGGGCAACCTTTGATGTGATAGGTCAATGACAAGTGTAAGAGGGTTGGAGGCTCAAGGTTTCTCACACATGTGTGAGACACCTTTGAAAGTGATGGGTCAATGATATGTGAAAGAGGGTTGGAGGCTCAAGGTTTCTCACACATGTGTGAGACACCTTTTGTTCACATGTGAGTGGGACAAATGTGTAAGTGTGTAAGAGTCACATGTCACATGTGACTAGGGTTTGCTAATTCTTTGATTAGGATTGTGCAAATGATTAAGGATGTGATTAGATGGGAAACTAGGATTAATTAGTGGATAAGTGGATTGACCTAGGTTAGAAGGATGGGTTAGATTAGGAAAGTGAGGTTAGGTGAGGGTTGAGGTTAGGTGCTCAAATAGGATTAAATTTAATATTTAATTCCAAGAGGGATTAGGCAAGGATTAATTAAGTAAATAAAGTACTTAATTAAAGGGGAATGGGTTAGGATCTATATCCATGAAAGACAAGCATAAACACAGTGCACCTGAGAGAAACAATGGGCTATATCTCTCAAGTAGCAAACTGCCAAGTAGACCAAGAGTGGAGAATGAGAATACTCATCAAGATATCCAAGTCTCTAACCAAGACTCATCTAAGAACAATATCCTCTCAAGTTCATATTAGGTGAATACCCCTCATACTTCCTTTTGAAACTAAACAATTATCCCAACAACTAATTCTCTAATCGAAGAGAAATCAACATCACCACCATCTCTAAGCATCCATGATCACCTATAACCAATTAATCCATGCCAACTCCAAATAAAACATAGCAATATATCATGAAGTATCCAACTTATGAACAATGTACTCAATACCAAGAAACTAAACCAAGATCAATGTCAAAGTTCCAACCATGGCCTTAGGAACATTAACATGACAACATGATCTAACCATTTCAATGAAAGAGGTAACATGCTTCATATGAACATACTATAACATGTCACAACTCTAAACACATATCAAGAGTATACTATGACATAAAATTGAAACCATCCTAACACCAAGGATAACATGTCAAATGAAAGCATAAACCACACCTTTACCAAAAATCTTGTTAGTCCTCAAGATGCAACCATCTCTATACACCATGAATAAAACCATCTCCACACACTATAAAGATAACCAAGAACCCCATGAATCCTCAAGATCTAACCATCTTCACACACCATGAAGATAATAAGTGCACCATGCAAATGTCAAAGACACTTCTGCAGCAATAGGATCTAAGACAAACCTCCAACATCTGCAAACACTCAATAAATATATCAATACCAAAAAATTTTCACTCAACCATGGTACCAAGTCATCCATGGCATCATATAAATCCATCTCCTACATGAAGATCCTCTAGGTCTATACTCACACAACCAAAGTCAATACCAAGTGAAACCAAGATCTCCAAACCAAGAAGATACAAACTAAACCAAGAGATAATCCTGCATTGTCACCTCATCACTATCACAAGCTCCCACTAAACTGTGTATCCAAGCTATTCGTGAGATCATGATAAAAACCATCCTCTAACCATGAGAATCAACCAAGGCATCAAACCATCAAGGAACTCAAAGTGCACATCATGAGCTCCTTAAAAGAAACCAAATAACCATGATCCTTAATGAAAATGATAAACCACCATAACCAAATCAAGAATCCAAACCAACAAACATCAAGGATGTACCTATATATCCAATCATGTCATGCCAAAATCCATGGCACTATGATAACATCCATGAACCAAGCAACTAACTCTCAAAGTGTCCAATCTGTTAGCATAAAATAATCAACTACAATCCTCTATCATGACTATACCTAGTAACAACATCTCATTCCTTCTACATGAAGAAAAAATAGAAAATCATGTGACTTAGGTCATAGAAAACCCAAATCCAAGCCACCAATATGAATATGTATCAATAATAAAAAATCAATGGGTAAAGACAACCCATAACCAAGCTATAAATACAATGTGTAAGTATATACCACTTACAACATTGCACAACTTGTAGACCCAACAAGTCATCATGCATATCCAAGCCAAAAATTGATTACCATATCATCATGAGACCAATCTGAAATATGAATTGAGTATACAATGACGTTAAATCTTAAATCTCCAAACATACAATGTCATAAACTCACAATGCTACCATAGTCAATATATACCATAAATTGTTTAGATTAATATATCACCAAATAAATCATGCCAAACCTACACTAAATCTAAACCAATGTGTAGAGCTCTCTAAGAGATTTTTGTTGACTACTTGAAGTCCAAAATCAAATTCTGTATGCCCAAGTTATGCCCTAATCTGTGCTCAAAATAAATAACATCTCACTTTCAGGCTCTTAAAACCTGACAAAATGTCAAAATCATAGAACCAGACCTACACCATGTTGTAGTGCTCTAAATTTTCTTTCCAACTCCTATAAACTTGAGAGAAAGTTATGGTTGTTTTATTAAGATAGTTTGTTACCATTTTTACTACGATGTTTTTTTTTGTGACAAAAATTCTGACGGGATTAAATTTGATGGCCATCACAGGTTGAAACTAAAAAAACTCTTTCATTTGCTCTAAACATAGCCAAACTAGGGCATATTACATATCAAAAATTTATGAAAACATTGACCCAAATCCAATGGTAAGGTCTATTTTTATCCAGGAGGTCATTTTTGCAAGCTCCCCCTAAAACACTCATTTAAATGAAACATTTGAAAAACCCTTTTGTCCAAGAATTTCACATGCCCAAAATATTTCAACATCCTATCATAACAAAAAACCCAAAACCCTCAAATCTGCAATAAGAACTCATATATCATGCCCTTTCTTTTATCCTCTCATGCATTCTCATGGATTCAATCTAGGGTTACAACAACACACCATAGCTCTAATACCACTTGTAAAAAAACTTGCAAGAAAGAATGTAACCATTTCCACATAACCCATAATAGATCTAAAATGAAATATGTAATTAAAATCCACATGCAAGAGAATACACAAGATACCTAGAAAATGTGACATAAGATATACCTTGGGAAACCATCATTGAGGGAAAAAACCCAACCTCCAAAAGCATCCATCACCATGTATTATTCAACAAAAACACCATCGTAATACAACCATGGAAGCCTTCAATACCATAGCCACAACCAAGCAATCCATGTGAATAAGCATGAATCCACACATCTCATTCCATGTTTCCAACCTTCATCAATGCTCCCTTGGCTAACCTGTCAAGCCTTTTCTTGCATGACTCTTGCCTTTTTGCCTTTTGTCTTGTCACCTTACACAACAACTACCCTTGTGGCTACTTATATAGTAGAAAGTCCCACAAAACCACCAAGTGGTATTACATTAACCATGTGCTAAAACCATATGCTATCTAACCTATTGACCCCATATTTAATATTGAAAATTTAATTCTTTTCCCCAATATTAAATAATTACATGAAATATTATCACAATGTTACAATACAACTCATCAAGTATATCCCATGGAAATCTTTACATGTTACATGTCCATCTAGGTGCAACATTATATAATAAAATATAACAATATTATGCAATGTGTGCAACATCCATTATCTCAACAACACTAATAACTTAACTTATGAGCAAATGATAACATTGCAAGATTTATTGGCAAGGAAGAGAAAACAAGAAGAGCTGAGAAGGGAGCAACAACAAAAGAGGGTATTACATGAGATTAAGGATATTTTCCTTGAAAATTTTGATGCGAAAAACCTTAATGAAAAAGCTCCTATTATAACTCAGATACTTTATATTGTGGAGAAGGTCAATGACACAAATATTGATGCAAATGAGGAGTTGATGCAGTGGACTGCAAGGAAATTTGAGAAGAGATTTATAGAAAAAGTTTGTATTGAAATTGCATTAAGACAAGTACATTTCAAACCTTTTAAATATTGTAAAAGAAGTTTTCAAGAATATTCATTATTTTTATACAAAACTATGTGATGTTACTTATTTTACTAAGGAAAATCAAGAGTTTATAGATAAGCTTCTACAGTATTCAAGAAGCATACTGAGCATGGATGCAAGTAAAAGCTCATTTCATTTTAATAAGTTAACATTTTCCCAATCAAGATTAAATGAGTTGATGAGTGAAGATGGAAAAATAAGGGCCAAGCTTGTTTCTATTTAGATAATGTTGATAGCTTGCTTGGAGGTTATGTAAAGAGAGCTACAATCAACAAAGGAGGTAGTGAAAAAAGCTCCAAATCTCTCTACTATTGATAGTTTGGTAGATCTAGCTCCTACACTAGAAATAAAGATTCAATTTTTGGAATTTATAAGGACAAGTTGGGATCATGCTCTAGCTATGATATTACAGATTTATAAACTATTTTTGGACAAGTATGGTTTAACCCCTACAACCTCAAAACCATGAGTGACAAAAACAAGGGGAAATGACTAGCATAATAAAGGGGGAAAGATGTGTGAAGAAAACAAAGGAGGAAATGATGAGAGAACAAATTTTGAAGTTTTGAATGTATATACCAAGTTCAAAGTCACAACATGTATAATGTATAATGAGAAAAGGTATGGATTATATTCTCAAGGGGAGTACTTGTATTTTAGTTTTGTATTGAATAGTTTTGAAAGTTTGTGACAAAGTATTTTTGCCACTAATGTCAAAGAGGGATATTTTTAATCCCTAAGCCATGTTGTATATTAGTTTCAAACACTTAAACATTCACAAGGTAGGATTATTCAGTCATCACTATGTCTGAGTCATCCTATATAGGCAGAGTTATAGATTGAAGTCTTATACATATTCCAAGTCATCTCTTGAGTAGTAGTTAATGTCAAACAAGCTAATGGTTGTTGAGTACTCTAGTGATTCTTGAGCTTGTTAGAGATAAAAATGAATGTTGAGTTAGTCATAGATATTAGTGAATGTTGAATGATACAGAGGTTGAGTTATTCAATTCATTCTGAGCATGTTTAAGGTTGAGGGACAACATAAATAAATAATTTATGCTGAGCACCAACGTTATGTAAGTGTTGAGTACCAAAATTTTACTATTTTTTAGAATGACATTGAATTATATGTTAACTATTTTTGTCAAGTTGGAAGTGTGCTTTGAAGATCAAGGAGGTAATTAAGGAGGTGATTACACATTCAAAGGAAGATCATCAATCCATAGGAATGGGAATCCACCAAACAAAAAAATGCAAGGCCTAAGTGGAAAAAGAAGACTATAGATCATTAATTTAGATCTAGAAGGTTCACTCAATTATCTATTTAAGGAGGGTCTATGACCTAATTTGAAAGGTATTAGTATATGAACGCATGTGTATGGAGATTTAGTTTGTGTACAAAGTTTTATAGGTGAATCAAAGTGTAGAGATTGAGCAACGCAGTGAAGAGTTTTGAGTAGAGACAAAGGATATCTATTACAGTCAGGTGATATTATATTACATAGAGAACTTTTATCAAACATCAAAGTGCTAACCAAAGGATCAAGTATTGAACATTCTAATATGTGTTTTAGGGTTTAAATCTCTTAATATAGTAGCTTTAATAGGATTACATAAATCTCACAATAGAGTACTCACTTCATTGTGATGTAAAATCATTTAACCAAGGTAGAACCTAATAGTTATTTTAGCCTTTAACATGGTAGACCCTTCATAGGGTAGATCACCAAAAGTGATCAAATCATTGTGGCCTTAACAGGCACAACTTTATTGTTGTAGTAGCAAAGATTTTGTGGGTGTCATCCCCACCACAATTTTACCTTCACCTTGGAGGATTTCTACATTACCAAATCTATGTGTTAATGTGTTATGTACTTACATATATGCAATTAGAAGTTAGATCAAATATTATGTTGATGTGAATAGTTTCATTGATATAAGATGAATGTTTAAATGAGGGTTTTATGCGGTGATATCAAATATGTTTAATATTGAAGTGAAAGAAGTTTTATAGATCTTGATTCACCCCACCCCCCCTCTCCCCCCCTCTCAATTTCACACTTTCCCTATTATATTTCTAACATCCATAATCTTGTTTGTCCAAAGATTCAGACATCAATAGGTTTTACTCTTCGAAGAGTATCCCAAGAAGATACTCTCATCACTTTTGGGTTTAGAATTCCCTTAGTATTCATCCCTCTTTATGTAGAACTTTCTTCCAAATATGTTGAAGTAATTGACAAATGGTGTGTGAACAACCCATAGTTCATGGGAAATCTTTTTTATCCCTTTCTTTATATGTACCATATTCAAAGTGTACACGATTGTGCTTACAAATTATCTCTAGTAGATTTGTGGAGCATTATTTTGGATCATCAATGTTGTTCCATAGTCTATGATAGTTTTTTTTCTTCTTTTGGTGACCTCATTCTTTTGAGGTGTCCTAGGAGATAAAATTTGTCTTCTAATTCCATGCTCCTCATAGTAACTTTCAAATTCTTGTGAGGTGAACTCACCTCCTCACTCTGATCTTAAGAGCTTCAATGCTATACTAATATCTCTTTCCACATTTTCTTTGTAGACTTTGAACATATGGAAGGATTCTAATTTTTCTTTCAAATAGACATTCCACATCATTCTAGAAAATTCATCAATAAACAACATAAATTATATGTCTCCAAATACACTCTTTGTCCTCATGGGACCACACAAGTCAGTATGAACTAGATACAATATATGTTTAAAAGTAAATGACTTCATAGATAAACTTGAGTGTGCTAGCTTACCTAGCTTACAATCCTTACACATGTCATTGTTGGATTTTTTAGTGGGGGGTAAACCCCTTACGTAGTTTTTCCTTCCTACTTTAACCTTGCTTTCAAAATCTACACGACATAGCCTTCTATGCCACAACCAACTATTATCATTCCTAGCTACCATACAATTATTATCATAAATATTTAGGTAGAAGAGGTTACCTCTACTTTTTTCTCTTTTGGTTAGTAGCAAGCCTATCTTGTCAAATATTCTTCAAGAACCTTTGTTAAACTTGAACTTATAAACTTTATCTATTAGTTGGGCCATACTCAATGGGTTGTACTTCAATCCTTCTACTAGATATACATCTCCATGGGTAGAGGATTTATTTAGGGCCATAGTACCCTTACCTATCACAATGTATGGAAAATTATTGCCAAGCTTCACCATTCCTCCATTGTAGGCTTTATCTTGGTGGAATTTCCACCTATCACCTAATATGTGATGTGAGAAACCTCTATCTATTATCTAGTTCTTGTTGACACTGGTGCTAGTTATCAAGGTTCTCTCCACCCTTTATTTTGTAATGAAAATAAAGGCTACATCATCCTCATCATCTTCCTAATCACTAGTTGACTCTTTATCATTCACTTCTTCTTTAGCAATGTAGCATTGCTTATTTTCTTTTTCTTTTGACCACTTCTTGTTTGAGCCTTTCAAGTTGTTTTTTTCCCTCTCCAATTGCTTGTCTCCTTTCTAACAAGTTCAGGACATCTAGCAACATAGTGTCCTACCTTGTTTTAGTTGAATAACTTGGAATGAAGCTTACCTTTGTATTTCTCTTTTCCTCTAACCATTCTCTTTGCAAGCAGAGCCTCTAGATCTTCTTTTTCTACTCCTTCAACATTCAGACTTTCCAACTCCTTCTTATATCTGCACATTCTTGTTTCTCCTTTCTCCTATAAAGGAGAAACCAAGGCTTCAAATTTTGTCTCAACCCTTGGTGATTGGTTGTTGTCAAATTTTCTAAGTTCAAACATAGTGAACTTTCATATCAACACATCTAGTGATACTCCTTCCTTATCTATTGTTCTTAGCTCTTGAATGGTTGATACTCCTATGGCATAATTGGGAAACAACGTGTTTGAAATGTAGTATAGACTAGGTGACTAAGAGGGGGGGGGGGTGGTGGTTGAATTAGGAACCAATAAAACTTATACTTTAATTCACCAATCAAACCAATACCATGTAATTTGATTTAATTGTATGTACAAAATACCAAAAGCAATAAAACATTCATAACACTTGACACAATATTTGGTAACCCAAAAACCTTCCAAATAGAAAGTAAAATTGGGGTGGGATGATACCCACAAGCTTTATCACTGTAGTATAAATTTAGCTTGTTAAAGCTTACAATTGATCACTTCTAGTGTTATTCCCAATTAGGAGCAATAAGGATTGTTTGTTCCACCTCATGAAAGGGTTTGTGCAATACAATAAAGTATCTACTCTGTTAAGAGATTCAACAAAGGACTATCAAGTCCACCTTGTCAAAGGATTTGACTAATGCACCCATTAGAATGAATCAACAATAGATCTCTTATTTGCAACTTGGTTTGTTATATGAGATTCCTTTGATCTAAACTGATCACCTTGCTATGATAGATAAGACTCTACTTTTCCTTATACTACTTGTAGCCTTGACTTCTTAATTCACACTCATTTTCTTCTTACTTGTTACTCACTTATACATTTTTATATGATATAATGCATTACATATATACAAATCCAATTAATTATCTTTTGGAGTCAGCTACAATACCAAATTCAATAATCTTCACTAAGTTGGCTCACTACTAGAAGTTGGGTTCTGAAGACCACTCAGGTAATGCTCTAATACTCAACAACATTGTCAACTCGGCAAGCTCTGGCACTTGGTTGACACTGATTACATGGTCCACATTAATCACTTGGGAGTAGCTTGAACTTGATCAACACTAGGTGACTCGATGAATTGTAAAGAACTCTGTAGACACTAAAGGACTTAGATGACACTGCATGGCTCGGTCAACACTACCTCCATTTTCTTTGTAAACACTATAAGCTCGGTAGACAATATAGAGCTCAATTAACATTAAAGTCTTCATCAATTACACTAATGATCTTGCTAGACTCTATTAAGCTCAGTAGAAACTAATATCTACTTCTGGAGCTTGGTAGACTCTACTAAGCTCAATATACACTACATATTGCCCGTGATGCTCGATAGCAACTATGAAACACAACATACACTATATTTTGTTTTAGATGCTTGGTAGACACTATGAAGCTCAGAAGACTCTTCTTTCTACATATAGAGCTCAATAGAAATGTAAACAAATGACTAAGTGTTGAGTCACTAATTGACAAATTATTTGACCTTAATGTCAACAAATCTCCCCCTTTAGCATTAGTGAAAAAAAAAACTTATCATACCAAAATACTAAATACTCAAAATATAATTCAAAACTCCCCTATGAAGCAAGTTGAGGTGGCATGCTAACCTATGCAAGGATGTGGAGCTGACGACGATTGTTAATTATGATAGGACACATGCTAGAGAAGGAAAGATTTCCTAAGATTGGAAAATTTATGAAGAAGAGGGGTGGGTTTATGGAGGATAGCTTGAAATTCCCTAGGAAGTACCTTTGCATAATAATGACTTGCATTTGGCATGTAAGTAAAGTTATTAGCTTCTCAGTAATCTTCAATACTTTATTACCTTTTCTAGTTTTTGCTACTTTGGTTTTTGTAGAGAAAATTAGGTTTTTGGGATGGGCGAGGTGTTAGAAATGCTTTAGAATAACTGAGAGGTGGGGGTTTGAATCATTTATTCAAGGTCCAAATGTCCTAATCAAACTTTTACACCAAGTAAAGTGTGCCCAATTAAACTATTTATTCATCCAAGCTTAAAACTTTCATACTTAGCAAGTTACTGAAAATCAACATGTAAGAATAAGACATGAAAGATCAACACATAACATAGTGATTTACATGAAAACCCAATTTTTGAAAAACCACCAGTAACATGCTACTCAATTCTCACTCTTTTGAAGTGATGCCCTATGAAAGGCCTTTCTTGTTGAAGGCTACAACACACTGTTAAATGTGACCTGGTTAAAGGATTTAACCACCTTGTTAGAAGTGGGCCTGGTTAGAGGACTTTAGAACATTCACTTCGAATGTCACCCTATTAAAGGATTTACAAATGGTTGTTAAGCCAACTTAAGTCCATAAGATTTTACCCTAGCTGACACAATTGTTAGAGAGTAACAACAAGGGCTTTTGACCTGATACAACTCACAACTTTACTTGTAGATTTTAGATCATAGTTCAGCTCATAACATTGTTTGGCTTTCAGTCTTTTTAGCTCTAACAACTTGTTCTCCTTTCAAGCTTTGTCTCCTTGAGCCTTCATGCTTGATGTACCAGTACAATCTCCTATATGGCCACTTATCGAAGCAAAGTCTCTGTGCTCTGTTCTTCCTTCTCTCGATGTCTTCTCCTTGACACCCTTCAACCAATTCAAGCCAACAGCTCTTGCTTCTTGGCCTATGATTCCTTAAATAGAAATTTAGAAATGTTTTTCCCGCTTGATTCTTCCCTCCTTTAATTTTAGTTCAAATGGATTAGGTAGGATTCAATGAATCTAACCCATATCATGTTCCTTCTAGAAACATCATGAAGAATCCTCCTAAATTTTCTCAAAAATGTTTTACCTAAAATTCTATGCCTCCAACTCATCATCCTTATCCTCTATCTGGTTCACAAAATTTAAGGTAACAAACTTGTCAGCTCAAAGCTGGTCAATCTTTGACTTTTCACATAATGTAGCAACTCGACATCATTGAAATTTTGGTGCTTGGCACATACTACATTACTCGACACCAACTATGTTTTATTGATGCTCGACACCCATTGTGGATTTACTCAACATCGACTAAATTTTTTGATGCTCGATATCTATTACTTTGCTCGACACTTGAACTTACTTGGCTCCTTCTATTTCACTTGGCACACACTAGATTTCACATTTTCTTAGCACTAATTGAAAAAATCTACTCGACATGAACTAGCTTACTCGACACCTACTAATGAACTTAGTCAAGCTTTGCAGACAACTTTGTTACAACTTATTCTTTGAGTGTTTCTAACTGTGGCCAACCTCTGTATCTTCAAGTATACTATCAACACATCATTTACCATTTTCTTAACCGATCCTTGTACTTCATTACAAAATCATAACTCAACCTTTCCCTTAGGTGCTTTTTTTACATCTAAGTGATAGTACTTGGATCTTAAAAGAAATTTTCATTCCAACAAATAATAGGTTTGACATCAGTGACAAAACAATGATTGAAAACATTCTTTATTAACCATCTTCCTTCTTTGCAACAATCTCCCTCTTTGATAGTAATCTTTTTAAATCAGACTTCCAACAATCTCCCTCTTTGGCATTGATGGCAAACCAAACTAATCAACTAAGTTATCAAAATGCTAACTAAGTTAAAATAGTAAATCAAATGCCAAAAAGAAAACTTTATTCAAAATTATTCATTCTATCAACAACATAAACTAGTTTATGAATCCTTCTGAATTCTTTGTTGATAAACTGTCTTCTCCCTTTTTTTTGTTTTTCTATTTCTCTAATTGATTCTTGTTTGCACTATTTTCTCCCTCTAAGTTGCTATTTCCTTTCTGATATCTTTTCCTTCTACATTTATGTCTCCCTCTTTTCTATAGCTTACCACTCTGATCAATTCTGCTCCTCTTAACTACTATTTCTCCCTCTTACATTGTTTCTTCCTTTGTATACATTGATCAATTTCTGCTATTCTAGTATCAGTTACTTCTCCCTCTTTTTATTTGATCCTCTAGATTTTTGTCCCTCTTACATTGTTTCTTCCTCTGTATACATTGAAAAGTTTTTGCTATTTCTGCCTCTTTGACAACAATGCTAAATACATTATTTCAGCATCTTGTCATGTAAGTGTAACAATTTCAGGAACTCCAATTTCTCCCTCTATCACCTTGCTTGTGACCTGTTTAGAATTTTAGTACTTTGGTTACTTCAAGCAAAAACTTAAAGTAAGTATCCTTTACATCAATTTATAACATTTCAACAATCAATTCATTTGATGTAGGGCAATCTTGTTGTTGCTCAAACAACCTTGGATGGGGGTATCACCCCTAACTCACCTCTAAGATATTCAAATTCATCTTTAGGTAGTGCTTTTGTGAAGATGTCAAAAATTTGTTCCTTTAAATTGACATATTCCATCCTCACTTATCTTCCACCAATTCTCTTACATAGTGATACTTAATTGGAATATGCTTTGTTTTGGTATGCATTACAGGATTCTTTGATATGTTGATGGCACTAGTGTTATCACAATAGAGTATTATAGGTTCAGTTACTTCTTCCTTCACACCTTGCAACAAATGTTTGATCCATACAATATTGGTGTAGTTGATAGCAACAACAACATACTTAGCTTTTTTTGTGGACAATGAGGTACAAATTTTCTTTTTGCTAGTCCAAGTAACTAGTCTTTTGCCTAAGAAGAGTGCTCCTCCACCGGTGCTCTTTCTATCATCAATATTACCTCCCCAATCTGCATTAGTGTAGGCTTTCAACTCAAACTTTTCACTCTTCTTGTAATATAATCCAAAGTCGTTAGTTCCTTTTAGGTACCTGAATTTTCTTTTTACTGCCATAAGATGATTTTCTCTTGGATTTGCAAAAAATCTTGCCACTATTCCAACAACTAATGCAATGTCTGGTCTACTATGCACAACATACTGCAACTTTCCAATCATTGATCTCTACATTGTCTGATTTACTTTAGCTGACTCATCATTCTTGGATAAGTTATGTCCTGTTACCATTGGTCTACTAACTAGTTTTGCATCTTCTAAGATAAATGTCTTGAGTATCTCCTTGATGGATTTTGATCGAGTCACAAATATGCCATGCTTTAGTTGATGTATTTGCAATCCAACAAAGAATTTAATTTCTCCAAACATTGACATTTTAAACTCATGTTTCATTTGATGAGCAAAATCTTTACATAGGGCATCTTTTCCTCCAAAAATTATATCATCAATAAAGATTTTAGATATCAAAATGTCTTTACCTTTTTCTACCTTGCTGTATAGGTTGATTTTGTCATCTATTCTCTCAAATCCTATCTTCACAAGATATTTGTGAAGTCTCTCATACCATGCTCTAGGTGCTTGCTTCAAACCATAGAGTGCTTTATGCAATTTGCAGACCATATCCTTATTGTTGTCATTAACAAATCCCTCTGGTTGTTCTATGTAGACTTCCTCTTCCAGTATTCCATTTAGAAAAGCAGACTTTACATCCATTTGGTAGACCTTGAAACCTTTGTAGGTAGTATGTGAAACTAGTGTTCTTACTCCTTCCATCCTTTCAATAGGGGCAAATGTTTCTCCATAGTCCAGTCCTTCTCCTTGTGCATAACCTTTGTAGACTAGTCTAGCCTTATTTCTTGTGATCTCACCATTCTCTTCAAGTTTGTTTCTAAATATCCATTTGGTATCAATCACATTCTTAGCAGCTGGTCTTGGAACTAAGGTCCAGGTTTTATTCTTTTCTATCTGGTCTTTCTCTTCTTTCATAGCTTTATGCCAATTTTTTTCTTGCAGTGCATCTTTCACTATTTTGGCTCAATCTTGCTCAACAGACATGATTTATTTCTTAGTTTGTTCCTTGTCATTGGTCTTACTTCCTTGTCACCAATGATTTTTTCTGCATGATGATGTTTGCTCACATATTTGGATAGTCTTGGTTCTATCCTTCTTTCCATGTTTGATCCTTCAATTTCAGAGTCATTGTTTACATCTCTTTCTAGTATTTCATCATCTCTCACATGTGTACTAATTTCAAAATCAGAATGTACATTTTCTTTATTTTGCAACTCAGCTTTTGAATGTAGCTTGACATTCACTAGGTGTGATTCAACTGATACTGAAACTTGTTACTGATTCTCAACTTGATTGGCATCTTCTTCTTTAGTAGGAATTCCTTCATAGAAGGACACAAAAGATATATAATCTTCTGGTTTCTTGGATTCATCAACTTGGACTTCTGCATGTTCATCAAAATTTACATTTTCATTCTCCATAATCTTGTTAGTGTTAGTATTCAAACACTTATATACCTTACTTCTAGTGGAGTATCCAAGGAATATGCCTTCATCACTCTTTGTATCAAACTTGCCATTTCTAGTATCTTTAAGAATATGGCATTTACAACCAAATAATTTGAAATATTTTACATTATATAAGTGACCACACCATAATTCAAAAGGTGTTGTGTTTGTACCTTTCTTGACTTGAACTCAATTCAAGGTGTTGACAACAGTACTTACAACTTCTCTCTAGTACTTTAATGCAACATTCTTCCCCATCATTAATGTTCTGGCACAGTCTATCACTGATCTATTCCTCCTTTCTACAATGCCATTTTTAAGTCGAGTTCTTGGTGCTGATGTTTGTCTTTTAATTCCTTTATCATTGCAAAATGTCTTAAATTCTCTTGATGTAAACTCTCCTCCTCTGTCTAATCTCAAGCACTTCAGACTCTTTCCTATTTCCTTCTCTACCCTAACCAAATACCACTTAAACATTTGAAATGCATCAATTTTTTTCTTTAAGAACATGACAGTCATCATCCTGGAGTAGTCATCTATAAACAACATTATGTATCTATCTCCTTGGTAGCTATGCACTTCTATTGGGCCAAGTAAGTTTGTATGGACTAGCTCTAATACTTCTTTGGAATTGTAGGTTTTTCTTTTGAAACTTGACTTAGTCATCTTTCCTAGCTAACATTGTTTGCACATTATATTTTTAGGCTTTTTTAGCTTAGAAAAACCTCTGACTTTCTTCTTTTTGCTAATGCTAATCAAATTATCAAAGTTAACATGACATAGCCTTTTATGCCATCGCCACACATCATCAAGTTTTACAATGAGATAGGTTACATCTTCCATATTTAGGTAAAACAGATTACTCCTAGTTTGGTCTCCTTTTCCTATCAGATTTCCATTAGTGTCATAGATTTTTGTAGTTTTGTTTCCAAATTCTACTTTGCTACCTATATTGCCTAATTGTGATACACTCAGTAGATTGTAGTTTAAACCTTCAACATAATATGCATTATCGCATGGAATTTTCTCTATAATTTTAATAGAACATTTTACTTTGATTAGACATGGAGCATCATTGCCAAATCTAACACTATTTCCATCATATTGAGTAAAGGTAACAAACTTACTTTTGTCTCCTGTCATGTGATGTGAGCATCCACTGTCTATGATCCACCAGTCATTTTTCTTCACATAGGTTATTAGTGTTGTTGCTTCATCTTCATCTAACTCATCCTTCATGACTACATAGACTACCTCATCATCATTTTTATCAGAATCCTTTTCTTCAACAATGTAACACTTTTTTCCTTTGTCTTTGTAATCTCTGCTATCATCTTCTATTCTATTCTTGTTTTTGTTGCCTTCTCTATAGTTCTTCTTCTATGTGCATCTTGTAGAAATATGTCCTACTTCATTGCAATTAAAACAAATGATAGGAAGCTTATCTTTGAATTTACCTTTGCCTTTGTGAAATCTTCTTGCCAACAATGCTTCCAATTGTTCCACATCTTCTTCGTCTATGTTGTTGTCACTGGATGCATACTTTACCTTTTTCTTCTTCTTCTTTGGTTTCACCTCCTTAGCGTCTTTCAGTCATAGCTTGGCCTTGAGAGTAGATTCAAGATTCTCAGGTCTATAGTTGTCAAAGTTGGACAACTCAAATGCAGTGAGTCTTCCCACTACACCTTCAAAGGTTAGTGTGTTTCCTGCTACACATCTTAGTTCTTGTATGGCTGAAAATCTGATAGAATAGATAGAGAGCAGGGTTCTTAAATATTCACTATTAATAGTGTCATCTTCCAAATGACCACCCAAAATTCTTATTGCACTTACTACTTCTTTCATTCTAGAGGCATATTGAGCATCATTCTCACCTTCCTCCATTTTCATGTCATCAAACTTTCCTCTGAGGCTTTCTCTTTTTGATCTTTGAACATTCTGATCTCCTCCATAAATATCAGTCAAGGCTTTCCACATTTTGAATGTAGAGTCACATCCCTTGATGTCATCAAATTCAACATAGTTGAGGGTAGAGGCAATTTCTAGCATTGCCTGATTATGCTCCTTTCTCTTCATATCTTTTGTAGTGGGTATAGTTGGATCAACATGTTCTACTTCAATTAAGGTTTGTGCATGGTCACTTATTGATCCAAGGTGCAGCTTCATCAACCTTTTCCATGCAATGAAGTTATCTATGTTAAGCTTGGGAACTTCTCTCTTGGACATCTTGATCTTCCTGCTTCTAGAACCTTTAAACTAAATCAACAAATGGATTGGATACCAATTGTTAGAAATGCTTTAGAATTACTAAGAGGGGGGTGTTGGATTAGTTATTCAAGGTCCAAATGTCCTAATAAAACTCTTTACACCAAGTAAAGTGTGCCCAATTAAACTATTCATTCATCCAAGCTCAAAACTTTCATACTTAGTAAGTTACTGAAAATTAACATGCAAGAATAAGACATGAAAGATCAACACATAACATTGTGATTTATGTGGAAACCCAATTTGAGAAAAACCACTAGTAACATGCTACTCAATTCTCACTCTTCTGAAGTGATGCCTTGTGAAAGGCTTGCCCTGTTAAAGGCTACAACACACTGTTAAATGTGACCTGGTTAAAGGATTTAACCACCTTGTTAGAAGTGGGCCTAGTTAGAGGACTTTAGAACATTCACTCAGAATGCCACCCTGTTAAAGGATTTACAAATGGCTATTAAACCAACCTAAGTCCATAGGATTTTACCCTAGCTGACACAATTGTTAGAGAGTAACAACAAGGGCTTTTGACTTGATACTTGCAAATTTTAGATCACAATTCAGCTCATAACATTTTCTAGCTTTCAGTCTCTACAGCTTTGACAACTTGTTCTCCTTTCAAGCTTTGTCTCCTTGAGTCTTCATGCTCAATGTACCAGTGCAATCTCCTATATGGTCACTTATTGAAGGAGAGTCTCTGTGCTCTATTCTTCCTTCTCTCGATGTCTTCTCCTTGACACCCTTCAACCAATTCAACCCAACAACTCTTGCTTCTTGGCCTATGACTCCTTAAATAGAAGTCTGGAAATGCTTTTTCTACTCAATTCTCCCCTCCTTTAATTTTAGTTTGAATGGATTAGGTAGGATTCAATAAATCTAACCCATATCTTGTTCCTTCTAGAAACATCATGAAGAATCTTCCTGAATTTTCTCAAAAATAGTTTACCTAAAATTTTGTGCCTCCAACTCATCATCCTTATCCTCTATCTAGTTCACAAAATTCAAGGTAACAAACTTGTCGACTCAGATCTGGCAAATCTTTGACTTTTCACATAATGTAGTAGCTCGACATCATTGAAATTTTGGCACTCGGCACATACTACGTTACTCAGCACCAACTACATTTTAATAATGCTCGACACTTATTGTAGATTTACTTGACATCAACTAAATTTTTTGATGCTTGACACCTATTACTTTGGTCGGCACTTGAACTTGCTTGGCTCCTTCTATTTCACTTGGCACACACTAGATTTTGCATTTTCTCAACACTAACTAAAAAAATCTGCTCGGTATGAACTAGCTTGCCTAGCACCTACTAATGAACTTAGTCAAGCTTTGAAAACAACTTTGTTACAACTTATTCTTCTAGTGTTTCTAAGTGTGGCCAACCTTTGTATCTTCAAGTATACTATCAATACATCATTTTACCATTGTCTTAACTAATTCTTGTACTTAATTACAAAACCATAACTCAACCTTTCCCTTAGGTGCTTTTTTTACATCTTATTGATTAAATCCTCTTCATCAATCAACTAAGTGATAGTAATTGAATCTTATAAGCAATTGTCATTCCAGAAAAATAGTAGGTTTGACATCAGTGACAAAAAAATGATTGAAAATATTCTTTATCAACCATCTTCCTTCTTTGCAACAATCTCCCTCTTTGATAGTAATATTTTTCAATCGGATTTCCAAAATGAGAAACCTAGAAAACAAGAGTCAAGCAATTGTAGGGTCTAGAAGGCTAAGGCCTCGGTGTGGGAGATCTTGAAGAAAGGTAATGTGATGACCTACATTGAGAGACTCCATGGGTATAAACCTCACATTACAGAAACCTTCATCAAAAATTGGCTTGAAGATAGGGTAACTTTGCATGGGGTCACAATGAAATTGATAGAAGAATTTATTGCTGAGGTTGTAGGGCTTCCTATGGAAGGGATCAAATTCAACAAGGAGACTAACATTTCCAATGCTACTTTAAAGAAATTTCCAAAGACAAAAGCTGAAGAGAAGAAATTGGAGAAAAATGGGACTTCTACAAACTGAATCAAAATAAAGTTATTTGGAGGGATGTGTTGTCTTGTATCCATGAGTATTTAATTCTTGATGGTAGGGCTAAGAGAGTCCATAAATTTTACTTTGTTTTCCTAAATTATTTTAGGCACAAAGATAGGATTTCCTTTCCCTTTTTCCTAAAATACTCTCTACTTCTAAGCCTTTATGCACATAGAAAGAAAGAATCTCATCCTATTTTTCATGAAGGTTTAATTTTACTTATTGATTTTTTTTTGTAAAAGTAAGGCTATTAAGCCCTCTCTGGTTCTTGAGAAAAGAAAAGGGTTTGGTGGTGAGCCCCACTCTAAGAGAATAAAGGTGAAAGAAAGGGCTAGTATTAGCAAGAAGGTTTTCAGAAGGGAGAGAACTATAAAACATGTTGAGGAAATTACTGAATCTAAAAATTTAGACAGTGATGAGAAAATGGAAATGGAGGATCTTAGTTCTAACCTGGATGGTTACTCTAGGAATAAAGGGGTGTATACTGGTAAGGATAGAAATATAGACTCAAATGTGGGGTCAAAAGGCCTCAGGGAGGATAATGATATTCAAAGTGATCACCCTTCTCAAAATGCCAGTGAGAAGAAAATGGAGGATATAGGAAAGGAGATTGAAGATAAAGGCCCTGTGGGAAAGGACAATAGCTAGAGTAAAGAAGAAAATGAGGAAAGGATAGAGAATTGGGACATTAATACTGATACTCAAATCAATACTATGACCAATTTTGAGCCTAGGAATGTGGTTGATGGGAGGGATGATTCTTAGGATGCTAAACTTTCCTTTCTTCATACTGCTAAACTTAAAGCTGAGACTTCTCTTCAAAGTGATTATTGGCTGTATAATGAAATAATGGTTCTCAAGAAGAAAATGGGGGTTATGTGAAAATAATTGGAAGTTGAACGTGCCAAAAGAAACCAAATGGAAGTGCAAATTAGTAACATCCCTGAGAAGCTTAAAGAATATGAGCAGGAGCTTCGTCACCTTATAAAGGAAAGCGGCAAAAAAATGGAACATGTCACTTCCAGTATTTGTGTTGCAACAATTAGTTTAGGTAAGAAGAGTAATGAGGAGATAATGTCTCCTAGTAATGCAGGCATGGGGATTCCAAAACCAGGCAAATCACAATGAAAAAGATTGATGAGGCTCTTGAGGCTCCTATTCTTTCTTTTTTTCTTCGACTAACTTTATCTAGAGTACAACAAAAGTTAGTAAAGAGGTGGTGAACATTATCAAAGAGCTATCATAGGTGCTGGCTGTGGAGTGGGTGAGCTAGTTACAAGTCTAGGCAATTTTATCTAGTTTTTTCTTATTTCTTTCCATCTTGTTTAAACATTAGGTTCTAGGTCCTTATAAAACTTGGTCATTTTTTATGGTTTAAACTTTTGGTTTGAGACCCTTGTAAAACCTGGTTTTGTTGTTTTAAACTTTAGGTTCTAGGTCCTTGTAAAACCTGGTGGTGCTTTAATGTTTTTCTTCTATTTTTTGTAAAGGGTTTTGAGTCCCTTCAAAACTTACTTTTATCATAATCTAAAACATGTCTAGATCTATAACTTAGTTTTGACTACTACTACTGCTACTCAGTAAACTTTGACTCCATTTTTTTAATTTTTCAAAACTTTTTTTTGTAGATATTTTCTATACATATTTTCTCCTTAAAATATACATTTCTCTTTGTATACATATATCCTATTGTATGATATAACTATATCTTCCCCCTTTTTTGACACAAAAGCCAAAAATGCATATCTACAAGGTAACACCTCTTGGTATTTTAAACAAACTACAGGTTGCAAAACCCTATACTAGGATGCAAAGGGTAAATAAAAGACTAAGTATTAGCTACTTCCCATATTTAGTAGAAATTATCTCAGAATTGGACCAACATCAACAAAGCACACAAGGGTTTTCTACTCTTCAAGCTCTATAAGGCCAACACAGGTGCACCTAGGGATTTAGATGCCTTTTGCTTTGATTCTCTCCTTTAGAGTTATTCATTAATATTCATCTTCTTAGATTTATCCCTTATAGAAGATAAATGGTCAACAATCTTCTTGATTTTTTAATCAACTTATGTTTTACAAAAACTCACTATAAACTCCATGAAAGCTATTACAACAAGGGAATGACCAACAATTTAACTCTTTATCGCATGAATGGAAAATTGATTTTGATTTATATGTGTATTGTGCAACCACATGACCACATCAATTTACATTTGAATTAATGATCGGTGCCTTATCCATTATTATACAGAGTCAAATTGGTAACCCTAGACCTTATTTAATTGACTTGCAATTAAACTTATCTCCTGAATTTCATTCTTATGACATCCCTCCCATATATCTAGAAACCCTATCAATTCATGAAAGCATTTACTTAACTCCTTGAATTAAAAGCAATCTATGAAAAGATATACAACTCATCCAAGTTGCATTAAACTGAAAGAACATTGCTCATTTCAAATTCAAAATGACAGATACATGAAAATGGAGACAAAACCTAGAGACACAGATATGCATAACTCTCCTTTGTATTAATTCTCCTTGAAAACAAATACATTACTTGTATAAACTTACAATAAAACTCTAGACATGACAAAATTTTCCATTCAAGATTCATTGTATTCTTAGATTTGCAAAATTGAATACATCATACATTTCACACAAAACTTGGACCGACTGTAATTAGCAAAAAACTAAAATTCTACAAACATCAGACCATCACTCCACATCTTGGAAATTATTTTATAAGAAGGATTGCAACAAGCTTCAGATGGGAGGAAAAATGTCAAAATTTGATTTGAAAACAAATACAATTATTATTATTATTGTTACATTACAAATATTTATTGTATTCAGACAAGATTGGGGAAGCAGTTGCAAAAATGGTAGGTGGCACTTTCTCCAAGAATCTTTAACATAAACTTGTTTGTACTTAGATAACCTATCACTTTCCTTGCCTTTTCTTTTTGTCTCTTCTACTTTTAACTGTGACTTTAACTACCTAGTCTCTATCCTCAGATGGTAGGGCCTTTATCTCTACTATAACTTCTTAGATAGCTATATCTGTGTCCACATTAGGCCAAGTGGCATCCATGATTCCATTTAATTCTTTAAGGGATTTTTTCCACTTTGCATCTATTATAGCCTTAACCTCTACGGTTATCTTTCCCATCTATGCTTCTAGCTTATATAACACATCAATAAAATCATAAACTACTACAACATTTGCATCACCATTGCAGTATGCCAAAAATATGGAATGATTCAAATTATGGTCAAAGAAGATGACTATTCCATCCATTCCTTAACTTCTCCATCATTATACAAAATAGCGGGCACAAAACTAGGTGTCTTTGTATTAATGGATTTCATTTTATCTTGGATCAACTGCAACTTGCCCATAAAGAAACCATTTAAATCTTTTACTTTATTAACCAATTTTTTGACAGTGATAATCATTACTTTTGGAAAAAATTTCTTTTGTGTCACCATAGGTGCAAGATTATAAAAACATTGAGTATAAGGACCCCGTGTAGTAAATAAGGGAGACAACAAGACAATTGCCTCATAACATTTGTACTCTGCCCCTTGCAAAACCAGAAAGTTGCTATGCACATTCTGTGAGACCAACTTTAAGGAATTTATTTTATGGGTCAGCAAGTTTTTGATAGTTTCGATCTCAATCTCCTCACTAGACTCTAATTCCTCTTCATCCACTGCCATAGCTTGGTCTATGGCATCCTCTATTTCAGGTGCATATCCCTTTGTTTTCATGTCTTTTTCTTCAATCTTTGTAGCAGATCTGACAATATTTTTAATGCTACTATCTCATTTTATAATTCAAGGGTTTTCTACTCCAAGACATAAGTCTTCTTCATTTCTTCCTCATAGTGCCTCCTAGCTTGGATATACCTCTCATAGGCTTTTTCCAATTGTCCCTCTAGGACATCAATCCTGTTCTTTCCCAACAACACTGCTGAAGTTTGTAGTCCATAAATTTGGTTGCTAGAAGTAGAATGCACATTCCAAAATATAACATTCCCCTTAGGGGTCTCTTTAATCTCCACGAGGGTGAGCTTTTGATGCTCTAGAGTTAAACTCCATATTGCCATGGTTTGAGCATCAATGTTACACCTAGGCCCTCTAACTTCTCCCAATTGATTCTCATCTTCGAATGAGATTGTATTATCCTGCCTCCTCATTCGATCCAACAAGAATGAAGAACTAATATCCCATCATGGGAATACAATCATTACACTCTTGTGTATTAGGTCTCTAGATTCTTCCATAATGAGGGTTTTAGTAGTAGGATCATACTCTTGTAATTTTTCTACTAATTCAACAACTACCTCATCAGAGTCACCTAGTTTCATCTACAAAGACAATTCATTGTTTCAGCTTGAATAAGAAGCTTTTGAATTCTTTAGTTTTGATGAAATTATCATCACTTATAAATTCATTGGCTTCAATGATTCTATCATCAATCATTTGAGCCTATAATTACAATTTTTTAGCCCTTTGCTCATCCTCAGTGGCTTGAGCTATAACATAGTTTCTCCTTACATCATCAAAATTTTGGCTATTCCTTGGTAAGATCTGTAAGGCTTTCTGCTAGGCCTTTTGTGGAATCTCCACCATTTTTCTATTTCTTGCTCCTTTGCTAAGCCCACTCTAAACTCTTAGCTTGATCCTTTTCTTCATCACTTATCTCTACAACAGTGTCTTCATTAGAAGACTCTGGATCAACCTTTCTTCTTATTTCTTCTAGTACTTGTTCTAATATTTCATCAAAATTTTGTACACACTTATCAAGCCTAGACCAATAATCTACCTTAGTATAGAATCCCTTAAAGGATGGATTTGCTCTTTTCATCTCCTGCTTAGAACTTAGAACATCTCTATATTTGATCATCCTTTCTCTACATACAATTTCATCTAATTAGTCAGCAATGGCATCCTCCTCCCATAAGCACTTTGTTGGAGGTAAAGTATATCCCCTCACCAGCTTTGAAGCATTCCTTACTACATTGCAGGGGTCATATGTTCTTACTAGCTCAATTGGAAACTTAAAACTTCTTAGGAAAGCATCAATTTCCTCTATAGCATTCTTCCCTATATCAAAATCTCCTACCTTGGTACATCTACACAAAAATGTTCCCTTTTTTACAATTTTTCCTAGATATTATCTATTTAATGAGATTAACTATCAAAAAACTTCTACAAACCCTAGTCTCTTTGGGACATACTCTGGCAAAATGTGAAGTGGTTGGGAGCATCCTAAATTCTAATAATAGTATATTCTTTGAACAAAAAAATGCTTACCCAATCATGCCCTAATTGTTTCCCCAAATCAAAACACATATTTGGCTTAACCACCTTCCTAACATTTATAGGCACCCTTTCATTAACAAGTCCTATAATTTTTAGAGCAGGGTGCACAAAGTCATTATAAAAAGAAATAACATTAGAATATGGGTAGAATCTCTTCCATACCCTTGTCCATCTTTGCACAGGTAATCTTTCTCCCCATTTCTCTAGACACTCGAAGAAGCTTTGATAAAAGAATTCCACATTTTTGAACAAGATCAAATGCATGATCAAGGAGTAATGATGGAGCCCAAAGTTCTCCATTTGTGCCTCCTATGCAACAACGATTTTATCATGAATCATGTTGATGATATAAGTCACAAAATCATACCCAACATTTGTGTTAAGGTCATGGATATTCAAAGACATGACATAATTTCCACCAAGAGCATTCATGGTTCCATCTAAACCTAAGGTTTTATTCAGACCAAAAATAGTGTTATGCATATATCTTTGGAAGAATTCTAGGAGCATAAGGTCTTCCACCCCCTTCTTTGGAATTTCCCCTTTTTCTTTCCTTGACATTGGGATGTACCTTGTCATCCTTCTTTCCATGTAAAAGCTCTTTTGATTCTTAAAGTTTTCATTTAATTTGTCCATGTCAACAGGAAATGACATTGGACCTCCCAAATCAAATACTTCTATAAATGTCTCTTTATCCAATGCCAAGAAGATGCTTCTATCTATCTTGTGAAAGAATTTGCTAACTAGATTGTAGGACTTTATCAATACCTTGACTAGGTCAACATCCACAAAGACCTCAAGCATAATCAATTTTTCTAGGTTCTAATCTAGGAGCATCCTCGGTGTAAGAGGAATCTTGCATCACCCAAAAATATTTTATTTTTAGTGTTTTCTATTTTAATAAGGATTAGTAGATAGGGTGGTTACTATTTATGGGAACTTGCTAGTTTTTGATAAGTTTTTCACATGAGCTCAGAATGTTCTCATTTTCTATAGGAAGGTTCATTTTAGAGTTGTAAGCCTACCATAAAAATCTCATTGCTCAAGCATAAGTATTAGAGAAGTTATTGTGGATTTTCCGTGGAAATATTTGTAGAAAAAAATTTAGGCTCACCATTAGAGGCCTTAGAGTGCCCAACGGAGGTCTGAAAACTTGATAGAAAGGCACTTGCATCATTTTAAGCATGTAGATCAAGAGCTAGCATTTTCAAAAAGTGGTTATAATAGCCAATCAGACCAACAGTTTGTGAGTTATGGCCTTCCAAAGTTGGGCTACTTAAATTTCTAAAATAATTTGTCAAAGATGTATTTTGCTGTCTCTATATGTATTGTTAGCATTTTTCAGCCATAGGTATTAAGTTTAAGTATCTAGAACCCTCCCAGGCAGCATAAAATTGCCTATTTAAGAAAGGCCTAAACATTGTCTAGAATAACTCTAGGTGGTAGTTCACAGCTCAGTCTTGCAGATTACTGTAATGAAGGTGCCCATGTGGGTTAGCATATTATACTTATGAATTCTATAATGCCACATTTATGGTGCAAATATGATGTCCATATTTTGTTCTCACATTTTTTGTTGTTTCTTTATTTTTGTTATGAGTTTATGTTATTAAGGGGAGCACCCATTCATCAAGGTGTGATCTCTTCTTGTAGAAGCTCTTGATGTGCAAGCTAGTTGGAAGCTCTTCAAGTGTAAGCTCTTTTAGTGAATCTCTTAAGGTATTGATCTCTTCTTATAGAAGCTCTTGGTGTGTAAGCTAGTTGGAAGCTCTTAGTGTGGAAGCTCTTTTATATCGTAAAAGTTTGGAGTTCTCTCATTTGGAGAATATTGTTAGGATTTTCAAGTATAATAAAAGCATGCTTTGTGAAGCATTTTACCTTCTCTTTGTCTCCATATTTTTATGTTCTTGGTTATAAGTTGGTAAGGGTGGTGTATCCCTTCATCAAGTTCCTAGTCCAAGGGTTTGAAATTGGAACCTTCTCTATTTTGTTCTTGTAGAAAAAAACTAGAACAATTCACTTTCGTTCCTATCAGGAACCTCTAAATTTCTGCAAAATACATAGGGATCTCTAAAAGAATAATCATTTGTAGACTATGCATTGGAAGAACTAGGTAGAATTTGCATCCATTCCTCTACAAATGAGATAGGGCTCTTTGTTTTTGAAAGAGCAGTCTTGTATCATGCTAAGCCTAACTGTTGTTGTTACTTTTTCGCCACTTCGCAACTGCAAAATTTAATTTGCCTCTTAACCCTGTGAAACTGTGATTATGAGCTTTTTGCTAGCCTAACCATAGGTTAACCTTAACTTCTTGCAAAGGTGCAATATCCTTTACTCTAGTTATAGTGGTTATCCTCTGCATCATCGCAACTTGAAATGTTTGAGGCTTAATACAAGTCATAACCTTGCAATTTATAGTTTATCACCTCTTTGCAACCCAAAATTGAAGGTCAACCTTAACAACTGCAATATCATGATGACCTTTATCCTAACTACTTTGCATCTTCACATCCTTCAAAACAGATAGATCTCAAACTAGAGAAATGAAGTGATTGAAAGGATTTCTTGACATCACAACTTAAAAAACATTAGAAACATTGACTTAATTATACAAAAATAATTCAAAGGACTTAGGGATATAAAGAGTTAATGCATAACCAAAGTTTTTGTGTATCCCTATTTGATGCTTACATGTCAGTTTTTGAATAATTCAATAAAACACCAGACATGACCATTGCCCTAGGGTTTTTTTATGAGGAAAATTATATTATCAGAAACCCTAAGCAACCGAAACAAAGTTTCTTCCTAATTTTCACAAGATATCACAAAAAAAATTGTTGGGTGAAAAATGAGGCCATACACACCAAAATGTGAAAGGAAATCACTGTGTACCTTCAAAATGATGGACATGGTCTTGTCCTGGTTCTCTTGCAAAACTTTTGAAGCATGCAAAGCTTTTTGCTCCTCAGCTGATAGTTCCATCATGTGATCAATTATTGAGAAATTATTGTCATGAATCAATGTTTTGGCATGTGCAATATGTTTTTTCAATGCATCCATGTTAGGAAGTATCATGCCCTAAATTTCTATTAGTATGGCCCTTATCCTGGCCTCTTCCCTCAACAAATTTTCCTATAGATCTGTTAGATATCTAATTTTTACAAAATGTGCAAAACTACTGCTAAGATTAAGTGATAAATGATATGCACTTTCCTTTATGTTAGCATCTATCTGAGATAACTTATCCTTTATTTTCCTAGTAAAATTTGATAAGTCACTCAATTTCACAAAATAAAGCAACAATATTATTTATAGAGTTTTCAAAATTTGAAAGGATAATTGACAACTCCACTTGATCAATGGTTATTTTTTGAGCCATCTTCTCTAAAACTTTATTTTCAAATTTCCTTTCTGCCCTCTACAAAAAAATTTCTTGTCCATTCACTTCCTCATTGTACTTGTGAACAATGTCAACAAGTTGATCTAGAATTGGTTATTTTTCATCAACCTCTATACTCAGTGCATCAACAAATATGCCCATAATATCTTCAAGCACTTGATTTCTCTATTTTCCTTTAGCTATTAGCTTTTGTTGTATTGCTCTTTTCTTCTATATCTCTTTAGGAGTGAGATTAGAGGTACCCCAATTTGGAATAACTATATCCTCAATCAGATCAATCTCTTCTTTAGAGGCCTCTACCTCTTTACCCTTTTGTTTATGTACAATAGAAGGAACAATTTCCTTTCCTTTGCTAAAAAATTTAGTGCTTTATTGAGGCTTAACCTCAACTATAATTGCACTTGCAATAGTAGAAACAACATTAATTATAGGAGAAATAACAATAATAGTAGGAATACTTGAAATGCCTTGTTGTGACTCAGTTTGGTCTGCTATTGTAACAATTGGAGCCTATTGCTCAACAGATGAAGTGATGGTGACAACACTCATCATTGCACTTGGTAGAGTAGCTCCAATAGTCATTTGGGTGCATGATAAGACAATGTTTACCTCAACTAACCTGATAGTGACCTTCTTTGAGTTGGATGATACTAAGGCTTTGTTTAGAGAGAGTGGGAGGTAGGCCATTACCTCTGCTACTTTCTTCTTTAGGTCTAAATATTCAATACTTTGGATGTCAGGAAGATCTCCACTTGCAGTTTGATCTTCTTCATCCTCTTCATTATTGTTCTCTTCATCCACATTATTAACTTCATTAATTTCATCATCATTTATCTCCTCATTATCTTTCTCAACATCATCTATTTGCACAACCTCATCACTAGGTTTGTGCAGACCATTGATGTCTTTCCGTGCAATTGTGTTAGATTTTATAAATGACACAATATCCTTTGACAAGATCAAGAATGCATTGAATTTTGGGGTTAGTCTTTGCTCATTTTTCTTCAATGATTCCTTCACTTCCTTTTTAGTCAGATTATACATAAGTTGCCTCAAAGTTTTTTCTCTGATATATTTGACAACATTTAGTGCATTCTCCCATTGAGTTGAAACTTCTTTCAAACTAACATCAGTAACTTGCTTGGTTAGTTCCTCTAGAGAGTACTTCCACTTTGCCATTTTTGTCACTAGGGCATTGTCTATTTGTTTCTTCTCCTCTGTACTCCTAATGTCATACTTACAAGATTTAAAATATGTCATACTTACTCCTATTAATCTTTCCAATCTTTCTTCCAAGATAAGGGCAATCTTCTAAAATACAATTTTCTCTTCTTCATCTTCATCTTCATCTTCATCACCCAATATGAGCTTCTTCTTGGACTTTGTAGTTCTTTTGGTGAATATAGAAGGGGAGGACTTTGCTGGCCTAGTTATGATAACCTTTCATTTATTCTTGGGAGTTGCTTCTTCTTTTGGTTCCTCTTACTGCTCTTCTTTTCCTTCCTCTTCTTCAATATCATCTCCTTTGTCTTCTATCAGCATAAGAGGGGAGCTAGATGATTTATTGTCTTTAAGAAATTTCTCTACTTTCTTTCTTCCTCTTTTCAAGGCTTGAGGAAGCTTGATTTCTAAAGAAATCCTAGCCTTGGCTTCCTCATAGGTAACAAAGTATGGTGCCTTGGGACCAACTGCCTCATTTATAAGAGCTTCAATTATATCTCTTGTGTCATCAATGTTTACCTCATATCCAAGAGGCTTAACCCATGTAACCATCGGTCTTACTGCCTGTATATGTACTTTATCACAATCCACAAGGAAAAAAATATCTTGCTCATAGTCTCTAACTAGTTTCTTGGGAATTTTGTATCTACTCTTCATTTTCTCCTTAAAAGTTTCAAAGTAGGCATCCATGATGCTTTCAAAATTATCACCCATTTCTACTATGAACTCATTAATCTGATATACTAATGGTGTATCTTTCTTCTAGGCCATGGAACCTTTTGAAGGGAAAAACTTTTGAACATAAAAGAATAAACAAGTCAAAAGAGATCCAAACTTACACAGATTATTCTTTAATACTCGGATGCTCTCCATGGGCAAGGTTGAAAGATAAATTTTTCTTCACCACCTTGTAAGCTAGGTCAACAACTTCACAAGGAACATTGTTCAGTCTACTTGAACTTTAAATCATGTGAGCAATCATATGAATCTTGAATTTGATCTCCATTTCTATCACACCATTCAATTTCATGTTTCTTTCGTCCCACTCAACAAGAGTCTTCTTGGCCAATTCCACCTGACCTAGAGTTTTAGTGGTCTTGGCCTTACTAAGCATAGGTAGCCCTATTATTCTATGTGTTAGAAATATAGGATAGGCAAGGTTGTTAAGAGGGTGGGGTGAATCAAGAACCAATAAAACTTAATCTTATTTCATCAATTAATTCTTCTTATATATTCTGATCTAATTGCATGCATGAAAGACTGAAAGAATTAATAAATTCATAACACTTTGACACAAGATATGCTGACCCAAAAACCTTCCAAATAAAAGGTAAAATTGGGGTGAGAATGATACCCACAAGCTTTAGTACTGTAGTATAAAGTTGGCCAATTAAGGCTTACTATTGATCACTTCTGATGATCTATCTTGTTAGGAGCAATAAGGACTACTAGGTCCACCTTGTTAAAGGATTTACAAAACATACAATGAATTATGCACTCAATAAAGAGATTTGCAAAATACTATTAAGTCTATCTTGTTAAATGATTTAACTGATACACCTATTAGGATGAACTAGTGGCTAATCTTTGATCTACAACTCTAATTTGTTGGATGAGATTTCTTTGAAATGTAATGATCACCTTGTGGTGATAGATAAATCTTTGTTTCTCCTTCTACTACTTGTAGCCTTTTTACTTCGCACTTCTACTCTCTATATTCACATCATATAATCTTCTTACTTGTTTAGATGTGATACAATACATTACATATATACCAATCCAAATTACAATTCATCAAAGTTGGCTACAACACAAGTTTCCACAAAATACACAAAGTCAACTCAACTAATAGCATCGAGTTTTGAAGACAAACTTGGTGAGGTTTTGATACTTAGAAACCATTTTCAACACTCGACATCATCATGCTCTTGCTAGATGTAGAAGCTCAGTTCATACTAATCACTTCAATGTACTATGAACTTGGCCAACACTGGTGACTCGGTGAATACTATGAAACTCAACATATAAACAAAATCACTTGGTTGACATTCCTTGGGTCGGTCAACACTAGATTCACACCACTAACACTGTGAGCTTGGTAGACACTAGAGATCACGGTTGACACTATGCAACTCAATTAACACTATAAAGCTCAGTTAGCATTGTCATTGATCAACTCGGTAAATACTATTCAGTGTGAACTAAATATTGATTCTGAAACTTGGTAGCAACTATAAAACTCGGTAACAACTATATTACTTGGTAATAACTATAGAACTCAGTAAACACTGCAACTTGAAAGCTAAGCTTGGTAGAATCTTAACCAATTGACTAAGTGTGAATTACTAATAAACAAGCTTTGACCATAATGTCAAAAATCTCCCCCTTTGGCATTAGTTACAAAAATACTTATCAATTCAAAATTGAATTCTCAAAATTTCAAGTCCAAAACATTCTTTTGTCTCCATCCAATGTCTTCAAATTGGTAACATATAGTGAATCAATTGGTTGACATTTCTTGGCCTGATCAACACTAGATTCACATCACTAACACTACAAGCTTGGTAGGCACTAGAGACCATGGTTGACACTATGCAACTCGATTAACACTATGAAGCTTGGTTAGCACTGTCACTGATCAACTCAATAAATATTGCTTGGTGTGAACTAAATATTGATTTTGAAACTCAGTAGAAACTGTAGAACTCAATAACAAAAATATTACTCAGTAATAACTATAGCACTTAATTAAGATTGCAAAATGAAAGCTAAGCTCGGTAGCATCTTAACCAATTGACTAAGTGTGAGTCACTAATAAAAAAACTTTGACCATAATGTCATCAATCTCCCCCTTTGGCATTACTGACAAAAATACTTATCAATTCAAAATTGAATTCTCAAAATTTCAAGTCCAAAACATTCTTTTGTCTCCATCTAGTGTCTTCAACTTGGTAACATACTTTGTTTTGAGATTTTTAAAAAAATACTTTTGTTAAAGATGTTTTCTAATTATTTCTACACGTATTTGTATAATATTATGTTGCTCTCCCATACATATATCACATATTATACTTCTTTTCAATATATACAAATTTCTCCCCCTTTGATATATATATATATATATATATATATATATCACATTTTCTATCTCATCTTCTCCCCTTTATATACAACATCTTCTCCCCCTTTTTGACATAAATGCCAAAGGTGGATACTACATGTTAATCCCAAAATGTGATAAGAAGTCAAAATGTACCTTCAAAATCAATGCCAATGTCTTGTCCCAATTTTCCTATAACACCTTGCTTGCATGACATGCAATCTACACTTTTGTTGATAACTCCATCATGTGATCAACAATGGAGAAGTTATTATCATGGACGAGAGTTTTAGCATGTGCAATGTGTTTCTGCAATGTATCAATGTTCAAAAGAATCATGCCTTGGATTTCTACAAGTGTGGCTCTGATCCTGTCTTCTTCCCTTAATAATTATGCTTGCAAATTTGTCAAAAAATTGATCTTTGAGTAGTGAGTAGAATTGTAGCTCGGGTCAAGTGACAACTGGTGTGCACTTGCCTTCAAATCTTCATTTATCTTAGATAATTTATTTTTAATTTCCTAGGTGAAGATATATGTATCACATAACTTTTTGATTAATGAAGTAACATTATTTGCAGATTTTTCCAATGAACTAAGAGTAGTAGACAATTCTACTTGATTTATTGCAATTTTCTGTGCAACTTGCTCCAATGCTTTGTTCTCAAATTTCCTCTCTGCTCTCTGTAGAAACTTTTCTTGTCCATTCAGATCTTCATTAAATTTCTGGACAACTTTTGTTAACTAAACCAAAATAGGTTATGTACTATCAACCTCAATGCTTAGTGCATCTACAAGTTTTTTTTCACATCTTCAACCATTTGGTTTTCTCTACTCTTCTCTTCTCTAAGCTTTCTATTGCTTAGCTCTCTTTTACAATAGTTCACCCATTGCTTTCATTTGATTAGAATTTAGAGTAGAGATATCCCAATTTAGGATAACTATATCCTTATCTAGATCAATGTCTTATTCTTTACCTTTATCCTTACTAGAAACTTTAGTAGTCAGTTGAGACATTCTCAAATGTCCTTCTACTAGTTACTAACACATTTGGAATTATAACAATAGTAGAATGCTAGAAAAAAAAGTGGATATTGCACTGACAGTAGAAATACATTGTTTCTATGTAGCCAAATCTAATGATGGTGGATGCACTAATTGCTTGATAGATGAAGTGTTGATCACTTTAGTCAATATGGTACTCAGTTGAACAAGTGCAAAGATTGGTTGGGTGCATGGTGTTATTGTGGTTTCCATAACCAACTCGACAAAAGCTTTCTCTGAGCTTGATGGCATTAAAGATTTGCTCAGTGAATGAGGAAATGAGACCATTACTATTGTTGCAATCTTCTCTGGGTCAGTTTCCTCAATACTCTAAATCTCAAGGAGATTCTCCTTTGTAGCTTCCTATTCTTGCTCCTCATCATCCAAATTAACATCTTCTGTCTCTATATCTTCTTCATCATTATTTTCATTATCTTCTTTGTCATCTTCATCATCTATGCCACTAACATGAACAAAAAAATCACTCGATTGATAAATTTTGTAAACATTCTTCCATGTAGTTGTAGCTATCTTTACCACATGTTCAATGTCATTTACCAATATCATGCATGTGTTGAATTTCAGAGTGAGCTACCTTAGATTTTTCTTCATGGATTCTTTCATCTCTTTGTTACTAAGACTTGACATGAGCTACCTTAGAGTTTGCTCAAATATATCTTTTGAAGTTTTCTTAGCATTTTCCCATCTTGGCTTGATTGCTTGCATAAGCTCATTAGGAGTTTGCTGAACAAGTTTGTCAGGGGAGTATTTCCATTTACCTAATTTTGACATCATCATGTCCTCAACTTGCTTCTTCTCATTTATACTCCAATATTTCATATATGAGAGATTTAAAATTTTTTCACTCCAGCTCCTACTTCAATTTATTTTAATTTTTCTTTAAATTTAGGTGGAGGCTTCTTGAAAATAACTTCCTTTGCATCCTCCTCACCTAATTTCAATTTATTTATTGATCTTGATGCTCTTCTAATGAATACTATAGTAGATGACTTGGTAGGTTGGGTATTGATAACCTTACCCTTCTTCCTTATAGGTTGTTCTTCTTTAGACTTGGTTTCTTTTGCTTCATCTTCTTTTCCTTTAGTCAACAGGAGAGTAGAACTTGCTTGCCTTAGTTTTTCTATCCTATTCTTTCCTTTGTTAACTGCTTGAGGAAGCTTACTTTCAAGTTATATTCTAGCTTTGGCTTTGTAATGTCCCTTTTCTGATTTTTCATGATATTTCCAACCTCTAATCAGATCTTTAAAATCAAACAACTGCTATCACAAAGATCCACCAAATTCCTTAAGAAACCCCAAATCGGGTATGTTGAAAATAGTGCTAAAAGCTTCACAACTTCACAAATTATTAATGAATCTGAAAATGGAAATTTTTACAGAACTTTCAGCAGCATAACAGCCTACAAATTGATATTTCCAGATCCGTATAGACTTTACACAACAGCTCGAAAATGTAGGACCAAAACTATGCTCATCGGGCTCCCGAAATAGCACAAAATATGCTCGGAAACACCACAAGAACACTAATAATCTATCTCAGAAGTTTAATCACGTCCCAATATATATATTCAGCTCTATTTTAACAGCTTAAAGTATAAAATACAGCAGCAACCAAAACTGATATGAAATACTCAACCGGAAACACCAAACTCTTACAAAAATACACCCGAAAACTCACAAATCTGCACTGTTCAGCACAAAGGCAAACTCTGTATGAGCATGCACATGGAATGGCTTCAAACTCCCGTCCTTAGCCTTCCTGGAAACCTGCAAACTCCCGTTCTTGGGTCTCCCTGGAAACCTGCAAACTCCCGTTCTTGGGTCTCCTTCTCCACAGGTTTGGCAGCCTCTGAAGAATAACAAAGAATGAGTGAAAATCAAGTCTGGAATCCCCCCAAAATGCCTCCAAACCTCTTTAAAAAGGGCATAACTGTAACTCACGTCCAAGAGAGGTTAATGAAACATATTTTAATAATAAATATCATTTATTAGTCCAACGGTTTCCAAAGATTAACTCCCTTTTTCTGAAACTTCACTTTCTTGGGCCTGCCTGTCTTAGCAAAGATTATTATTTTTTAATTATTTGAAAAGGGGACATGACAAGTCCTCCCCTCCCAAACATTGCTTGTCCTCAAGCAATGGCTGAACAATAAACCAATCAATCCTCCTGGATCCCAAATGTAGTCATGAACTATACTACTACCAATTAACACAGACTCCTGCAAGATCCTCTGCAATATGACCAAGAGGAATCCATAATCAAACTGGCAATTATAGCTCAACCAAACTCCAAAATCACCATTACCACAATCAAAAACCCATGAGACACAAACTCTTAGAATATCAAAACCCAAGTAAAGTGGACTACCAACATAGTAAATACCATCAATGCATTCCACTGGCCTATATGGAATGTACAATCCAACTCTGCAACAATGGTGAATGCTCTCAAATGAAACTATACCAAGTATGGAGAATCCACACACTATACAACTCCTGCAGTCAACACAACTCTGTAGATCATTGGCCACTGTCTCATAACCATAACTCCCATGCACCCCTGATGGTGAAAAGCCATCACAAGATAAACAACAAGAAATGGAACCCAAACCAAATTTTTCTGCCATCAACTCCTCAGCATAAGGATCAATTGTTAACTGATGTACATACCTTGCAATATAATGTTGATTAAAAAAACCAACCTCAGTCAACAACTCACCATGAACAAGTGATACAACCCACTGTGACTGATCACTAGCTAAGTCAGGAGATGTCATAGCCAAAGGAGTAGAATCAATAACAACACTTGCTGAAGCATCACTCCAAAACTCCTGCTCTAAGTCATGTATTATCAAGCTATCAACTACAAAACCTGTCGCCATGTCGTGCCCATCACAACTCTCATCTCGAGGCATCAAACTATTCCATAATTGATGATAAGCACTAGGAACCAAAGTACATCTCTGTATCATAATCTCATCAACATGGTCATCAAAGGTAAATTGATGAGCGTACCTCACAGTGTAATGCCGATAGAATGCGCCAATCTCAGTCAGTGGCTCAGACTGTAATCCAGATGAAACTAACTGCAATTGATCATCAACCATGTTGGAACTGACTACTACCTCCAAAGATATCACCAAGGGAGTAGTATTACTATCAGGAACCATGCCAACTGTCGACTCACCAACATCACACATGACCTTTGATACATCTCTAGTCTCTGTGCCTTCAGTACTAGAGGCCACCACCCTGTCAGGCATACAATAATCTGCTACAATACCCAACTCAACTAAACTTGACTCTAGTGGGAATGAACCTGATATGCCAATGTTAGTATCAAGGATGGATGCATCCCCATCTCCATTGTCTCTGACAATCTCAGTCATGGACATCCTCGAATCACCAAACACCATAGCTTGTGACTGTATAGAATCAGATAAAGACTGTAGTCACTCTAACTCCATGGTCACCTTAGCCAAATGAAACTGTGACTCCTTGAAAGCCAACTGTGTACTCTCAAGAATCTCAAAAGTCACCTCAAGCTGCTCAGTAAGCTCACTCACCTCATCTTCCTTGGCCAACAATGCATCATATGTTGTACTACCCCACTCCATAAGATAATCTCTATCAGCTACCAACTGCATATAATTCTGTCTCAAAATCTGAATAGCCTCCCATAAAGAGTGGATCTCTGTCAAGGAAAGATAACTTCCTTCCTGCTCATCACTAGTAGGAGAACCCCATCCATAAACTGCTAATAATTGACGAGCAGCATCAAAATGTTGGCAAGTGATAGCAATGTCTCGGTCACTAACTCTCAACTGATTAGACACATGATGGCATTGGCTTGACTGTCTCCTACAAACCTCCTTTGATGCACTGTCTAAAGGAGTATCCTCAAAGTTACTAGTCTCTAGAGTATTACCATCCATGTCCTGTGAATCAACTCTAAAGCTCATATCAACATACAGAGTATCAAAATTTGTAGCACTGCTGTCCAACTCCTCTGTACCCAAAGAAACTAAGTCTTCAAAATTGCCCACTACATCCTCCTGGATGTCATCGATGCCAATATGATCCTGGGACTCATCTGTACACACTGCCAAATATGAAAGATCATCAACACATTCCAGCAAGTATGGTCGACTGGATATATGAACAAAGCCCAACACCGGTGTATAAAAACTAATACCAACATCAGACAAGATACTGGCACAAGAAAAGACAACACCGTGTAATCTACTAATCAAATCCATGATAGCACCCAAACAAACACTGCGACCAAAAAGTGTTAAAGATCTCCAGTCAACTGAATCCCAAACACCAATATAACAATCTCGTGTCCATATCCGTAAACTAGAATCAACTGGTAACTCAAGCAAACTCCTCACCTGAGTAATATGACCAATACCAACTAACTCCACATACCTGTCATGATAAGGTAATGAAGTCACAATACTATCTTCACTCACCTTCAGCTGGCGGGATAAATCATGTGAAGTACTACCTGCCTCAACCTCATGTGATGAAGCATCTAACTGCGCCTGGTACTCTTTCTCAGCAAATTCATGAATGCTCAATGTCTGCTCATCTCTACTAGGTATCTCACCATCCTGCACAACAACATCCTCATAATCATCATCTGAACCCACTACACTGTAGTCACTGCCTGTTGTAACTATACCATCCTGAATACCTGTGGCATCACCCTTTGACAACCTGTAAACAATTGTCTCAATTTGAGTATCAAGTTGACTGTTACTATCAATCTGTGTAATATCCTTTCCCACCACCTCCTGTGGCAAAGTAGAATCTGAGACCACTACCTGGCTATCAGCTAGTTTCTCAAACTCCTCATGCAAGTTCTTGGGAATTGTGTCATCTGTCCTGTGAGAAAATCTGCCAAATAGAAATCCAGTCAACTTATCCACCTTAGCTGGGTCAGATAACATGTCATTTATACGGTGGTGCTCAACCAACTGTTTAGACATGTCATGGCTTATTTTCATAAGTTTATCTCGAATGTCTAAATAACCATCCTTTCTACTATTTTGACTCTGGCTATCAATTGTCCAAGATCGTTCCCTCTGAGACTCTGTACTATACCTGTCCATTCTGGATAAAGTAGAGTGTAACCCCAATAGGATATAACTTCTTCAAGCACCAAGAACTAACATGCAAATGATTAGAAGTAGCATGCAACCATAGATTTGGACATGCAACTAATTAGAAGCAACATGCAACCACCAAATTATGACATGCAAGATCTGGGTAGTTGTCAAAACTGACATGCAAACTTCTACAACCGCCAAATTCACCAAGAACTAATAGGTAAATGATTAGAAGTAGCATGAAACCATAGATTTGGACATGCAACTGATTAGAAGCAACATGCAACCACCAAATTATGACATGCAAGATCTGGGTAGTTGTCAAAACTGACATGGAAGATCTGGGTACTTGTCAAAACTGAAATGCAAACTTCTACAACCACCAAATTCACCAAGAACTAACATGAAAATGATTAGAAGTAGCATGCAACCATAAATTTTTACATGCAGCTGATTAGAAGCAACATGCAATCATAAATTATGACATGCAAGATTTGGGTAGTTCTCAAAACTGAAATGCAATATCTGGGTAGTTGTCAAAACTGACCTGCAACTTCTACAAACCCTCAGGCTGGCAAGATCATGGCTCTGATACCACTGTAATTTCCCTTTTCTGATTTTTCATGATATTTCCAACCTCTAATCAGATCTTTAAAATCAAACAACTGCTATCACAAAGATCCACCAAATTCCTTAAGAAACCCCAAATCGGGTATGTTGAAAATAGTGCTAAAAGCTTCACAACTTCACAAATTATTAATGAATCTGAAAATGGAAATTTTTACAGAACTTTCAGCAGCATAACATCCTACAAATTGATATTTCCAGATCCGTATAGCCTTTACACAACAGCTCGAAAATGTAGGACCAAAACTATGCTCATCGGGCTCCCGAAATAGCACAAAATATGCTCGGAAACACCACAAGAACACTAATAATCTATCTCAGAAGTTTAATCACGTCCCAATATATATATTCAGCTCTATTTTAACAGCTTAAAGTATAAAATACAGCAGCAACCAAAACTGATATGAAATACTCAACCGGAAACACCAAACTCTTACAAAAATACACCCGAAAACTCACAAATCTGCACTGTTCAGCACAAAGGCAAACTCTGTATGAGCATGCACATGGAATGGCTTCAAACTCCCGTCCTTAGCCTTCCTGGAAACCTGCAAACTCCCGTTCTTGGGTCTCCCTGGAAACCTGCAAACTCCCGTTCTTGGGTCTCCTTCTCCACAGGTTTGGCAGCCTCTGAAGAATAACAAAGAATGAGTGAAAATCAAGTCTGGAATCCCCCCAAAATGCCTCCAAACCTCTTTAAAAAGGGCATAACTGTAACTCACATCCAAGAGAGGTTAATGAAACATATTTTAATAATAAATATCATTTATTAGTCCAACGGTTTCCAAAGATTAACTCCCTTTTTCTGAAACTTCACTTTCTTGGGCCTGCCTGTCTTAGCAAAGATTATTATTTTTTAATTATTTGAAAAGGGGACATGACAGGCTTCATCATAAGTACCAAAATATGTGGCCTTGGGATCCACAGGCTCATTTAATAGTGCCTCAATGATATCCTTGGTGTCATCAATGTTAACCTCATAGCTTAGAGGCTTAACCCACACCACTCTAGGTTTGACTGCTTAAATGTACACTTTGTCACAATCTACCATAAAACAAACATCATCCTTGTAATATTTTACAAGTTTCTTTAGAATTCTATATCTACTATTCATCTTTTCTTGATATGAATCAAAATAATTTTCCATAATATGAACAAAGTTCTCACCCATCTTTGCTATATATTCATTAATCTAATATAACACTAGTACATCTTTTCTCCATTCGAATGAACCCTTAGAAGGGAAAAAAAATTGCACAAAGAAGAATAAACAAGTTAAGAGTGCACCAAACTTACACAGATTATTCTTTGAAGTTCTAATACTCTCCATGTTCTTGTTGAACTGATTCAACATTAGCTTGGCAAGGTCAAAAGACATGTTGTTCTTCACTACCTTGAGAGCTAGATCAATTGCCTCAAATGACATGCTGTTGAGATAACTAGAGCGATAGGTCTTATGGGCAATCACATGAATTCTAAATTTTAGCTCCATGTCAGTCACATTGGTGATCTTCATTCCTCTTCCATCCCATTTGACAAGAGCCTTACTTTCCAGTTTTACCTGACTTAGGGTTTTGGTAGTCTTTGCTTTGTTCAACATTGGGAGCCTTCTTATCCTATGAGTCATTTTCTTTGTGATTTGAATAGGCTGCTCCAACCATAATTTCCTGTTGTGTACACAACTTAGAATAAAATTGATCCATTTAATTTGAAAATATTGGGGCATATGTGGAATGTGTGTTAAACCCTTGGTCTTTAAATGTTAATGCTTGAGTTTTAACACACCATTAACACACAACTTGTTCAAAGATTCATCCATCTCTAGGGTTCCAATTTCTTGGATTGAACAATAAAAATGTGAATGGATATCATTAACAAGTAATACCTTGGGTGGAATTTGAGATTGAGCTTTAATTGGGTCAAGGGCTTCTACAATTTCCAAACTCAATTTGAAGTATGGTGCCTTCCAATTGACTCCTCAAACCAACATCTCAGATCCTTTCCTAGTTTTGCTACTAGAAGATGTCATGCTCAATAGGGTTTATGAATACACAAAAATCTTCAAAAAAATATACATAGATCACTTCGAAGCACAGAAATTTCCCTTTGTAAATAGCTCTCAAAAATTCATGGTGATAAATTAATTTAATTTCTTTAATTTCCTTCCTTTACAAAAAAATTCACTATTCAATTGCCATCACTTATTCAATGGTAGATTGTCTTCCACTCGGTTCAACCTTAATGCTTGGTAGAGTCATTCATAGCTAAGTGTCCACACAATATTTTCATGTACCCCAACCTTGCTTGATAGAGTCTTGCAAACCGACCTAGCTTGGTAAGGTCTTGATTTTCTATAATCACTCAATGATCCCTTTGCATCTTGAATGCTAATATAGATCTCTTCTTCTTGCTAGCTAGAATTGATGTGAGTTGTCTACTTTAGAGTCTCAGTTCTAGTCATTCCTATGGGAGATCAAGTTGAAATGCTTGAGTCACCCAATTCTTGAGTGACATGTGCTTCATTACTCAAACTTGTATTCTCAGATGATTTTAGAATCCATTATTGCCTCATCTAATTTCTAATGTCATCAACTCTGGCTTTCTTTTCATCATCAACTCTTCAAGTGTTCATATAGTTCTTAGTAAGATCTCCAATTTTTGTACAAACAAAACATCTTCTAGTGGTGTCTATTGTCCTCATGTGATGTTTCACACAATTTGCTCCAATGTGCCCAAATTTTCCATAGTAGTGGCATCTACACCATGTGTTGTAGTCCTAACCAAATATAGCTTTTACAATCTATTCTGCTAGGTTCAATACCTTGGTTTTGTATTTAGAAGATTTGTGTCCTTGTTTAGTGCACTTGTGATATTTACCTTCAAACTTAGGTTTCTCTTTGCATTCACTTGCTCTATGACCGTGCTTATTGAAATTGTAACACTTTCCATTGAATTTTGCTTTATCATTACTCCAACATTTGTTTGATGTATGACCTAACTTGCCAAAGTGATTGAAAGTAGGCCTTTGATTCTTTTAGCTCCTTGCTTGGATGATTCACCTTCTTCTATGTATCCTATTCTTGCTTTTCCTTTCTATATGTATTGACTTTTCTCATTCAACTAATTCATGTCTATTTGAGATTTCATCATTCTCTCATTGGTTTGCTTCTCAATGTTTAGATCATTCTGTAATCTTTCATTCTTTGATCTTAGATTCATGATTTCTTGATTTGCATTAGTGTGTTGATCAATGAAGTCTATTTGTTGAAGGGATAGATGTTGAATTTCATTGTTCTTTTCTTCTATCTCTTCTTTGGCTTTGTCTTTTTCTTCCATAACTTCACATAATCTTATTGACTGAATTTCTTGTTCCCTGTTCAACTTTCTAACTTCTTCTTGAAGATTGGAATTCTTTTCTAATAGATCTTTGATTACTTCATTAGCTTCATCTGAATTTCTTTTTGGATAGATATCTTCAATTCTTTCTTCAGTGTAGAGATTGTCATTCATTTGTACTGCAAGATCTTTTCATCTTTTCAATAATTGAGAGAGTTGCTCCTTTTCTTTCTTTAGTTTCCCAATAACCAATTCCATATCCAAATTTTCATTGTCAATAGCCTTATCTAATCTATATACCTTTATTGCCCCTAATCTTTACTCAAGCTATTAAACTTCTTCTTTGAGAACCACAAAGATCTAATATCAATTATTGGAAATATAGGATAGGAAAGATTAATAAGAGAGGAGGGGTGAATCAAGATCCAATAAAACTTAATCTTATTTCACCAATTAATCCTTTATATATATTCTGATCTAATTGCATGCATGAAGGACTGAAAGCATTAAAACATTCATAACAATTTGACACAAGATATGGTGACCCAAAAACCTTCCAAATAGAAAGTAAAACTAGGGTAGGGATGATACACACAAGCTTTAGTATTGCAGTATAAAGTTGGCTGGTTAAGGCTTACAATTGATCACTTTTGATTATATACCCTGTTAGGAGCAATAATGACTATTAGGTCCACCTTGTTAAAGGATTTACAAAACATACAATGAAGTATGCACTTGGTAAAGAGATTTGCAAAAGGTTGTTAAGTCTACCTTGTTAAAGAATTTAATTGATACACCTATTAGGATGAACTAGTGGCTGATCTTTAATCTACAACTCTGATTTGCTAGATGAGATTCTTTTAAAATGTAAAGATCACCTTGTTGTGATAGATAAATCATTGCTGCTCCTTATACTACGTCTAGCCTTTTTACTTCGCACTTCTGCTTTTTATATTCACATCATACATTCTTCTTACTTGTTTAGATGTGACACAATATATTACATATATAACAATCCAAATTACAATTCATCAAAGTCAACTACAATACAAGTTTCCACAAAATACACAAAGTCAGCTCAACTGCTGGCACTCTAGTTCTAAAGAAAAACTCAATGAGATTTTGATACTTGACAACCATTCTCAACACTTGGCATCACCATGCTCTTAGTAGATGTAGAAGCTCGATTCATACTTGTTATTTCAAAGTAGTTTGAACTCGATCAACACTGGTGACTTGGTGAACATTGTGAAACTCAACATATAAATTGAATCACTTGGTTGACACTGCATGACTTTGTCAACGCTAACACTATGAGCTTGGTATAAACTAAATCAATTGGTTGACATTCCTTTACTTGGTCATCACTAGATTCACATCACTGACACTATGAGCTTGATAGACACTGGAGGCCATGATTGACACTATGCAACTTAGTTAACACTATGAAGCTTAGTTAGCACTATCATTAATCAACTCGATAAATACTATTGAGTGTGAACTGAATATTGATTCTAAAACTTAGTGGAAATTATAGAACTTGGTAACAATTGTACTACTCAGTAGTAACTATAACATTTGATTAACAGTGTAAATTGAAAGATAAGCTCGATAGCATCTCAACCAATTGACTAAGTGTGAGTCACTAGTAAACAAACTTTGACCATAACGTCAACACTATGTACCATATTCTTTGTGATCTAAATTGGTTGATCCAACCATAAATGCATGCCGTGAACTCATCTTAAGATAAACCTAATCCATTTCCCTTTAAAATCTCTTAACATGTGCAAGATATGTGTCAAACCCTTCACTTCCAAATGTTTATGCTCAGGTTTCAAATTACCATCCACACATAATGCTTTGAATGCATGGTTCATTTCTAGGGTTCCTAATTCTTGGATATAACAATGATAAAATGACCAAATATTATAAATTAGAAGTACCTTAGGAGGAAGTTGGGATTGCGCTCCAACTGGGTCAAGTTGTTCTATAACTGCTAGACTCAATTTGAATGTAGGAGCTTTGAAATCAACACCTCAAATCAAATTTTTTGAACCCTTCTTCACTTTGCTACTAGAAGATGCCATACTGCTCAATAATGCTTCAAATGAAAGAATAAACTTCAATAAAATTTCTTTGAAATCACTTGGGGGCTCAAAGATACTCTTCACTTCTTTTCTCTAAAAAATTAGCAATGAAACAATGATCTTCAATTTCTTCTTTTTAATGAAATTTTGTCTTGAAGTTGCCATTAATTGGTCATACACTAATTAGCTCGGTGATAGGTTGTCCAACTTGACATATACCTTCAACTCTGTAAAGTATCCAACTCAACAAGGTCTTCAACTTGATAGAGTCTTCAACTCAGCAAAGTCTTTAACTCATCAAGAACTCTAATCTCGTCATCTGCATCCAAGCTCGATTAGGTCTTGCAACTTGACCTTTCTTGGTAAAGTCTTGTAACCCAACCTTTCTCAGTAAGGTCTTGCAACCTAACCTAGCTTGACAAGGTCTAAGACATCACTTGAACTTCTATTCAACTTCGGTGATCCCAATGCATCTAAAATGCTAATATCAACCTTTTGTTTGTTGGTTGGAACTGATATGAGATGTCTCCTTAGAATCAGAGTTCCTGTAATCTCCATAAATAACTAGGTTGAAATGGTTGAGTCACCCAACTCATCGACTTGTGTATTAACAATTTCAGGACTCTAACTTGCATCCTCAGGAGATTTCGTCACCCATTGTTGCCTCATTTGATTTCTAATATTGTCAGACTTTTCTTTCTTTTCATATTTAACTCTTCCTCAGTACATACAATTCTTGGCAAGATGTCCAAGTTCTATAAATGTAAAAAGTTTCTTTGTAGTGTCTCTCTTCCTCATGTGATGTTTTATGCAATTTGCTTCAATGTGCCTATTTTCACCACAATATGTTAGAGAAAAAGGTTAATTTAATTTAATTTATTAAATTACCTTTTTTCCCTTCTTAAGATTTCACTTTATGCACCTTTTGCATTCTCGTTTAATAAGGTTTTAGTAATTATTAAATAGCATTTAACTTTTAGGTTACGCTTTCAGGTTTCAATCTCCTTCTATAAGGATAGATCGTTTGTATGTATCTTGCATCTTTTCAATTTCTAAGAATACAATTTACATATTTTCAGAGCAAACCCTTGCCTCTTCTTGTCTTTTTCTTCTCTATGATAGGGTTTTTACATGTAGATATGTGAGGGCTTCGTGGATTTTTTTTGTGTATTGCTCAAATCCTTCACAATAGTGACATCTACACCATGTGTTGTAATCCCAACCAAATATGGATTTCACAATTTGTTCTGTTGGGTTACATTTCTTGGTCTTGCATTCTAAGGATTAGTGCTCTTGTTTATTGCAATTGAAACATTTTCCTTCAAACTTAGTTTTCTCTTTGCATTTACTTGCTCTATGTCCTAGTTTGTTGCAACTGTAACACTTTCCACTGAACTTTGATTTACCATTGCTCCAACACTTTTTTTAACTAATGCAGGAAAGCACCATAGTGACACGTATACTCGGTGAGGTCATGCATCCTAATTTTAAAAAGGTGTTGAAACAATTGGAAAATATCAAACACATTAGAAAAAGAAGTGCATTCTATTGGCTACTTATACTGACTAGATTGTACAAGAGGTAAGATATATGACATAGTTGATCTTTGAAAGATCAATGGAAGACACTTTACCACTTCATGAAGGTGAATGAACTTTAACTAGAGTGGGGGAAGTGCCCTGTTGCCATGTGGACAAGTGGGACCAGTCATGTAAAGGGTTGCCTAACTAAGCCAATTTGGAAAACATGCTAACATGGTACATAATGATTAGTGGAGTGGTCTACATGTTCATTGAGTTGGAAAGTGATTGTACCAGTGGGCCCAAAATTTTGAAGCTGGACTTATAAAGTTATAAGGATTTTTATGATCATTGATCTTTGGAAGATCGATGATCAATGCTTTTTGACAACATGAAAGTGCTCGAACATTATGAAATGCGAGGAAGCACCTTGTTGAGACATGGCCATTTCTAAAATAGGTTAATGCAGTCTTTTTGGTGTCAAATTAAGTTGTCTAATTTTTGAAGATCAATGATGAGATTTCAAACTTCATGGTGCGACATAGAATGTGACTATTGAAGCATTAATTTTGATCAATATTGTTTCATGTGAGCTTAATGTTGTATTAAAACTTTCAATTCTCCATTATTGAGAAAAAAGATTGTAGAAACTCTCACAGTGCAAAGATTTCTAGAACTAAGGACGAGATTTTCCAAGAGTTTCAACATATTCCTAAGTGATTTTTAGAGAAGATAAAGCAAGAACAATGAGTAAGTCATTTGAGCTTCTGGAAAATTGAGAAATTGTAATTGCATTAGGGTGAATTTTAAACATGCCTCCACGTAAGGATTTTTTGGGGAAAGTAGATTATTTGAAGAGGGTGCTACATGATGATTTCCTGGAACAAATGCCATAGTCTATGAATGAATTAGCTAGGGGAAAAGAGCTCATTCCAAAAACCCCTAGGTTATTGGTCAGTGAAGGTTTTTATGATAAAGGAAACTGGTTAAGGGATGCAAAAGTGTATGTTGGAGGATTAAGGATTTTTCAAAAATGGTTTGGGGAAAGAAAATTGGATACTCCAATAAATAATGTATGGGAATTTGATATAGGTAAATTGATTGTTCCAGGAGTCTTCTTTGATGATGATCTACTGGTAGCAATGGAAAAAATGTATGACCCAATTACCAAAATTGTAAAGAACCATGTGGATGATAATATTTTTAGGGTTTCACTAGAACTTATTAGAGAAGTTTTTAAAGTAAACCCTAACCATGCAATTCATGAAAAAATAGATATGGAAGGCCTCCAAGCTAGGTATGATGCACAAAGAATATATGAAGCATTTTGTAAAAATTGAATCATTGCCCTTGGTTACAAAAAACACCCCCTAGCCTCTATTGAAAAAGTATTTCAACCCTAGGGTACAGGCCTTGTATTTTTTTCTTTGCAATATCTTCAGCATGGATAAGCAAGATCACATCCCAGGCTCCATTATTTTCATTATTGCTCAAACTTTTCAATATGGAATGAGTTTAATTTTTGATTTTTCTACTCAATTAGCAGAGGAGATTCATGATGGCTTGATAGGAATTGCAAAGGCTAAGGTTGATAAGCCCTTATGTTGGTACTCCATGCTGATGTATATATGCTTGTACAAGGGAGTCACCTTTTTCTCTAAGGAGATGAAATTGGAATTGCAGATTGATGGAGAGAAGCTCCTTGTTCAATTATGGAGTATGGATATGACATGGGAGGTGACTAATGCTAGTTTTGTCAAGTTCGATAGATATTTTATTTCTAGGCTCAGAATGTTGTTAATAGGGGATAACACTAGGATATCACAACCTCTATTAGAATTGATTATACCTAAAGACCATGCTAAAGGGCTAATGGTGAGCCATAATTGGGGATATATCATCCCATATGTAGTATCCACTATTTTTAGAGTTTATGGTTTCTTGGGAAAACCACATGTGCTACCATACAAAGTGCCTTTAAAAATAGGGATTGTTGAATTGTTGTGGCAAATTTGGTCAATTAAGGAGAGAGATTTGTTGGGTAGATCTAAAGGTACATTATTTCCATAGCTTACTATTGTTCATAATTTTGTATTTTTCAAAAAGAGTTGGAGAAATTTTTGAATAGATATCAAATAGCTCAGTCCCATGCCCATTTTATAGACTCAAAGGGATTTTATGACCTCTTTAGAGAAAGGAGTAAGGCTAAAATTTAGAAGCAAATTATATACTTTCCTGAGGACATAGTCAAAAATAGGTTCTCATTGCAAGAACAAGAGCTTAGGAAGGAAAAATGTATAGTTTACAATAAAATCCTAGACTTTATAAATGCTTTTGAGCCAGATTATGATCCCCTAGCTAATGGAAAATATTGGGGTATGAAAATAGATATGCTTATGGATAACTTTGCTAAAATTATGCAAACATTGAATGAGAAGAAATAAATTTTGACACAAGCATACCTAAACAAGGCCATTGAGATGGAGAGAAGGCTAACAAGAAAAATAATTTTGACCCTGAGGCAATATACATTGCAAAAAAAGAGCTAGGTATGTAGTGGCCAAGAATGTGCAATATGTTCCACCATACAAAAGACCAAGGTCTGAGAGCCCACCGGACACACATGCTCCCAACAGACAAAAGTTGGAGCTAGGATAATCTTCTAATGTTGAAGAATACTCACCTATCCATACTCCACTCAAGATAGATGATGAAATATCCTTGAAAGAATAGTTGAAACAAATTTGAGGGGAGAGGGATATTGTGGTCACAACTACAGATATTGAAGAAGGAGTACCCAAAGAACCTCCTATGCCATCACCTGACCTCATTGTTGGAGATTATTAAGGTAAGAAAATAGATCCTATGATAGCATAGGTTACTAAAGAAATTATTGATGATGAAAATTTTGTAAAATATAGAGCTTTCATGTAATTTTTATGGAGAAAAAATATTGATATTTTTGAGAATAAGTGTAAGCTAATCAAAGTAGAACAACCTAATAAAAAGGACTCTAAAATTGAAGAGGAAGTTAAAGATAACTTCATGAAAGAGTTTGAAGAAATATCCCCTGAAGGGGGAAGACAATTATTAAAGAATTCAAAATTTTGATCTTACCTGAGTGACACATTGCCAATGTCATGATTTTTGGTGCTGTGAGGAAGGCAAAGGACACTCAATTTGGAACTAAGGAAGAGGTCTTGCAGGCACACAAAGGATTGAAGTATAGTAATGATCACCAAGAATTGCTGATATGGTCCATTGGAAAATGGGATAAGACAAGGATACAAGAAGTTTTAGATTCTAAGCATACAAGTAGCCTCATGGTCTATAGGGCAGAGGAAGTGGACAATGCGAAAGTATACCAAATGACCAGGGAAATGGTGGACTTTGGAGTTGTTCTTGCAACAAAGGATTAAAAAAATTCCTTGAGCTTAATGCTAAGTTTGAAGAGATGCTCAAAGCATATGAGGAGAGAGGGAATAAAGGGAATAAGATACATCAGCTAGAAGCTTGAGTGGCCCAAATGGATAACAACTTGGAAAGAGAAAGGTAGGAGAATCTAGCTAGCCTAGGATTGCTTATCCTTGTCCCCTAGTTGAACCATTTAAGTCAACTCCTATTTTAGAGCTACCTAATACCCTGCAAAGGCCTGAATTTTACACTGGTAGGGAATTTGAAGAGGAGAAGAATAAACTACGGGCCTTCCCTGTAGAGTTAAATGACTTATATGAAGATAAAATTAGGAAAACAATCTTGTATTTGGTAGATAAGATTGAATGGTCAACATTTTATGAACAACTGGTAAAAATAATGGACATGTGGAATGAAATAAAGAGTGGTGAAGATGATTTAAATCCCATTATGAGCAAATGGGGTAGTAGGGGCAAGGATGTCACTTTTTTGTATGTTTCAGTTATTAATTTCTCTTGTGAATAGATAGAATTTTTTTTTGACATGACTAATGATTTATTTGACTTTGAGGAGAAGAGAGTTGCAATACAAAATAGGATAATAATTTGTTTTTCAAAATATCTTGTTGAGAAATTTGAACTTTTCCCCCATGCACTTAGAAAAATAGATCAATTAAAAGAAAAGGAGGAATGGGGAAAAGAATTAGATGATTTATTATGCCTCAAAATAAATGAGGTTATAAGTGAAAAGGGCCATGTGCTCTGGGCAATGACAATAGAAGAAATTTTTTAAGTTCAATTATTTTACAATTCTATTAGAGAAGAAATTGTTTTTGATAAGAAAATCAGGTTTCACAGGGATCCTGAAACCCAAAAGTTAATACATATCAAAAGGCTGATAATAAGAATCAAAATCCCAGCCATAGTCCAAACATATCAAAAGGCGGATAATAAGCAACAAAAGCCTAGCTACAAAACTACAACCAACCAAAAGGCAGATCAACAGTCAAACGAAAAGCCAAAAACCAAAAACTATAGTAACCACATAGTCAAAAAGATAGGAAATGAAAAAAAAATGAAAAACTTTTGTTACTCCTCCACCTTTCTTTCCATCTCCTACATCATTTTCATTGCTTCATAGGCTTTCTGGATCTCCTCAGCCATATGCTCTTGCTTCTTCTGACCTGTCTAATCCAAGTTGTTGAAGGTAATGTCCATAGTCATGTCCTCATCCATCCTATCTTCGAATTTTTCCTTTTCCTTACTATCCTCCAGGAAGCCCCTAGCTTTCAATTTTCCTGCAAGAGAAAAGATATTTTCACTAAGAGAATTCAAAATTGAAAACATCGAGTTTGCCAAATTATGACTATAATTTTCTAGATTCTGAATTCTTTTTATTAAAGAAGAATTTTTTGAAATCAATAAGTTAGGAGATTTTGTGATCAAGAAGCAACAAGAGGTTTTGAGTTTTGATTGGCTCGATGATACAATTTTTAATATATGGATGGAAGATTTTGTGCACTCAAAATAGTTAGTGATTGGAGACACTGATGAAGAGGAAATGGACCAAGATGAGAGAAAAGAAATTGATACATCAATTCAAGTAGAAGAAGACAAAGAGGAACAATCAGTTGTAGTATCAAGCACAGAAGTCCAAATTGATGACATGACAGCATGAGAATTGATTGTAACTGTTAGCTTTTTCGTACATGATGATGTGGATGGAGAGCCTTGAGTTGAAGTGAGTCTACAAACATCAGCACCAGGTTCATCACTAACAAATTCATTGGTTAAATCTTCTGAGGAACAACAATAATAAATCCAATCATGAACCTCTTAGCAGCAAAAAGTGTAATAGAAAGTGATCCCCACAAAAGAATATTCATGATGTAAAATCTTTATGTTGCACTAATTTTTGTCTTTTGTGATAGTAACCTTGTAAATATCTTTATGTCTTACGGACAACTATTAGTACTCTCTAAGCTTGAAGCTTGTTGCATCTCACACTATATAAGTGAGATTTCAAGGCTAGAGAAAGGGTTCAAGTCATTATATAACTTTAAGTTTTGTTAAGTTTCATTCTGTCTAGTCCTTAATGAAAGTTTTATTATGCATTTTCTCTACAAATATGAGAATACATTAATTTTCAAAGATCATGGTGTCTTGTCTTGAGTTATTTTGAGTTCTATTTCAATGTTACATAATTTTCAAAGAGAATTAATACGAAGATGAACTATCCTCATATCTTTTTCTCTAAATCTTGTCTCGTATATTAGATCACTATTGCTTTTAATTCAATGAGTTAATTAAATGCTTTAGTGGTATGGAAAGATTTCCATCTAGTAGTAAGCATATGCATAAGAATGAGTTTAAGGGAGAATTTCTTATTATATTGATTATAATGTAGTCAATTAGGTCAAATAGTTGGATAGACTTTGAATCCCAATGGATGAGGCATTGATCAATAATTTAAGTTTGCATGTGAAGAGATCATAGATCAACATTAAGAAAAATCTCAAAACCAAAATCTATTTTATTTTAAATGCATGAAGAATATCATAGCCAATGAATACTTATTTTCATTTGATATATGAGTTATAGTTAGCTGTTGTTACTCAGGATTTCTTGTAAATATGAGAAGAATTATGACCAATCTATTGTACAGGATGAGATTTGTAATAAAATGTCATTGAATGAATGAAATGTGAAAGTAGTATTAAATTTTGAATCTTTTATCCCTAAGGTGCACCCACCTTGGTTTTGCAAAGCCAAAATAGTAGAAAATCTTTATGATTTTGTTGAAGTTGGGTCCAAATTTGAAGACCATTTAGCCAATCATGGGAAGTAGCTAATCCTTATGTTATTTTGACCTTCACCATCTTGGTATCAAACATTTTTTTGCTTGGTAGTATAAAAACACCAATAAAGAGAACATAGGAAAGTAGAGAGAGCACAGAAGTGATACATTTGATCAGGAGGATCAAGTATACATTAGGAAAGAGAAGATCTAATATCTAGCAGACCAAAGCTAACCGAAGGATCAAGGTTGAAATATTTCAATAGGTGAATTAGTAAAAATATTTTTAATCAAGTAGTCTTAATAGGCTTTTGTAAATCCTTTAACAGTGTGCTTACTTTATTATAAGTTAAATTACTTCAACTAGGCACACTTTTAGTAGGATGTTGAAATCTTTTAACAAGGTAAGATTTAACAGTCTTTGTAAGCCTTTAATAGGGAAAACCTTTCATAGGGTAGATCACAGTTTATGATCAAACTTATTGTGACCTTAATAAGCTACACTTTACAACTATAGTAGTGAAGATTTGTGGGTGCCATCCCCACCCCAGTTTTACCTTCTCATTGGAGGGTTTTTGGGTGACCAAATATCTTGTGTCATATGTGTTAATTATTTCATCCTATGGATGAATATGTTTAGTTTGGTATTTTAGTTTACATGCAAACTGTGAGATGGATGTGCGGTAAATGTTTTAATGGTTAGAGTTTTGAAGTACTGATTCATCCCCCCCTCCCAGCTCTTAGAGTTTATTTCTCATTATTATTTCAAACTTTTTTTTGTAGATATTTCATGCCTCTTTGTAGAATGCTTCTTCAAATCCATAGTTTATTAGATTTATAGATAATTGATTATTGTATTTTTAGTCAACTTTATTCTTTCATGGTTGAGGAGTGTCATTACGATCACTTGTACAAATTTATGTGCCATTTGGCATCCTTGGCACGTAGATGTTTTGCCCTCATTTTCAATTTGTACTTTATTTAAGGGAGATATGTAGATTATTTCCTTATGTATCTTTGATTTGTTTGAAATATTTTTTACCTTTATTTTTCGTATGCATTGGTCGAGTAGTGTTGTTGGGGGCACTCATGTAGATTGATCCTGATCATTATGTTTGTTTTAGAGGAAGTTTCTAGTTCAACATCATGGTGATTATGATTCAATAGATGTCCATAATAATTTTTGTCACAAAATATTTTTTTCCTCCTTTCTTCTTTAGCTTCTATTCTCCTTCATTAGAAATGGGGGGGGGGTGTTAGAGTTATTAATTATAACTATATGATCACCTATAATTTAGCCTATTATTTACAGTGACTTACACAATCACTACATAGATTAAGTGCATGATTGGACTAATTATTGTTGATGTTTCAATTGTTGATAATTGTAAATTAATGATTTTACAATGACTTTTCATCCAATGTTCATGCATTTCCTTATTATATAAATCATACACATGTCGCATAATGTAATAACAATGAGTACTTCCTTCTATATTATTTTAGCATTCCTCTATCTCTTTTTGGAGTAGGGTTTTTCCCATGTGGTTTTATCCATTTCTTTGTTTTATAGAGATTTGGTTGTGTTGGGTACCTCATAAGGCTATGTTGTCGAGACCCATTTATGCTTTCAACATTGTAGTTTCCTTCCTCTTTCTTTGCATTAATGTTTCTCAACTTGGGGAGGGGGTGTTTGAATAAAGATTTAATTTAATTATATTGATTAAATTATCTTTAATCCCTTCTTAAGATTCACTTTATGTACTTGTATTGTCATTTAATAATTAAATATTAATTATAAAAAATTTCTTTAGCTCTTGGGTTTTTAGTTTTAGGTTTTACAATCTCCTTCATAAGGATTGATCTCTTGTATATTTTTTCCCATTCTCTTAGTCTGATAAAATATATTCTTTCATATTTTCAAATCCAAACCCTTGCTTTCTCTTGTCTTTGCTTCTCTGTGACAGTTTCTTGCATGAAGATGTTCTACAGGATCTATGGATTTATATTGCTCAAATCCTTTAAGAACAATAAGGATCAAGTCCCCATGAACTAATAATAGTTTGACAAGGGAATCCAAACCATCAAAGTGTGTGTACACAAGTAGGTGGAGTATATTACCCCATGTTAAAGCAATTAAAAAAACCTTTAAAAGAGTAATAGGTTCAATGGAAGCATACATGCATCCACTAGAAATGTTTCCACTGTGAAATTCTCCCAAGGGAGAATGCTTAAAGGGAAATCATAATATGACAAAAAGAGAGCATAAAGGGATCTAATAACTTATGGGGTTAGTGTGGCCATATGATAATATGTAATATTATATCATGGATAAAATGTCATTGTTCCCTGAAGAAAGTAGAACCAAAATTCAATGGAGAAAAATCATGTAAGAGTCACAAGGAAGAGTCTTTTTAGGACAATGACATGGAGACAAAAAAGAATTGATGTTACCATGTCGTAAACATCCAAGAAGACTACACAAGGGCACAAGTATGAACATTAGTACATATAAAACATATATAAGAGGATATATACAAGTAGAAGAATTTGTATGATGTGTTCAATAACTTTTTCATCTTGTGCTAAAGAGAAACTATTTTTAAAAAAGAAATCTAGATAAAACATATAACAAAAAATATAACATGAGGAAACATAACATCGACATAAAAGGACTGCCATGCCGAAGAAGTCCACTTGAAGAGTAATGCCTACCCCCACTATCTTAGTCTATATCTTAGCAAAAGATGTCCAACTTGTTAAATGAATAACATCTAACATAGTAGGAACCACAACCATATCCAAGTTAGGACTTTAGTTGGAGTTGTTGTTTTTGGCACTAGGAGTGAGTGTTAACTATTTAGAAATCATATTGGGTGAGTCATAATCCATTCTAATATTTTTATACTCATCATCACTAATATGTGCATTAAAATCAATATCATCATCAAGAGTATCTTCTATATTAATAGAGTCTAAAATAATAACAAAATCATCATGTTTATTCATTTGCATGTTATTACTATGATTAACTTCTTCCAAGGTCTCAATAATGGATTTATCAAAGGAAGGTCAAGGTTAAGATGAAGATTAAATTTGAGAAGTAAGAGTGTCCACTTTGCCCTTAGCTTGATGGTTATTGTGATGCTTACAAGCATGTTGACTGCAAATGGTTTTACGAGATAAACCTAAAGGATTAGGATCAACTATCATAGGTTCTAAAAAGGGAATAACTATGGATTGAAGAGTGTTAGGTAGAGAAATATGTTCAGAAGTAAAGAAAAATACAAGAGAATATACCTTGGTAAGGATAAGATAGAGAATCTTATCTACCTTATATTGTTGATAAGATCGATAAAAATGATTAGGATGAGTAGGGGGTGTTTGAGGAAGAGATGGACAATACAAATCTATCTCAACACAACCTTGAGGATGTAAAGGATTATAAAGAGAACAATTAATGGTTACAAATTATATATTATGGGGAAATTTAATTTTCTTATGAATAGATGAAGTTATGCATTTAATGGAAAATATGGAGAAGAGCCATAGAATGCCAAGCTTAACTTGAGAATGATGAGAAGCATTAATCTTAGATTGGTTTTGACAAGTGAGTGTCTATACACTTAAGTAATTTACTTAGTTCATGTTGAACAAGTAATACATGTCGAGCACAACATGTATAAGATAGAACATGCTAAGTTCATAGTGAGTGTCGAGTCACTCATGTGCTGAGTCACTGAAGTGCCAAGTAGACAGCATATGCCAAGTGATATAGAAGCCGAGTTAGTAGTGCATGCTAAGTTATTGAGATGTAGAGTCACAGTATATGTTGAGCATTAAAGACTTTAGATGTTGGGTAACATAGTTTTGACATAGTTTTTTGTAATGGCACAAACTACTATGTAAACCATTTTTGAGCCAACTTAAAGACTAGATTATGATATTCTGGAGATAAGGACAAAACTTAAGTTGGAATCCCAATGCATTATATGTAACCAATCAGGTAAAGAGAAGGTTTATGTTGAAAAATGGATGAATCATAGTCATTGATTCACACCTAACCCTAAATCACCTATCTTCTTAAGGAGGACAAACCCTAAACTTCATGTGTGTGTGGAAGAAGTGAAGAGAGAAGTTTGCATGTGCAAATAGAGTATTAATGGCGGCTAAGGATTTGTGAATTGAAATAGCATTGCAAAATTAGTTAAAGGAGAAAAGAGGAAGGGAATAACTTACAATAGAGAAACATCTAATCAGGAAGTATCAAGAATACATCAGTTCAGAGGTGATATGTCATCAACCAACAGAGTGCTAACTGCAGGATCATTTTTGAGTCATTGTAATAGGTGAATCAGTTAAATATCTTAATAGAGTAGTCCTAACAGGCTGTATTGAAATCCTTTAACAAGGTACTTACTTAATTGTGAGTTAAAGTCCTCTAAACAAGCACACTTCTAATAGGTTGTTGAAATCCTTTAACAAGGTGAGACCTAGTAGTCTTTGTAAGCCTTTAACATGGTAGACCTTTCATAGGTAGATCATGTTTCATGATCAAACATTATAACCTTCATTGGATATACTTCATTACTGCAGTAGTGAAGATTTGTGGGTGTTATCCTCACCCCAATTTTACCTTCTCATTGGAGGGTTTCTAGGTAATCATATCTAGTGTCATATATCTGTGAATGTTTACTTATTTACATGATTTAGATGCACATGCTTAACATGGTATTTTAGTTTACTTATTGAATGTATAAGATGGATGTGTGGTGAATGTTTTATGAGTCAAATTTTAAACTATTGATTCACCACCCCCCCCCCAGAAGGTTTACCTTTCCTATTATAATTCCAATAATTGATATCAGAGCCTAGTTCTCTGAAATAGAAGCTATGCAACCTTGAGGAAAGATCTTTAAAATAGAAGTCTACAAGTTAGGAAAGATTATTGAGAATCAGGGAATTGAAATACAACTCATTCTGCATCAACTGAATGAAGCAAGAGAAGAACTAAAGAAATCTTTGAAGAGAAGGAAGGAAATTGCTATTAAGGAGAATGACACAAAATATAGAGAGATGGACACTACTAAGCTATTTGCTAATGGAGACTCCAATAAATTTGATATAGTAGCTATAGATCTAATGGAAAAGAATAGAGCCCAAGCTGAAGAAATTAGAAATCTCGAGCTGGAGCAAGAATCACAAGCCATACTACTATGTGAGCTGACTAAATAGAAAAATAAAGATATGAAAGACAAAGCCATGATTGAAGAAGAAAAAATAATTTTGAGCAACAAATTGGAAGAGAAATCTTTAGAGCTAACCAAGATTTTCAACATATAATTGGATACTCTAAGTCAAATGATGAATGCCAACTATGAATTGAATGTCAAGGATGTTGAGATAACAAAATTAAAGTTGCAGAACGAGCAATTGAAAAATGACCTAAAAAGGGAAAATAAATTTGTTGAAAGTTTCAACAAACGAAATGAAGCCATCAAATACTTTGAGCAATTATTGAGATCCCCTAGATCCAACAATGATACATTTGGATTGAGATACACAAGTACTGAAGAAGGAGAATCATCCAAAAGTATTGAAGAAAGGAGTAATAAAGATAAGAACTCCAAACCTACTTGTCATAATTGTGGTAAGAAAGGACATACTGATAATGTGTGTAGGAGCAAAACTACAAATTAGAATGTCAAGCATAAGAGCATGGTTCACTACCATAAGTGCAACAAACAAGGTCATTAGGCACATTAGTGCAGAACTATGACTATGCACATACAAAGATTTGAAGGATATTGCTATAATTGTTAGAAGTATGGACATAGAGCTTTTGAGTGAAGATCTAGACCCATGTGGTCATCAGACAAGCAAACAAAGGTAAAGAACAATGGAAATCCTTACAACTGGGATTATAATACAAGATATAGCTATCACTATTGTCAAGAATATGGATATATTCCTAAGAATTGTATTAGAACATACTTGCAAAAGTGACTACAAAAGGTGGTTGAGTCAAATCACATGTTTTAGTTGTTTAAAGATTGGTCAGATTAATCGATATTGTCTAATAAAGTCAAAGGCACCAAGTTGTGATTTTGATAAAGGAAAAGGAAAGACAAATGTTGAAATTTTTAGAAATGAAATGAACAAGACATGGAAGAAAAAAGAGGATTACAACACATGAAATGGAGAAGGGATCACTTCACCCAATGGGTCAGGTGATCACACCTCATCAAACTAAGCAATCAAGAGGTATGTGGGACTAATATTCAAAAGGTTATATCATACATTAGTTCCAAAAGGATTTAGTACTAAAAAAGATTACATAAGCATGAATAAATATGCAAGATGTTATTAGGAATCAAAGAAAAAACTTTAAGTTCTTTAGGTTACTGCCAAGCATGAAAAGTTTCCTATGATTGTCAAGTGAAATGCTAGAGGATGTCAAGCTAATAGACTGGCTAGTTGATGTTGAGCTCATAATGGTTTTTGAACAAATGAAATGATAGTGGATGCCTTCAAGTGAGCCTAAAATTGGTTAATGTTGAGCTTACGGTTGTGTAAGCACTTAGCATTAATTGTAGTACTCCAAAAGGGCATTTGATTAATTTTCAACTTATTTTACATCATTTCAAAATTAAGAAAGAGCAAGAAGAGCTAGAGGTGATCAGGAAATTCATTAGAAGTTATTGCATAAGATTTGAATAGTGATTCAAAACCATTTCATCAGATTTAGCAAGGTATTTATCATGTGCCGAGCTACGCTATTTTTATTTTCACACACCCTAGTTTCACATAATGGCATCCAATTCTTCAAGAGCTAAAGAAGTAGAGGGTAAGGAGGTTTTAAATGTTCAACTAGTTAGTAATGAGGTCAAATAACCAATTTTCAAGGCCATACCAGATATTTTATATAAACAAGACTCCTCCAGTGCGTTATCCATGATACTACAAAAAATTTGAATGTTTCAAGATGTTAGGAATTGTTACAACTATAGGATTGAGAGTATTGGAGACATGCAGATTAGACAAGCATATGATATACTTTGTGAAAATGGTGTGTTGAGGGAAGAATTCAAAATTATAGAGAAGAAAGGGTTAACCTGTGCCCTAGATTTCTCGAATGTTTTCAAAATTAAATGGATTAGGATTGTATTGAGCAAAATTCATGATAGTTCACTTTGGTTAGGCAATGGGCCAATTAAAATCACCAAAAGAATAATCCATAGGGTAATAGGGTATCCAACCCTAGATCAGCCTAAGACTTTAAGGAGAGATTCAAAAGAGGTTATTGAGAAGAATATAGGAGCTGTGTGGAATAAGAGAGGAATGACAATTGATACCATCACATATCCTTTGATAGATTTTGTAGTCAGGGTAATTGCACATAAGTTTTATGAATCAAGCAGATTAAACAATGTGCCCTATATTGCAGTAGATGTTTTTTATAAGATTGGGAAAAAGGATTACACATATGATCTTTCCAAGCTACAACTACAACAGTTGATTGAAAACCTAGGAGCAATAAGGAAAACAAAGAGTGCTTAATGCAAATTTGGTTCTATTCTAATATGTATCTTCTTTTATGTTCAAAACACATTTCCTACATTTGGCACTATGGCATGGAAAACAAACAGGTCAGTGGCAGTACAAATAGGTGAGTTCATTGAACAATTGGGTAAGAATTTTGGATCTATAATGACAAGTTACTTTGAGGACTTTAAGCAATCTATGAAGAAAAGATTGAGAATTCCAAATATCATTACTATGTGGAGACTTTTTACATCCTTTATTGTGAATTCAACATTAACAATATACAAGCATTAAAAAATGCTTATTGAAAAGGGTTTCTTCAAGCAAGGAAGATATCTGAATCATGGTTGTAGATCCAAAAACTACTCATTAAGACCTTTCTAAAGAAGTTGGGTCAATTTTTTTGTTGTGTCCCAAGAGCATATCCATCTTCTCATAAAGTGTCTAAATAATTTACCACCAAGTTGAACCATTCCTAGAAGGTTGAGAAAAATAAGGTTTTCTAGGTTTTCTATCATGATCACAGATTCATAGTAAAAAAATTTGTTATAGTTACAAATCTATGATTTTAAAAGTAAAAAAGGCATATTCCCTTGCACATTTCAAGGTAAGTACTTTATCATTAATTTCACCTTTTAGCATAGACCTATTTTCATATTTCAATTCTACTTATTATATATAGTTAGCACCTAGATCTATCTTACACTTGTCATTAAATAAATTAGTTCAATTTTATATTTACATTACATATCTTTATTCAATTTGCATAGCATGATAAAGGATTTTATTTGGTACTTTCTTGATATAATTTGATTTTAGTATTTTCACCCTTTCATATATTTAAGTTTTGATAATCCAACTTGGGTTATATTGAGAGTTATGTTTGGCAGCCCTTCTTTCTCTTGTAACAAATATTTAATGTGCGGAAAGTGCCATGCTAATGAATTTACCTTACATAGTTTCATTACCATTAATCCATCACACTTTCACTAAAAAAAATTGTGAACCCGACATGTCTCTTCTTTTTGACTTTAGATTTTGATCCCTTGATCTCCCTTTTTGCATTAGGTGTTTACCTTCTTTTGGTGAATCTATGGTCCCTTTTAGTTTTGGAATTAGAGTGCTCCTTTGTACATTCTCCTCTTTACATGTTTTGTGGAGTCAGATTTAGCTATCTTGTGAGGTTATATCTCTCTTTTTGTTCCTTGATATATTGATATTTGTGTAGGTAGATCTCATTAGAGCTTTTTTGATCTCCCCTTTTATGAGCTTTATTACATTAAGTTCAACTTATAGCATTCCTATTAAGAGATGTCACAAAATCATGGGTTCTTTTGGTTATGATTCCTCTTTTCTTCTTAGGAACCATGATGATACCAACATTTTCCCTCAACATCTTGATCCTATCTTGGAGAATAACTCTTCTCACTCTTCCTATACTGAAGGCAAAGCTTCAAGAGTTCCTTTGTGTCTCTCAAAATTTGTGTTAATTTATAAAATTATCTTGTGTACAAGAACCAAATTTTTGATAGTGTTGCTATTGCTGAGACTATTTAAAATATTATTACTCATTATCACAATAACATTTCCATCTTGTATGGTATACCTCACCTTATTAATACCCATGCTAATCCTTTGATAGAATGTTCCCAAGAGTTAGGATACACTCCTCCTTCCATAATTGTTGAACCTTATATTCCCATCTCCACCTATATTCCTAGTATTCCCACTTATGTGCAACCTCTCATGATGAATTTTATGTAAGTCCCTACTCCTCTAAGTGTTGGTCTTCCTAACTACCCACTTCCCTTGAGTGTTCCTCCTACATCTATACCTTCTTCATTAGCTTCATATAATGTCATTCCTTTCACATATTACAATCCTCTTTGTATTCCTTCCAATCCTCCACCAATATATTTGCATTATCCTTCTAAATCCCACAATAACATTTTTAGCACATCCAATATGTCTATTCCTGCTATTGCATCTTCTAATCCTATTATTAGTAGGTTGTTTTTAACTATCACAACTTTGCAACAAAAAGTGGCTCAATTTACTCAATCTAAGTACATCATTCTTACATATGGCATTGCTTATCTCATTTCCTTAGATATCCTTCATATTTTTATCCTGCAACATACTGAGACACCTTGTCTTGTGACTTATATGGTAAGGGTGGCCATGTGATTCATGTTAGGACTTTCCAAACTATATGTGCTTATTTTTTCTCATGACTAAAGTTTTATGGTTATGTTATTCACACATATACTTGGGGAGAAATATTTTCAATGGTATTTCTCTTTACCCCTTCTTTTATTGATTTATTTTGAACACTCATCAATGCTTTCATTCAAAATTTTCAAGACAAAATTGGTCCTCAAATTTCTTTGGCTGATTTGATGCATTGTAAATAAAATGTTAGTGACTTTATTGGTAGATTTTAAACCTTTGTATGCTCAAATATCTTATAATGTGCCTCATTATATTCCATATATTTTTATTTATAATTTTAAAAAGGATATTAGAGATAAGATTATCCTTACTGAGTATACTTCCTTCTTACATCTTTGTGCAATGCTTCACTATTATCAATTACAAGTGTGCTAGCTTGAGATCACCAATCTAATGGATCTTGTTACAATTGATAAGAGTAATATCATCATTCATCAAAATAAGTTTTCTAATCCTAAAAATTACATACAAATTAACAAGTTAGCAAATGCAATTGATGATCAAGTAGCTACTACATTTAAAGGTTCAACTACTTTTTTCCTCTATGTATCATCTTAGTTGTAAATACACTACTTTATTTGAACCTTTGCATGCTAAATTTCCTAATATTTATCCTATTGACACTATAAAACTAATTACTAAGTCCTTTCTTTAAAAAGAATTGTCAATACCTTCATTATGCTAGTCATGATACTCAAAAGTGTTATGCTTTGAAGAATGTTATTCAATACCTTATTAATTCCAGTGATATATTTGTTGATGTTGATTTTAAAAGTAGAAATAAATATGTTGCACTCCCTAATAAGAATTTTCAAATTTACACCAACCCTTTATCTTTACATTTGACAAATGTCCTTAATCAACCTTATCCTCCTATTACTAATATTAGTTACGATGACAAGGTAGAAGAAGCTAATCACGTGGTTAATCATGTTGAATCTCAACCTCAACCTTTGTTTTTTCCTTTTTTGAACCTATACATTCTTTTCTTATCAATTTTTATCATTATAATATGTTTAAGGCATCTAATGATCCTCTTTATATTACTACTAGGGTTTCTCATATTCCTTCTTGTTTTGTTTCTATTTATCTCTCTTGCTTCATGAATGTTACCACTAAATAGCATATTTTTAATAAATAATAGTATAAGGATACCTATGAAACATTTTATGTTTAGATTTGAACTTGTAACAATTTTCTTTACTACCCTTAAGGTTCTATAAAACTTCTTGTGATCCTATCTTGTAAGGTTATGTGTGCTACCTTTGTTGTCATTCCTACTTCTTTGTTGGAATTACAATAGGAAAGGTAAACTTTGACCCATAAAACATTCATGACACATCCATCTCATGCATTCAATAAGTAAATTGAAATACCATGTTAAGCATGTGCATCTAAATCATGTTAACAAGTAAACATTCAAACATATATGACACCAGATATGATTACCTAGAAACCCTTCAATGAGAAGGTAAAACTGGGGTGGGGATGACATCCACAAATCTTCACTACTGCTGTAATAAAGTGTATCCAATGAAGGTTACATTGTTTGATCATGAAACATGATCTACCCTATAAAAGGTCTACCTTGTTAAAGGTTTAAAAAGAGTATAAGGTCTAACCTTGTTAAAGGATTTCAACACCCTTAGATGTGTACCTTATTAAAGGACTTCAACTCACAATTAAGTAAGCACCTTGTTAGAGGATTACAATATAGCTTGTTAGGACTACTCTATTAAGAGATTTAACTTATTCACCTATTAGAATGACTCAACAATGATCATGTGGTTAGCAATTTGTTGCTTGATGACAGATCAGGCCTCTAAACTGATGTGTTCTCAATCTTTCCTGATTAGATGTCTCTCTGTTGTATGCTATTCCCTTCCTCTATTCTCCTTTAACCGATTCTGCAATGCTATTTCAAATCACAATTCCTTAGTAATCATGTGTTTAATCATGTTGAGTCTCAACCTCAACCTTTGATTTTTCCTTTTTTTGAACCTGTACCTTCTTTTCTAGTCAGTTTTGATCGTTCTAATATGTTTAAGGCACCTAATGGTCCTCTTTATATTACTACTAGGGTTTCTCATATTCCTTCTTGTTTTGTTTCGATTGATCCCTCTTACTTCATGAATGTTACCACTAAATAGCATATTTTTAATAAATAATAGTATAAGGATACCTATGAAATATTAGATGTTTGGATTTGAACTTGTAACAATTTTCTTTACCACCCTTAAGGTTCTATCAACCTTCTTATGATCCTCTCTTGTAAGGTTGTATGTGCTACCTTTGTTGCCATTCCTACTTCTCTATTGGAATTACAATAGGAAAGGTAAACTTCTGGGCGAAGGGGGGGGGGGGGGGGTGTGTGAATCATAAGTTTAAACTTTGACCCATAAAAGATTCACCACACATCCATATCATACATTCAATAAGTAAACTAAAATACCATGTTAAGCATGTGCATCCAAATCATGTAAACAAGTAAATATTCACACATATGTGACACCAGATATGATTACTCAGAAACCCTCCAATGAGAAGGTAAAAATAAGGTGGGGATGACACCCAAAAATCTTCACTATTGCTATAATAAAGTGTATCCAATGAAGGTTACAATGTTTGATCATGAAACATGATCTACCTTGTGAAAGGTATGCCCTGTTAAAGGATTACAAAGATTGTTAGGTCTCACTCTATTAAAGGATTTCAACGCCCTATTAGAACTATTCCTTGTTAAAGGAATTCAACTCATAATTAAGCACCTTATTAGAGGATTTCAATATAGATTGTTAGGACAACTCTATTGAAAGATTTGACTAATTCACCTGTTAGAATGATTCGACAATGATCTTGCGATTAACACTCTATTGCTTGATGATAAATCACCTCTAAACTGATGTATTATCAATCCTTCCTAATTAGATGTCTCTCTATCATATGATATTCCCTTCCTCTATTCTCCTTTAACTAATTATGCAATGCTATTTCAATTCACAATTCTTTAGCCACCATTAATGCTCTGTTTGTGCATGGAAACTTCTCTCTTTGCTTCTTCCATGCACACATGAAGCTTAGGGTTTTTCCTCCTTAAGAAGACTTAGGTGAACTAGGGTTAGGTATGAATCAATGACTTTGATTCATCCATTTTTCCACTTACACCTTCCCTTTACTTGATTGGCTGCATATAATGCATTGAGATTCCAACTCAAGATTTGTACTTATCTTCAAAATATCATAATTCAATCTTTAAGTCAACTCAAAAATGGTTTAGATAGTAGTTTGTGCCATTACAAAAAACTATCTCAAAACTATGTTACTTTGCATCTAAAGTCTCTGATGCTCAACATATACTAACTTCTATACTATGACTCAACATCTAAATGACTTGACATGCATTGCAAACTCAACTTTCGAATCACTTAACATACACTATCTACTTGGTATTTGAGTGACTCAACACATGAGTGACTCGACACTCATTGTGAACTCGACATGCTCTATCTTATACATGTTGTGCTCAGCATGTATTACTTGTTCGACATGAACTAAGTAAATGACTTAAGTGTATAGACACTCACTCGTCAAAACCAATCTGAGATCAACAGTCTCCCCCTTTGACATGAGTGTCAAAAACACTTGGTCATGCATTGATATCCTTATTCTTACAAGCATAACATCTCTCTTATTTGACTACTGTACAAAATTTCAAAATATCAAAATTTTGCAACAATTTATATACCTCAAAATATTATACTCCCTCTGAGTTGTTTGATCTATTTTATACTCAAAATTATGTACTCTTGCTGAGTAGATATGTCTCAACTAATACTCTTTTCTTATTGTTCTTTTATTGCTCCCCCATTACTCTATTTTTACTTTCTCCCCCTTTGATTACCTCCTTTTATTTCTCTTTCTTCCCCTTTCTTTTACTTTCCCCCCTACTTCATAAGCTCACTTTTCTCCCCCTTTTTGACACTTATGTCAATGGGCTATACATTGATAGTGTGTTTGTCCAAGAAATATTTATGGACTTCTAGTATAATCTTAAGAGTTGCATCCCAATTTTCACTTGCTACATCCAAAGACTTAATTTGGATAGCCAGCTTGGTAGCAAGGTGGACTAGGTCATCTAATGTAGAAAGATTGGGGTCTTTCTTCATAAGAGTTTTTGCATAGCCTAACTCCTTGTGCAAAATCTCCATGTTTGGGGTCAATGTGGTTTGTATGCTAATCAGTTTGGCCCTTATGTTGGCTTCATCTATAGATAATTTTGCTAACTAACTCTAGGTTTGCAATAAAATTCTAAAATGTTTCTTATAATTTTTGTTTCTTCCTCTTACTAATCTTCTCCCATTCCTTGTTTTAATGCAAGTTGTGCTTGGGTCTAGGTGTCTTCTTCCTCTTCATCCTCCTCTTTTTCTTCATCCTCTTCCTACTCAGCACCTTCACCAAATTTTACTTTTAATTTCTTCATCAACTTCTCCTTCTTCTTTATAACATAGGTAGTCTTTAGTTCTATAGTGATCTTAGATTTGGCCATCTCATAATTACCAAATGATTTGGCATCTTTATCTATATCTTTAGCAAGTAATGATGTTATTGTTGTAGAGGCCTCATCTACATTGATTTCATATCCTAATGGTCTTAACCATCTTACCCTTGGAGCTGCTACTTGAAAAAATGTGTAATCAACATCAACTAGGAAAAAAATACCATCATAATGTTTTTCCACTAATGATACTGGAATTCTCAATCTTTTCTTCATAGATTGCTTAAAGTCCTCAAAGTAACTTGTCATTACAGATTCAAAATTCTCATCCAATTGTTCAATGAACTCACCTATTTGTACTACCACTGATCTATTTGTTTTTCATGCCATAGTGCCAAATGTAGGAAATGTGTTATCTAAGGTCTCTAATGCTTGGCATATACTAATTTCTATACTGTGACTCGACATCTGAATGACTTGGCATGCACTACAAACTCAACTTCTACATCACTCGACATACACTGTCTACTCAACACTTGAGTCACTTGGCATATGAGTGACTCAGCACTCACTATGAACTTGACATGCTCTATCTTATACATGTTGTGCTTGACATGTATTAATAGTTCAGCATGAATTAAGTAAATGACTTAAGTGTATAGACACTCACTTTTCAAAACCAATCTAAGATCAACAATCTTCCACTTTGACATGAGTGTCAAAAACACTTGGTCATGCATTGATATCCTTATTCTTATGAGCATAACATCTCTCTTATTCGTCTACTAATTTTTTTTTCAAAATATCAAAATTTTACAACAATTTATAGATCTCAAAATCTTAAACTCCCCATGAGTTGTTTGATCTATTCTGTACTCAAAATTTTGTACTCTTGCCGAGTAGATATATCTCAACTGATACTCCTTGCTTGTCATTCTTTTCTTGCTCCTCCATTACTTTGTTTCTACTTTTCTCCCCCTTTGATTAGCTCCTTTTGTTGCTCTTTCTCCCCCTACTTCATAAGCTCACTCTTCTCCCCCTTTTTGATACTTATGTCAATGGGCTATACATTGATAGTGTGTTTTCCCAAGAAAGATTTATGGACTTCTAGTATAATCTTAAGAGTTGCATCCCAATTTTCACATGCTACATCCAAAGACTTAATTTGGATAACAAACTTGGTAGCACTGTGGACTAGGCCGTCTAATATAGAAAGATTGAGATCTTTCTTCATAAGAGTTTCTGCATAGCCTAACTCCTTGTGCAAAATCTCCATGTGTGGGTTCAATGTGGTTTGTATGCTAATCAGTTTGGCCCTTATGTTGGCTTCATCTATAGATAATGCTACTAACTAACTCTAGGTTTGCAATAAAATTATAAAATGTTTCTCACTTTGAGTTGGAGTAATAGGAATTTTTGCACCTGATGCATTAATTAGACTTTCCAAACTCAAAATATGACTTTCCACATATGTGTGGACTTCTTCACAACATCTTTAATATTGTTTTGCAATATTTTGAAGGCTCTATATTTTGGAACAAATCTAACAACATATTTCTTCATAGCCTTAGCAATTTGTGCCTTATTGAGTTCAGGCATTACTTGAGCAAGTGGTTTTTCCCTAATTTTCCTCTCTAAATTCAAACAATAATGTCATTTTTGCTCCACTCTTTCATATAGACTTTTAGGCATAGAGTTAGCAATTTATAGTGGGGTTTTCTTAAAATTTTCCATCATGGCATATATTGCCTCCTCTACTTGATTCTTTTCAACTTTACCAAGATTATCAAAATCAATATGAGAAAATTTGGTTAAATCTACACTATTCTTAACATTTTCACATAGGTTTTCTACATCTGATGATGGGTTGTGACTCACCACTTTGAATTGATTATTGTCATTAAATTATGTTCTCTCCTCCTCAGATTTAACTTGTGCAATGTACTTTCTCCTTGGCCGTTTCTGAGCTCCTCCTTCCTACTTGGCTAGTTTGACCTTTTCTATTGCCTTTTGTGTAGTGATACGTGCACTAGTCCTTGTGGTAAGTGTTGTAGGTTTAGATTGGCTTAGTTTGGTAGTCTTCTTGGTTCTTGTCACTGGCTAAGCCTTAGCCTTTCTCTTCTTTTGATTTGTAGGAGTAAGTGCTTCCTTGGCTTCTTCTACCTTGTCATCGTAAATAATATTAGTAATAGGAGGAGAAGGTTGATTAAGGACATTTGTCAAATGTAAAGGTAAAGGGTTGGTGTAAAATTGAAAATTCTTATTAGGGGGTGCAACATATTTATTTGTACTTTTAACCTCAACATCAACAAATATATCATTGGAATTAATAAGGTATTGAATAACATTCTTCAAAGCATAACACTTTTGAGTATCATGACCAAGATAATGATGGTATTGATAAAATTTTTTAAAGAAAGGACTTAAATTAGTTTTCTAGTGTCAATAGGATAAACATGAGGAAATTTAGCATGCAAAGGCTCAAATAAAGTAATGTATTTACAACTAAGATGATACATAGAGGAAAAAAGTAGTTGAACTTGTAGATGTAGTGGCTACTTGATCATCAATTGTATTTGTTGACTTGTTAGTTTTTATATAATTGTTAGGATTGAAAAACTTATTTTGATGAATGATGAGATTAATCTTATCAATAGTAACAAGATGCAATAGACTGGTGATCTCAAGCTAGCACACTTGTAACTGATAATAGTGAAGCATTGCACAAAGATGTAAGAAGGAAGTATACTCAGTGAGGATAATCTTATCTCTAATATCCTTTTTAAAATTATAAATAAAAATATATTGAATAGAATGAGGTACATGATAAGATATTTGAGCATACAAAGGTTTGAATCTACCAATAAAGTCATTAACATTTTATTTAAAATGCATCAAATCAGCCAAAGAAATTTGAGGACCATTTTTGTCTTGAAATTTTTGAATGAAAGTATTGGTGAGTGTTCAAAATAAATCAATAAAACAAGGGTGTAAAGAGAAATTTCATTGAAAATCTTTCTCCCCAAGTGTATGTGTGAATAACATAGCTACAAACTTTAGTTGTGAGAAAAAATAAGCACATATAGTTTGGAAATTCCTAACATGAATCACATGGCCACCCTTACCATATAAGTCTCAAGACAAGGTATCTCAATGTGTTGTAGGATAAAAACATGAAGGATATTTAAGGAAATGAGATAAGAAATGTCATATGTAAGAATGATGTACTTAGATTGAGTGAATTGAACCTCTTGTTGTTGCAAAGTTATGATAGTTCAAAGCAACCTACTAATAATAGGATTAGAAGATGCAATAGTAGGAATAGATATATTGGATGTGTTAAAAATGTTATTGTAGGAAGCAGAAGCATAATGCAAATATATTGGTGGAGGATTGGACGGAATACAAAGAGGATTGTAATATGTGAAAGGAACAACATTAGATGAAGCTAATGAAGAAGGTATAGATGTAGGAGGAACACTCAAAGGAGGTGTGTGGTTAGGAAGACTGGCACTTAGAGGAGTAGGGGCTTACATAAAATTCATCATGAGAGGTTGCACATAAGTGGGAATACTAGGAATATAGGTGGAAATGGGAATATAAGGTTCAACAATTATAGAAGGAGGAGTGTATCCTAACTCTTGGGAACATTCTATCAAAGGATTAGCATGGGTATTAATAAGGTGAGTTATACCATACAAGATGGAAATGTTATTGTGATAATAGCAATAATATTTTAAATAGTCTCAATAGTAGCAACACTATCAAGACTTTGGTTCTCTTACACAAGATAATTTTCTAAATTATCAAACTTCTGAGAGAGACAAAGGAACTCTTGAAGCTTTATCTTTATTATAGGAAGAGTGAAAAGAGTTATTCTCCAAGATAGGATTAAGATATTGAGGAAAAATGTTGATATCATCATGGTTCCTAAGAAGAAAAGAGGAATCATGGCCAAAATAACCCATGATTTTGTGACGTCTCTTAATAGGAATGTTATAGGTTGAACTTAATGTAATAAAGCTCATAAAAGGGGATATCAAAAAATCTCTAATGAGATCTAACTACACAAATATCAATATATCAAGGAACAAAAAGAGAGAGAGAGATAGAACCTCACAAGGTAGCTAAATTTGACTCCACTAAACATGTAAAGAGGAGAATGTACAAAGGAGCACTCTAACTCCAAAACTAAAGGGGACCATGGATTCACCAAAAGAAGGTAAACACCTAATGCAAAAAGGGAGATCAAGGGATCAAAATCTAAAGTAAAAAAGAAGAGACATGTCGGGTTCACATTTTTTTTAGTGAAAGTGTGATGGATTAATGTTAATGAAACTATGTGAGGTAAATTTATTAACATGGCATTTTCTGCACATTAAATATTTGATACAAGAGAAAGAGGGGCTGTCAAACATAACTCTCAATAACCCAAGTTAGATTATAAAAACTTAAATATATGAAAGGGTGAAAATACTAAAATCAAATTAAAATATATGAAAGGGTGAAAATACTAAAATCAAATTATATCAAGAAAGTAGAAAAGAAAGTCCTTTATCATGCTATGCAAATTGAATAAAGATATGCAGTGTAAATGTAAAATTGAACTAATTTAATGACAAGTGTAAGATAGATCTAGGTGCTAAATATATATAATAAGTAGAATTAAAATATGACAATAGGTCTATGCTAAAAGGTGAAATTAATGATAAAGTACTTACCTTGAAATTTGCAAGGGAATATGCCTTTTTACTTTGAAAATCATATATTTGTACCTGTAACTAAATTTTTGACTATGAATCTGTGATCACAATAGAAAACCTACAAAACCTTATTTTTCTCAACCTTCCAGGAATGGTTCAACTTGGTGGTAAAGTATCTAGACACTTTATGAGAAGATGGATATGCTCTTGGAACACAACAAAAAAATTGACCCAACTTCTTTAGAAAGGTCTTAATGAGTAGTTTTTGGATCTACAACCATGATTCGAATATCATGTTTCTTTCTTGAAGAAACACTTTTCAATAAGCATTTTGTAATGCTTGTATGTTGCAAATGTTGAATTTACAATAAAGGATGTAAAAAGTGTCCAAATACAATGGATCTACCAAAACCATGTATCATGGATCCATGGATGTACATGTGCATCCACGAAGAAGATGATGAATGTCATAATGTAGATATCCTCCCTTGCTAGCCAACACATTATTAGATCTTGAAGAGGAAATGCTTGCAAAGGATTCTTGAATCTTCTAAACATTGAATTCTTGATGGAAAATTCATGTGCTTAAGTACTTGAAATTATACCTAGTGATTACTATCATGATGGTCAATGTCTAGTAATTTTGAAAATGAGTTACCTAGGCTTCTTGTCATCCTAGTTTTTGTTACCAATTTAGCCTACACCTAAATTTCTATCTTGAACTTTCCTATATATTGAGATATGTGTGTTAAGTTGTTATTCATAAATACTATAGAATGGTTTGAATGCATAATGTAAAATAAGGAGTTTAGTAAACAAGAGAAATTTGATCATTTTCATTCAAATTTACATAGAAGTATGAAAACAAAATACTTTTATTGAAATATATTTCAAAACTATTTTATAAGGTACAAGATGTTCAAATGTTTGTTAGTACTTGATATAATGTATTCAGATACTACACAAGCAATGGAAACTCCTAATACACTCGGAATAAATTCATTGCATAAACAAAAAAGTACTAGAGAGATAAGGGGGAAAACCTCCATTGTCTGAATGGAAGTTCGTTGATCTAAATTTTGAAGAAGACTTGGGCCCGCATTTCTAGCTTTGAATAGACCTACAAAATGTAAAGAAGGGGGTGTCAATCCATACGAACTGAGCAATGTAAACCATTCCTAAACTCTCTGTAATACTAAGTGTTCCTAGAATATGATCAGTCAGATCAATGCATTAAGAGTTACAAAGGAAAGAGAAATGTTTGAAAGAAAAACAAGTTTCGTACTAATAAATTTGTTTCATGTGCATATATAGGTATGAAGGTTTGAGGTTTTTGAAAGATCATGCATAAGTTATGTGCATGAAGCCTTTCAACTGAATCATGTAGAGGCAAAGATTGTGGGGAGACTATTGAGGAGGCATACATTCATTACAAGCATGGGACCTTTTAGTTGAGCCAAAGTAGCTGATTAAAGACACTAAGGAGATCATAGAAGGGGCATGAATAATTTACGCGCTTAGAACCTTCTAGTCAAATCAAGAAGGTTCAAAGATTGAAGGCTTGAGGAGATTGCCAAAGGGACATACACAAGTTTCGGGTATGAAACCTATCGATTGAATCATGGAGTAGTTAAAGATGCACATTTAGACGTAAGGCTATTGAAGGGACATGACAATTTTTTTTGAAACCTTTCCGCCAAATAAAGTGCATCAAATTTCAGATGCACATAGATTGGATTCAAAAGATACAAGTACACAACTAATTTTAGAAGTGGTTTGATTTTTATGGAAAATTTACATGTTATTGATAAGGTGCAATGATTATTTTACACAAAAAATAACACACTAAAGAATGAGACAACCAATGCATATGTGGGTTACAAACAATTGCATAAGGCCTCAGGCTTTGAGGTGTTCTTATATACTCATAAAAAATTTAGCCTTGGAAATTGCAGATTTAAAACGAAGGGGCATTTCAGAATTTTAGATAGCGACAAGTCCATAGTAAGAAATAAGGGGCTTTTTGTTTCATATGACTTACATTTTTAAAGTTTTTTGTTTGGATATAAAGAATAAGATTGCATACTATCATAAAGGGATTAACATGTTCTTAAATGGGCATTCTAGCTTCATACAAGAGGAGGAAGGTATTTTGTCAACAATACTTCATAAACTTTAGAGTATACCAAACATGAGGTATAGTTTAAGAATGAGTCAACTCGAAAGCAATGCTGCATATAAATATAAGATATACCTTCAAATCAAAAGATCACACTTCAACAATGTTGTTATACAGAAAACGTTTATTAATTGCATATAAGGGAATGTTCAGAAAAAAGAGCTCGAGAGTGATTATGGACTTCACAGACTTCAATTCGCTAAAATGATATTCAGTCAATTTAAAACACAACAATTGCTAATCAGATTTTGACCATCAAATTATTGCCGCAAGTAGATCGTTGCTATGTGCATTTACTATTTGTAGCTAGCTTATGGAAAGCATAAAAGAAAACAAAGATGTTATTTTTCCAAAGGACAACATAGTCATATTACATTTTGCATTAAAAGTTAATGTGAATGAATCAAGCAAAATGCTTTGTAGGTTATATCTAGAACAAGGTTATTTAGGCGGCCACACGGACATAATTTTCATACTATCAACGATTGAGGAGATAAAAATTGTTATTTGAATACGACATTCTTTAACTTATGACTTCGACTAGGATAGAAGAGATTTTTTAAAAACATATATTTCAAATAAACATATGGAAGAATCGACTACAGGAGAATTTGAATGGTAAAGACTTTGAATCGAATATATGCTATAGAAATGTACATAGAAAAGTCATTTCTAAATTACAAAGATAAATTTATATATTAGACTTGGAGTAACATGGAGTGGATTTGAGTCTTTTACAAACCTACAGGAATATCATTGAATGAGAAATGTGTAAAGATGGTGAAAAGAACAGAATATACAAAGGACAAGTTAAGACTATGGAAGAACTTTATGAAAAGAAATATGAGCCTCTCATTGTATTCAACATTTGTTAGAGAAGAATACATAATTTAATCATCATATTAAAAAAAAAGGAAAAGCCTCACGACTTTACTTGCAGAGAGAATCTATTCTCAGAACAAAAGAAAAAAACATTGTGGAGTGGAAATAGAAGCAGATCTTCCAATAAAAAAGAACCCCAAACTGATTAGGATATTTCACAACATCTAATATAAAGAAGTTTTTTATAGTCATGGCATGAATAAATCCAACTAAGTGTCCAACGTGAATAGTAGTAAAACTACATAGAAAGGTTTTTAGCAGAATAGATTTCTATGTACAACGTGATATATTCAGAAAAGATCATGATAAGTAAAGCATCAACTTAACATAGTCAGGCAGACATATTGAGAAAGAAATACATTTGTCAATTATTAAAATATCAAAACTTGTAGCTACATATTAGAACACTGTATTTTTATAAAATCGTGAGATTTCAATATTATCCTATCTGCAAAGTCAAAGTTTAACCAGTATTCAAGAAGACTTTTATCAGAGAGAATGTATCAACGTACAGAAAGAAGAACATCAACAAGTATCTTATGCTCTAAGTATGGTAGTGTTTCAAAGAGTAGCAATATGAGGCATATTTAGATGTTACTAAGAGTGAATAGTTGAAGTTTCAATGGGGGAAGCCATATCAGCATTTATTTATTCATCAATATCCAATCTCATTGTATATCAACAACAATATGATTAAATAGTGCAACAATATGCCTATAAAAAATATGTAAACTTACAACTACAATGCGAAAAAAGAAAATATTAAAGGCAAAATTAAAATGCTTTTTACAGTTACTGTTGACAGTATCATGTGGCTATTTGAATAGTATTTCCTTCAAATTAAATTCTATGAAAATTGAAGATGCATAAGTGAATGCAATCAAAATGAAATAGAATAAACAACAAACTGATTAAGTGCTATTTAAAATCTTCAGCTAGTATATTAGGGCACAAACATGGTAAGCTGTGAAATTTGAATTCTAAATGTCTTAGCAAAGAATGGTGAATGTTTATATGGTCGATAAAGTATGGATTTATTTATTTAAGTTACAACACATAAATGAGCTTTTAAAGAAGCTGAGAGCTTTTTTTTTTTTTTTTTTAAAACATAGTATAAACCTTTGTTTCATGTAAAACTCATGGCTAGAAGATACAACAAGAAAAGAGAAGCATATATAGTACTGACAAATGGAATTTAAAAGTTACTATTTTAAATCAATAAAATAGCCCAGTGCCAATGTATAGACCTAGAATGCTAAACAGTTAAAAATCCTCAATACCTACATGGCATATAATGGAGATGCAAAGATGTGCTAGTTTTCTTTAACATAATATTGTTAGTTAGAAGGCAGAACTTACTGAGAAAAGAGGCCAGCATTTTAGAAATAAATGTTAGTTAGTTTCAACCTTAATCCTTTAAGATGCAAGAGATCCTTTTTTTAAAACAAGAAGCCCTTTATTCAATCAAAAAGCCACAATGAGGAAAGTAATGGAATTAAATACTCATTTCTTTAAGGAAAAACCTGTGTTCATGTTTTCCACAAAGCATGAATGAGAAATTTGTTATCAATTTTCAGAAAAAGCATTCAACAATATACACTTGGAATCTTGATAGTTAGTAGAGCAAGTTATGTTTCAAAATGAGTAATGATCAAAGAAAGAGAAGCCCACATACCATTGAGTGATAGACTTTGTAGGTTCTGGTAGGAAATGATCTTAAAAATTCTTCAAAGTATCAAAGAAAACATGTTCATCCAAACCCCGTCGTCCACTTAGAGTTTTCTGAAAAGCTAAAGAGATCAAAATGAAGCACTTTAGATTTTTACCCTTGGGTAGGTCCCATGGGAGGGGCTTGGGCTCTCTTTTTTTGGACCAAGTACCTCCATGGTAATATTTTGCAAGGGGCTAAAGGTTTAATTAGAATATTTTCCTACAAAGTAGGAGCTCTGACTTTCTAGCCCTCTTAATTTGAGTAGGTGAAAATGGGGTGGGGCTAGATTTAGCCCCGCAACCTTAGGAGTTTTTTTGCCACATGTCAACAATCTATTAATTATTTTAAGAATTTAATAATGATAGTAATAACATAGTGATATCATAAATTTAAATTCTTCAAGTGGTTGAGAAAAAGAGGGGTAAAAATTTATTAAAACAAAAAGGATTACAACAAGGAGAGCTCAACAAGGAGCTCTATCATGCGAAACAAGTTCATCAAATTCTTGTAAGAGGTTAAGGGGAAATTGCCCCTTGTCCATAATATTCCAACTTGGAGCATGACCAGAAGCCCATTTGGCCAAGCAATCGGCAACTCTGTTCCATTCATGAGGAATGTAAGTAAACTTAATGAACTCAAGAGAGGTACAAAAGAGAAGAGTATGATTAATAATAGTGGCTAGCTACCAACTAACATCATCAAGCTCCTATGAGGAAAGCAAGTTCACCACCACTTGGGAGTCAGACTCATAGATAATCTTGTGCCATCCTCGTAAACAACACTGTTCCACAACATATAAAATGGCCTGATCTTCCATGATATTGTTAGTATAGTCACCCTTATGCATAGAGAAAAAGAATTTAACTTCACTAGAAATACAACGATCCACTCCCCCAATACCAACAGGGCCTGGATTCCTCGGGAAAAACCATCAGTGTTAATTTTCATAACTCTATGAGGAGGAGGAATGCAATGCACCTCCCAATTCACCCATCCTTTCCCTTGTTGCCAAGGATTTTTGGGCACTCCTTGATAGCATTGAGCTGCAACTCCATCCTAAAGATGAAAATTGAGGTGATTGCATATAACAAGATCAACCAGATCCATACCCCCATCTAGCACACACTTGACTTGAATAGTTTCCTGAAGAGAATGTGAGATCTTCCACCAAAGATGCATAACACCAATCCGAGCATCTTGAAATATTTGATGATTCCTCTTCAACCAGATATGCCAAAGAATGAAAGATGGGCCAGCAATCCCAGTAGCATGTAGAGGAGAAGACTTGGAGGGAGCATTGCCCAAGTGGGCCCAAAACTTATGTAAAGGGGAAGCATGCCTACAAGAGCAACCCCAAGCACTCCACCAAAGGTGACATAACTGAGTAGAAAAGGAGAAATGGAAGAATAGATGGGAGATAGACTCCTCCCCATTACTACACAAAATACAATAAGACGAGCCCTAAAATTTACATTTACAAAGATTATCCCATGTAAGACAATGGTTGTGAGCCACTAGCCACATGAAAAAATTACACTTGAAGTCTTAAACCAAGAAGATTTACTCCAAACTTGCTTCCACCAAGGGACCTCAGCATCCTTGAATAATTGTTTAGTTATCTCTTGATACCTAGTAGAGACATGATATTTACCAGACAAGGTACCTTCCCAAGCCAAAACATTTGGTCCTAGCAGAGAGGAACACTCCCTAGAGGCCAAAATCTAAGAAAGCTCCTAACAATCCACCTTTGTGCCTCCATGAGGCCAATCAAAAGAGTGTTTCCATCTATGACCAACAATAGGTCTCAATTGATAAGGAGTCTTATAATGAGCCACTTTATCCCATCCAACGGTGTGAAAAGAATCACAGAGAGTCTGAAGATGAGGGTACATAGATAATATGGATGGGAATCCATCCCAAGCATTAGACCAAAGCAAAGCCTCAAAGCCTCCCTTACATATCCATAAAAGACCTCTCTTGACTATCAGAGCACCAATCTTCAGAGTATGCCAGACCGTAGAGTCACGACCTTCAAGAGGAAGTGTAAAAATAAAGCAAGGATCAACACCTCTAAAATATTTCTGGATGATAATATGAGCCCAAAGTTGATGTTGTCCAGAGCACTATCACCAATAAAGCTCAACAACCAACACTTGACTACTCAAGAGAGTTGATCGAAGACCAAGACCACCCTCCTTTTTAGGCCTACAAATAGTCTCCTAGCTAATCAAATTCCATTTAGTGATATGCAAATTACCACTCCAAAGGAATTGCTGAGAAAGAGCATCAAACTCCTTGAGGAAGTAAATAGGAGCAACTTAAACCATGCTTCAATAAGTAGGAAGAACTTGAGTAACAGATTGAAGAAGGGTAACCTGAGTAGCAATAGAAAACCATCTATGAGTCCAATGATTTACCTTTTCCTGAAGCTTGATAATAAAATTTTGCTAGAAGAGTTGTGGCTACCTAGAAACAACAATAGGAATACCAAGATAAGTCAAAGGAAGTGACCCATTCTGAAACCGCAAGATATCAAAAATCCTTTTCTGAATAGAATTAGGAGTGTTAAAAAAGTAAATGGAAGATTTGTGCTTATTAAATTTTTGTCCTAAAGCTTCCAGATAAATAACCAGAGTATGTCAAAAGGCTTTAGCTTCCTTGATCATAGCAAGACCCGCAAGAGCAGAATCATCAACAAATTGAAGGTGAGAAAGAGTAGGTAAACCATTACCCCACCACCACCCCTAAATAGAATTCTAGGACACCTGATACTTAATGAATTTTCCCAAGCCCTCAATCATGATGATGAAAAGATGAGGGGAGAGAGGATCACCCTAGCAAAGACCTCTAGAGGCATCAAATAGATGGGAAGGTTTACCATTAAGAAGAACTGAAGAAGAGGCAGAAGTAACATAACTCATAGTCTAACTCACCCAATTAGAGCTAAAGCCAAAGGTAAGAAGAATATTCCTTAGGAAAATCCATTTAACTCTATCATAGGCCTTAGCCATATCCAACTTAACAAACATAGATCACTCCCTTGAACTAGCCATAGAGTGAATAGCCTCAGTAGCAATAACCACCCCATCCAAAATTTGTCTTCCAGCAACAAAACCACCTTGTTCCTCTGAGATAATAATGGGGAGTCACTTTTTAATTCTCTCAACAATAAACTTAGTAATGACTTTGTAAACCACAATACATAAGGCAATTGGTCTAAAAAACTCTAGTTGATTAGCCCCCTCTATTTTTGGAATAAGAGTCAAGAAAGTAGAATTCAATGCTTGAAGCATTAGCTTGCTAGAATAGGATTCCTTAGCCACCTCCAACAAATCATGATTAATGATGTCCCAAAATTCCTAAGAGAATTTAACTGGATAGCCATCAAGACTAGGAGCCTTTCCCTTAGACATGCCAAAGACCTCCTCCTCCAACTCTTCCAAGAGATCGATCGCATGAGACAATCATTCATTTCCTAGGTAATAAGGGAAGGAATATAAGAAAAAATTATATTTTCTTCATTATTAGTAGGAGGAGATTCCTCAGAGAAGAGGGTAGAAAAGTACCGAGTAGCCTCCTGGAACAAAGCTAGCAAGGAACTTAATTGGATACCTTGAGAATTAACCAATGAAGAGATATTGTTTTGATTCCAATGAGATTGCACAATTTTATGGAAAAAAGTAGTGTTCCTATCACCTTCCTAAAGCCAATCAACTCTATCCTTTTGCTTCAAAAAAAAATTCCTCTCAAAGTTCCCATTCTTCTAGAACTCTAGAAGCTAGTGATTCAACCCTTCCAAGATCCTCTGAGAAACCTTGAGTTCTAATTTTCCTGGTTATGACATCAAGATCTTCCTGAGCAAGCCTCTTCATACAATGAAGGTTCCCAAAACATTATCTATTCCATATCCTAAGCTGATTTTTAACATATTGAAGCCTTTTAGAAAATGAAAACATAGTAGTACCATATGTAGGAGTGTCATCTCTCCACCAACATAATACAAGATCACCAAGAGAGGAGTCGTGAAGCCATATCAACTGGAACTCAAAAGGTGCGCACTTTAGAATAAAAGCCCCAGTAGAAAAAAATTTGATTGGCCAATGATCATAACCACTCCAATCCAAAATTTCTAAAGAGAGAGTAAGGGTGCCACTAACCTAGAAATAAGAAACAAGGAATTTGTCCAGACATTCTGAGATAGCATCAACCCCAGTCCTTTGATTATTCCAAGTATAGAGACCATTAGAAAGCTTAACATCAGAGATTACAAAAGTGTTGTGTACTAAAAAAGAAGAGTAGAAGAAGGCCTCATTCTTGCCAAACCACCTTGTTTCTCCTCCAAATTTAAAATTGAATTGAAGTCTCCTACTAGCACCCAAGGATGAAAAGGGTGACAATTTCTAACATACTAAATATGCCCCAAAGTTCCTCCTATCCCACAAAATCCACTGGCACATACACATTAGTAATCATGATTACCTCTCCTAAGTCCAAAGTAGAAGCTACCATAGAGAGAGTTGAGCGAGAAGATACCCAGCCAGGAGGAAAAGAAAATTGCGGATCCCAAAAGATAGCCAAATCATCAACACTTCCCATAGCCCCAACACACTGGCATTGCCTACAAGGCCAAATACTAGAGGCATATTGGACTATAGACTCCATAGAGAGCTTAGTCTCTTGGATACAAAAAACATTAGAAGAATGATCAACAACCAAATTATGAATAGCCATTTTTCTAGGTATGTTATTCAACGTCCTAATATTCTATGAGAGAATAATCATCACTGAGTAGAATGGGGAAAATGAGCATCCAATGGTTTCATTGACCCAAACTCTATCAATATATATCCTATAAGTTTAATCTTCTCTTGGTCTATTTTACGCCCACTCCTTAGAGGAGTAAATGATACCCTCTTAAAGGGTCTTTGCACCAACTCCAAGGGGAGAGGAGACCATTTACCCTTACCAAATGTTAGCACATCCTTAACCAAGTCTGCTAGAACAATGACATTATCCTTCAGCACCACAATTATCACTAGAGCATCTAACTTATGAACTATAGGGACCTCACAGTTCTAGTGTACCAATATCTAGGATGCTCCAAAAGAATCATGAGGTGAAAGTCCCTCATCTGGGAAAACTAGGTTAGAAGAGATACTAAAAGGAATACCCTCCTCTAAAACCATACTATCTAGCACCTAAAATTGATTAAAATATGAATTAGATTCTCAATCTTTCAAAGGCTTCTTCTAACTAAGCCCTTTAATTGTGGGTGAGTAGGGGTAAATCCATCCTTATCCTATTTGAGCCTTTTCCTTTCCTGTAGTACTCGGTTGATTCTTCCCCTTAGTTGTATTATCCATATGAGCTTGTCCTTTCCCTACAACACCTATCAGACCACCACCATTATCGATCGTAGAATCATCCACTCCTTTAGAAGTCAAGTTTTGAGGACATTGATGTTTTAAATGACCATACTCATGACATATCTGACATTGAAAAGGGAGGGATTCATAATCTAACTGTTGCACCTAGGAAGAAGCCCCAAGACAAATTTCCAAAGAATCTAGTAATGGGTTATTTAAATCAATTTCAACACAAATTCTAGCAAAAGAAATAACCTTTTTATTGAGGGACTGATGTGCAATCATAGTTGGCTTTCGTAGAAAAGTCACAATTTGATGAAGGATGTCTTCTCGTAGAATTCTAGGGGAAGGCGAGGCAAGCGAACCCAAACTAGCATTGTTGAAGGGAGATCCTCAACAAAATTAAATCATGAATGCTAGGGTTTGACAAATAACCCCAAATGGTTGTAGAAATAGGGCCCTCCTTCAAAAGCATAGTCATGATCAAACATGCATGAGAATATAACAAAAAAATAGCTATTACTAGCCAATGTTATCTCCATATCTCCTTCCACCTACCATGAGTGAAGGATCCATGCCTCAAGAGCAAATAAGGAAATCTGGATTCCAAAAAATTTTCATATCAAAGTATGCTTAGTCCAATATTCAATGTCCTCCATCACCACCACTTGAGGAATAACTAGAATAGGATGATCATGACTACGTAGAAAGTAACCATTAACATTTTTCATCTTGGAACTCTCCCCTGAATAAAATGATTCAGATTTCATTGCATGCCCAATTAGAGAAGAACTATCGGTCCTCACCAATGTAAAAGAAATCACAAGCCCTGCCATGCAAACAATAAAAATCCCAATCCAAAAATGTCTGCAAATGCTCTCCAAAATCTGAAACCCACGCTAACTTTATCCAGCAGTCGTCAATCCAAAAAGAATAGGAAAGTAAATCAACAAAAAGACAAAACAAAAAACAAGGGCTAGGGATTGATCCCTAGCCCAGCATGCACCCATCACTCCTCATCGCTGCCATCTCCTTATCCATTCTTTTTAAGTTGATGGTTTAAGAGAAAAGTAGTGTTATTTTTCCCATTCCTTAGCGACCACCATTTTCAATGATGAGTGTTTAGGCTTGAGTTGATAAACATTTATTGAATTTTCCTCTTCATGCATGGCAGGGGCATTGGAATTATAATTTGGTACTCATTGTTGTTTGTGCTTCCAGAGTCTTGGACAATAAGTTTAAGGGAGGGACAAAGTCAATTATGATAATGGAGGGTTTGTTTGCACTTGAAGATGGAGGCAAATTTTGCTTTGGAATCTGATAATCAAATGTAGGCATATGTAGGGAAGATTTCAGTGAGGAGGCTAAAGAATATCTTCATGTTTGAGGATAACAATTTTTTGTTTGATTTTTTTGAGATATTTGGCCCAGAGTATTTTGATTCATTTTGGAGTTGTAGTTTAAACCTAGATATCACATCTTTGTTTTTGGTGTTAGCCTCAATGGTGGGTGAATCCATAGAGGAGGTCTTTTGGGTTGTGGCTTCTTGTATAGACCCACAATGGCTATTAGAGATTGATGATATTATCAACAGATTCATTCTGGGTGTTGGTCTAGAGATGGGTCAAGGTCCCTAATGTTTAGTTAGGGAGGGGGGGGGAGTGACAACCATTTTCAACCTCTTAAACACCAAGTTGCACAAAAAACCACAAGAGAAGGAATGGTTGTGGGTGTGTGGTGGGTTAACTCACCTTTACAGGAAGAGGATAGTGTTGCCACTACAAGTGTGATGCATCCTCAAGGACTTCGAAGCAAGGGAAAGGCATGAGTGTTAGGGATTGATCATGGCATCGCAAACTTCACCAAAGAAGATGTAACCAAGTGGTTTAAATGAAATGGGTCAGAGTTAGTTGGTTCTGTCTTTTTTTTTTTTTGGTTATGTTGTGTCTTCTTCTCTTTTTCTATAGGAGTTTAGATCAAATGCTTGGTTCTAGTTATGTTGTGGGTGCTCATGCCCATTTTGTGAAATTTTTTTGTGGGGCTTGAGAGTCTTGTTGTAATGGCTTAATGCCAAGATGTTCAATACTTTGGCCAACTTGCATGGCCTTTTTAATGTAAATCCTTACCTCTATTAATAAGATCACAACTTACCTATCAAAAATAATAATTAGTGAATCAAATGTAAAAATTATTAAACATTTTAATTCATTAATTATTTTAAATACGAGAGTAAAATAATTATTTTTTGCATTATCATGTTGTAAAATTAATATATTTAAGTGCTAAAGTTATAAGTATTAACGTATTGTTAGAATGATTTAGAATAACTGAGAGGGGGTGGATAAGTTATCCTTAGGTCTAGATGCACTAATTCAACATTTTCTAACTTCAAACAACTCAAACAATCTCAATTAATAACTCGGTCAATATAACATCTCATCAACAACTTAACATTATGTTCACTTCTTCACTCTATGTTCTCTGTTATGTGCTGACTAACAATAAAGTAAACACGTGTAAACATAGAATGCATTAAATATCATTCACACAAATAAATGGCACTAGGATTTAATGTGGAAACCCAATTTGGGAAAAACCACTAGTAATGTGCTACCAATTTTTCACTCTTGCGAAGTGAGATTTCTTAAGAAATGACACTATTAAATGTTACAAAATATATCACTAGATGTGATACTATTAAAGGATTTGATCATCATATTAGGAGTGGCCTAGTTAGAGGACTTTGGACCATTCCAGTAGAATATCGCCTTGATTAAAGGATTTAGAAATGATTGTTAGGTCAACCTTGATTAAAGCATTTTGACTTCTATAATGGTTAGAAAGTAACAATAGGTTTGATCTATAAAACACAACTTGCTTTGAAAATTCAAATCTCCATTTGGCTCATGATATTTCATTGATAGGGATTCATCATGGTCTTCTTCTCTAATCTACATGGATACCCTTCAAGCAATCACACTTCACCAAACTTTATACATTTTCTCTACTACTCGATTCTTTATAGGTTCTTTGTAAACTTTATAATCAAGCAGCCAACAACCAACCTAAAACATCTCTTACACCTCCTTAAATAGGTAATTTTGATTTATTACCTCTTAAACATCAACATACATCTTAGGGTTATGTCAGATTAATTGAATCCTTCCATCATTATGTTCTCGTTCTCCTTTCTAGACACTTCTCATTAAATCCTTAAAAAAAAACTCTCATAATGCATTAAACATACTATCTCATTAATCCTCATCATTAACATGCTTTGAATAATATGAAAATTCAACTATGTCGGCCTCAGATCACAAATATTTCATAAGTTGTCAATGTGTTGTCTCTCGGCAATCACTTATTTATGCTCAGTCATTATTGTGTAGCTTGGTCATCAATATTTTGTCTTACTTAACATTGACTATCCTGCTTGGTTGTTACCGACACTCATTCTCTACTCCATATTGCCTTCATCTTGTTCAATCATAATTAGCACTTAGCTAATACTATTTTTTTTTACTCTCTCTTAAGTTCCTTAATCTTTTTCTTCATTGACCTAGAAAAACCATCACTCAGTCAAGCTTACTGTTTTACTCAATTACTTGTCTTCTCTTCTAAACATCAACTAAACTATCTTCTCTACTTCTTATTATGATTAAACAAAACATTATGTTTTCAAATACTAATTGATCAAGTACCCATTGTAATTCCATCATACTTAGTCATCACTTATCATCTTCACTAGTTTGTCTAGTTATCTCTATTTTCAAATCCTCTTTATCAATCAACAGATATGGAACTCAATACTATTATTAAGTGTCTTTCTAGTAAGGTTTGACATCAATGAAAACATAAAAATTATTCCAACTATGGTTTCCAACAATCTCCCTTGTTCGCATTGATTGCAACACCTCAAGTTACCATGCAAGCTGAAAATATTCATTATGTCTTCTCTAATCTTGTATAGTCAACTCCCTTTGTGTTTGTATCTTTCTTAGTTTCATTCTGATTCTCATCCATATCATCACCAATATGCTTCAACTTTCTAATAGGCTTCCATGGCAATTGTAATAGCTCCCTCTATCATGTATATTTCCATCAATATTATGGCTCCCTCTTTCATCTCAAAAAATAGTCTTTCTCACTTATTGTGATATAGGATGGTAGCTATTAATACTCTCCCTCTTTGACAACAATGCCAAAGACATCATCTCATCTTCCTTGTTGTTTCAATATACAAAATCTTCATGTCACTATTCTGATTGATATAGAAATGACACTCCATCATTCATCTTTCTCCATATCTCCTTGCGGCTACACCTGCTCATATGTAACGTGTTTCCTCTTTTCACATCTTTAGGCAACTCCTAAAGTGTGACCTCTTGCATCAATGTGTAAGATATTCTAATCACAACATTTGATGCAATTCTAGATTTCTTTTCAAATTTTTTTTATAGGGCAATGACCTCTAACTTACCTCTTAGATAGTCATAAGCATCCTCACGTAATGCCTCTATAAATATGTCAACTTTATGCTCCTTTATGTTCACATATTCCAGTCTCACTTCTTTGTCTTGAACTAGCTCACTCAAGTAATGATACTTGATAGTAATGTATTTTGTCTTTGTATGCATCACATAATTCTTAGATATGTTTATTGAACTTGTATTATCACAATATTTCACTATGGGTTCATTGATCTCCTCTTTCATTCCTTTCAACGATTGCTTGATTTGCACAATGCTTGAACAATTAACTATTGTACAAACATATTCAACCTCTGTTGTAGATTGAGAAATACAATTTTTCTTCTTGCTTGTCCATGAAACCAATCTCCTTCCTAGAAAGAAAGCTCCTCCACTTGTACTTTTTATGTCATCAATGTTACCTTCCCAATCAGCATTTGTGAAAACCTTTAGTTCAAACTTGTCACTCTTCTTGTACCATAATCCATAGTATTTTGTTCCTCTAATATATCTCAATATCCTCAGCATAAAATCTAGCTACAATACCAACACCTAATGAAATGCTAGGTCTAATATGGACAAATTATTGCATTTTTCCAATCATTGACCTATACAAGGTTTGATTCACCTCAATAGAATCATCATTTTTTGAAAGTTTATCTCTATTCAACATAGGTGTTCTAATTGGTCTTGAGTCTTCCATTAAGATCTTCAAAACCTCCTTGATATACTTTTTTGTGTAATGTAAATACCCATCTTCATTTGATAAACTTGCAAGCCAACAAACAACTTGATGTCATCAAATATTGACACCTCAAATTCCTTCTTTATCTCATTAGAAAATTATTTGCATAATAGATCTTGTCATCCAAATATAATATCATCAACAAAAATTTCAACCAACAATATCTTACTCTTAGATTCACTTTTCAAGTATAGATTGCTATTTTTTTTTGGTTCTTGCAAAACCAGTGTTCACCAAATAAGTGGGTAACCTTTCATACCATGCTCTAGGGGCTTGCTTCAAACCATGTAAATATTTTTGTAGCTTTCATACCATATTCTTCTTGCTAGAATCAAAAAATCCTTCATGTTTCTCAATATAAACTTCTTCCTCCAAGATTTCATTCATAAATGCATATTTGATATCCACTTGGTATACTTTGACTCCTTTGTAAGAAACATATGCAAGCAAATTTCTCACTCCTTTGAACCTTGCAACTCAGGAAAAAGTTTCACCATAGTCAACTCCTTTTTCTTGTGCATATCCCTTACAAACTAGTCTTGTTTTATTCCTTTTGAATTCACTTTTCTCATTTAGCTTCTTTCTAAAAGCCACTTAGTTCCAATTAGATTCTTATCCTTTTTCCTTGGTACCAATGTTCATGTCTTTTTCTTTTCTATTTGATCAATTTCCTGATTCATTTCCTTGATCTAATCTTCATTCTCCAAAGCATCTTTAATTAACTTAGGCTTAAACTCACATAATAACCACGTATCATTCTATAGTTGTCTTCTTGCCATGACTCTTGAATATTTATCTCCAATGGTTTGGTCTAATGTATGATTCCTTCTTACATACTTTGCTAGTGCAGGTTCAAGACTTCTCTTTTCTTGTTGTATCTCACTTGATTCATCTTGTTTAACTTCTTCGATTATCTATGGCTTCAACTCAGCATTGTATGTATGTTATTCGATCTCTTAATTTTGATGATCAACTTCTTCACCTTGTGGCTCAGCTCCTATAGTTTGATGCTCAACAAAATTATTATGCAGAACCTCGGTAATGCCTAGCTATTGATACTTAACAACCACCTTATCTAGTTCATGTAAGGTACTAGGTTCACTTTCATATATATAGACAATTTTTTTTGTAATCTTCAAGTTCTTTCTTGCATTCTTCTTCATTCTTTTATGCAAATTCATCAACTCTAACTTTTGCATTTTCCATAATTTTGCTAGTGTTAGAATTCAAACAATTATAAGCTTTCCTTTTAGTAGAAAAACCTAGAAATACATTTTATCATTTTTTGCATCAGGTTTTCCTTTCCTTTCATCTTTTAGTATGTAACTCTTACTTCCAAAATTTTTGAAATAATTGACATTAATTGCGTAGCCATACCAAAGTTCAAAAGGAATTTTGTATGTACCTTTCTTGACTTGAACTCAGTTCAGTGTATAAACATCAATACTCACAACTTCTCTCCAATAATTTTGTGAAACATTTTTCTCTATCATCAGTGTTCTTTCATAGTCCATGATTGGTCTATTCCTTCTTTCAACTATTCCATTCTATGGTGGAGTCCTCGGGGCATGTATTTGTCTCTTGATTCCTTTGTCATTGTAAAATATGTTGAACTCATTTGATATGAATTCACCTCCTATATCTAATCTTGGAAATTTCAAACTCTTTCATGTTTCCTTCTCAACTCTATCCAAATACCACTTAAACATTTGAAATACAAAAATTTTTCTTTTAGGAACATCACAATCATCATTCCAAAGAAGTCGTCAACAAATAGAATAAAGTATTTGTCACTATAATAGCTTTGCATTCCAATAGGACCACATAGATCAATATGAACCAATTCCAAAATTTCATTAGAACAATAAGTCTTGCTCTTGAAACTAGATTTTTTCATTTTATCCATTTGACATTGTTTGTGCATCACTTTATCAGGTTTTCTTAATCTTGGTAACCCTTTTACTCTTTCCATCTTACTAATATTTACTAAATTGTCAAAGTTCACATGACATAACCTCTTATGCCATAACCAAACATCTTCATATTGTGAAAATAGACAAGTATCTTCAGATAAGTCTAGATAGAACAAGTTACCTCTTATTTTCTCTCCACTTGGACAATTAATTCACTAATAACATCAAATATTTTTGTCTTCTTATTTTGGAATTCAATATGGTAGCCTAAACTATTCAACTATGCCACACTCAAAAAGTTATATTTCAATTGATCAACCCTATATGCATTGTCATATTTTATCTTATCATTCAGTTTAATTGATCCTCTACCTTTCACATAACATGGTGCATCATTTCCAAACTTAGCACTACTTCCATTATATTGTTCTAGCTTTTCAAACTTACTTGTATCACTAGTCATATGATGTGAGCAATCACTATCAGTTATCCATTTGTCATTCTTACATACATGAGAGATTAAAATAGTTTTCTCATCTTCATTAGAATCTTCTTTCATAGTCACGTATACAACTTCATAATTTTCATCTAACAAGATTTCTTACCTTTGTCTATGAATTCTTTGTAGTCTTTGTTACTTCGAATGTCTTTATTGTCTCTCCTTCCTCTGTATTTGTTACCTTTACTTTCCTCATTTTCATCTTTGTCAAGACATCTCGCTGCAATATGACCAACTTTGTTACATGTAAAACAAATAATAAGAAGTTTACCTTTGTATTTGCCTTTTTTTCTTGGTAATTGCCTTTCCAACAATACTTCTAGATCATCAAGGTCATCTTTTGATTCACTATCACTATCTACATACTTTCTCTTCTTTCTTATCTTAGATTCATCAAAGGTCTGTCAGAATTTGAAAGCATTTTCAACATTAGTAGCTCAATAATTATCAAAATTTGATAGCTCAAATGCAATGAGCCTACCAATTAGACTATCCAAGGGTAGATTATTACCAGGTGTGCACCTGAACTCTTGTATTGTAGATACTTTGATTGCATAGATAGGGAATAAGGTCCTTAATACTTTTTTGAACAAAATTTCATCATATATGATTCCTTCAACACCTCTTATAACATTCACAACCTCCTTGATTCAACCACAATATTGTGCAACTATTTTTCCTTCTTTCATTCTCATGTCACCAAACTTTCCTCTAAAGCTTTTAGCTTTAGCTCTAACACATTTTTATCTCCTCCATGGATTTGTGCCAACTTGTCCCACACTTGCTTTGCAATAGCATATTCCTTCATGTCATCAAATTCAACATAACTTAGTGAAAATACTAGATCTATCATCATTTTATTGTACTCTTGCTTCTCCTTCATTTATTCAATAGTCATGGGTTTGGGTACTTCAATGTATTCATTTTCTAGGTAGTATGCAATTTCATCAATCTCTACCATACATGGAAGTTCTCCTTGTTCAACTTAGGTACCTCTTTCTTGAACATCTTGATCTTTGACTTGAGTTCCTTTAAAACTTTCCATATAAGCACCAAATGCTCTGATACCAATTTTTAGAATGATTTAGAATAACTAAAGGTTGGGGGGGTTGAATAAGTTATCCTCAGATCCAAATGTACCAATTCAATTTTTACTAACTTCAAGCAACTCAAACAATCTTATTTAACAACATGGTCAATATAACATCTCATCAACAACTTAACATTATGTTCATTTCTTAACTTTTTGGTCTTTATATGTGTCGATTAATAGTAAAATAAATAACTATAAAAATAGCATGCATAGAATATCATTTACACAAATAAATGACACCAAAATTTAATGTGAAAACCCAATTTGGGAAAAACCACCAATAACATGCTACCAACTTTTCACTCTTCTGAAATGAGCTTGGTTAAGAGCCAACCATGTTAAAGGTTACAAAACACATTGTTAGGTGTGACCCTATTAAAGGATTTAATCACCTATTAGGAGTAGCTTGGTTAGAGGAATTCAAAAAAATTTATTAGAATGTCACCTTGATTAAAGGATTTACAAATGACTATTAGGTCAACCTTGATTAAAGAATTTTGACTGCCACAATGGTTAGAAAGTAACAACAGGTTTGATATGTAAAATAAAAATCACTTTTCTAATTTAGGTTTTCATTCAACTCATGTTAGTTCATTGACTAAGCTTCATCATGTTCTCCTTCTCTGATCTACTTGGAAACCCTTCAAACAATCATACTTCACCAAACTTTACATTTTTTCTTTGCTACTCTATTCATAGGTTCTTCATAAACTTGATAGTATCCAACCAACAACCAACCTAAAACATCTCTTACACCTCCTTAAATAGGTAATTTTGATTTATTACCTCTTGAACATCATCATAGATCTCAAGATTAGGTCATATTTATTAAATCCTTCTATCATTGTGTTCTCCTTCTCCTTTCTAGAAACTTCTCATTAAATCATTTTCATCACAAGTTAAATATACCAATTAATTTATTCTCATCATTAACATGCTTTGACTAATCTAAAAATTCAACTATCTTGGCCTTAGATTCTAAATATCTCATAAATTGTCAACTTGTTGTCACTTGACAATCACTTAGTTCTTATACTCGATCATTACTGTATAGCTTGGTCATCACTATTTTGTCTTACTCGACATTTACTATCTCACTTATTTGTTACTAGCACTTAGTCTCTATTTTATATATTCTATATTGCCTTCATATTGATCAATCATAACTAGCACTCGGCTAATACTGTTGTCTCAGCTAACTCTTAAGTTCCTTAATCTTCTACTTTATTGACCTAACAAAACTATCACTTGGTCAAGCTTAGTGTTTTACTCAATTACTTTTCTTCTCTTCTAAACATCAACTCAATTGTCTTATCCACTTCATATAATGATTAAACAACACATTATCTTGTCAAAGACTAATCGATCAAGTGTCCATTGTAATTCCATCATACTCACTCCCATCACTTATCATCCAAACTAGTTTATTTAGTTATCTCTCTTTTCAAATCATCTTCATCAATAAACATATATGAAACTCAATATTGTTAGTGAGTGTCTTACCAGTAAGGTTTAACATCAATAGAAACATAACATTTTTTCTAAATGTGGTTTCCAACATGTATTAATTATTTTTAAATGCAAAAATAGGAGTAAGTAAAGTTGCAATTGAGTTTTTTGTGACTAGCGGTGACTTTTACTTGAGCCTAGAGTCTTATTTTTAGTAGTGGAAGACCTTCTTAGTCAATTGAATATCACGATGAGTTCATATTTTAGTTGATGGAAGATTGACTTTCTCATACAATTTATGAGCATTAAGTGCTATTTTTGGAAAGTTATTAAGCAATTGAGGCCAAATTTACATGTAGTTTACTTTGGAATGCCATTTTATGTAGTTTTCACATGTTTATGAACATATTGATATATGATATTTTTGGATTATTTTTCACATCCAAAGGGATTTTTGCATGATTTTGAGCACATGGAGGCAATTTGGAGTCAGCTCTTAGTTGCACATGGATTTTAGAGCAAACTGAATTAGTTTTTTCACAAATTCAAGGAGTTTTGAGCCTTATTTTTTATACATTTTTCTCATATCTAAATTAGGGTTTTGACCTCTATTTATTGTATTTTTACCTCATTTTGAGGTCTCTTATTTCTTGTTCATATTTTTTATACATTGCAAATTTTCAAGTTGATTGTGGGAGTACTTTATAGTAGAGATATTTTAGCATTGATTATACAGATTCAGTGGTTTCTTCTCATTGATTCTTGTGCAATATTGTGGGTTCTTTGCTTTTGTGTTGTGTTTATCCTTCATTCAAGCTATATTCCTTATTTTATATTCAAATCTTGATACTTGTAACTTGTGGGTATTTATTTTTGTCCTTATTATTTTTGTAAAAAAATGGTCAAGTTTACGTTTTCCTTTCAAAGCAAAATATTTTGGGTCCTTGCATAGAAACACTTTTGTAATTGCATGCTTGTCTAGTTATTGTGAATCATTCGATTGTGTTTAATTTGTGTCAATTTAATTGAAGTTGCATACAAATCATTTGTGTATGACCTCATTTAGGATTTAATATTCATTTTTCCATTCATTTTTTCATCTCCTTTTCTAGGTTATACCAAAAAAGGAACTCACCTTTCAATCTTGGAGATTCACTCTCACCATAGGATTACCCACTACATGAGAGTGTTTTCATGTTCCAATATGATAGATAGATTTTACATCTCACTATAGGAGCAATCCTATTTGACAATAATTTTCATACACAAAAATAAAGCAAGTTGATGGGGTCACCTTCTTTCAAAATTTGCAACCCCAAGACTAAAATGACCCTAAGACCTAAATTCCCTAGGGAATAGGTTGAACTAAATTAAACTATTCTAGGGTTATCCCATAAGAAACTAACCCCGAGGTCTCAGAAATTGTGTAGATGAAAACGGAAGAAGCATAATAAAATAGGAGAAAGAGCTAATTGAGCATGAATCCATCCATGGTCCATAAGGTCACTAAAGCATGGGAGCTAAAAAGTAATAAATAATGGGAGCTTTCATTTTAAGATGGTATAGTTATGCCGAAGGAAAGTAAATTACTATATTATACAAACTTTTTTTTTTGTTAATGTAGGTAGAATGGATCATATTTGTGATATCCAAAGTTACTTCATTCTAATGTGATCTCCCATAAATATGCATTTTGGGGTTTAATTCTTATGTCGCTCTTTTGAATGACCTATAGTTATAGTCAATACTCTCTTTCCTTATTGTCATTTGTATATTATTATTTATTTATAATGGGATCCACTACTTGAACTATACAATTGAATGTTTTAGTTGAGATTATCTTACTATTAAATAGTATTTTTTTAGATATTATCTCCAAGGCTCTATTCTTGTTTACGATATTATTTGTCAAGACATATCAATTCATGTTAGATGTACAAGATATGATGAATCTGTTTGTCACTGAGAGAAAAGAGTGAGAATATCCTAAATTTTTTTAGAGACCCTTATTTTTCATCATCAATAGTCTTCTTAATGTATGATCAATAATTCTATATCTATATGTTTTAGATATAAGAAGTAACTGCTTTGTTTTTGTTATCACTAAGTGTGCCATATAAGTGAATGTATAAAATTAATAGAAAGACTACTACCTAGTTAAATACTATAAAAGTTGTCAATCCAACTTCATGAATCCAAGATCATTTACATGTAAAGGTAACTTGTCACTCAAAATAATGAAATAATAAAATAAGGGTTTAGACTTTGAAAATATGGAATATTATATTATCATATCAAATGAATCTATAAGTTTTTTGACTAATTAATAAAAGATATAGTGATCAATCCTTATAAAGGAGATCGAGTGTTCTAAAATAAGAAATCCTAAAAAAGTAATCATTTAATAATTAACATATTAAATGTCACTAATGCATAAAGTGTTATCATAAGAGAGAAGTATGTTTAGATAAATGAGATAGAATTAACAATTACATGCAAATATAACCAATATCAAAAAATTAATAAATCGCGCAGAAGAGGACACAAGAGACAAAGATTTAACATGGTTCACCCAATCCTTGGGCTACATCCACCAAATAGTGAGTTCACTATTCTTAATATCTAGTGATTACAACCTGATTACAATATGTAATCCCTTACAACTCAATACCGCTACAAGAAGCTACAATCTCATCACACATCATAAAATCCCTAACCCTAAGCCTTTTTATACAAGATTTTGTCACTTAAAAAATTAGGGCTAGATAAGCTGACCAATAGAAAATATGACTCTTGGTATCTTTTACAATATTAAATTCATTTTTGGCTTCAGGGGTGATGCCCCTTGACCTCACCTTGTATTGCGATGTGCTTGGGGCCATTGAGCCCAAGACCCCACAAGGGGTGCTGCCTCTTGACCTCTCCCAAGGAACCCACAAGGGACATTGCCCCTTTACACCTAAAGCTTGGGGGCACTACCCCCAAACCGTCATAGTAAAATCTAGGGAGAAACCATGCCAAACTATGTGGGGGCAAAACTAACCTCTAACTCTAATTAGGCTCTACATCACAATAATTTATCTCTTGGAGACTGGTTAGACTCCACAAAAATAACCTCCCACTTAGACACTGATCAGACTCCACAAAAATAACCTCCCACTTAGAGACTGATCAGACTCTACAAAATAACCTCCCACTTGGAGACTGATTATAGCACCGTTGAACATGTAGCTCTCACTGAAATGTAAAACCTCCCTAGAATCTGTTGTCTTTTATATTGTTAAGTCTAAAAGACCAACCAAATTTGAAGAGGAGTTCATCTATATGTATCTTTTCCATGTTTAAATGTCCACCATCCAAAATTGATCGAATGAAATGGTAGTGCAACTGTATATGTTTTGTCTTTGAATGTAAAGAAAAATTATTCACAAGATGAATGACACTCTAGTCATCTGTAAACAAATAATTATCATTTTATAGGTGCCCCAATTCTTTCATGAAGAACTAAAATCATATTATCTCCTTGGCTACCTTTATAGAAGCAATGTACTCTAACTCTATAGTGGATAACATGTTTTCCTTCTCCAATTAAAAATCCAATTCACTATTATCCCACCAATACTAAAGACATGTCTTATAGTATTCTACCTAATATCAAGATCCCTTGCCAAATATGAGTCAACATAGCCTCATAAATTAGTAGTAGAGCCCTCAAAATGTAAAAATTTACTGGAGATTCCTCTTAAATATTTGATCATCCATTTGATTGCATTCTAATACTCAACTCTAGGTTGACTCATATACCTGCTAACAACTCCCACTACATGTGCAATATCTAGCCTAGTACATACCATGACATACTGTAATGCCCCACCAAGGGATCCAAAGAATTTTACTAAGTTTGCCAAAAAAAAAAAATTAAACATGAAAGATAAAACCATTCATGACATTTGCGAAAGCAATAGCAACAATTCAAATGAAAATAAACATAACATATATACATAACATGCTACATTCTTTAAAGATCCCTTAACATTGTATCACATCTAAATTAACTATTCATCTAACATCCCATCCTTATGAAATAACAATGATACATCCAATGTACTTAAACAATATACAAGTGTCCTTTTGTAATTATATTTTAGTTTAGCTCAATCATCCACTGTACATATCACAGGGTATGAAAAGCTTAAAAGAATAAACATCCAAGTAAATAAAGTACATCATCATCATCTAATATTAATCCATGATGCAATAACATAAATGAAACCACATATCATACATGATACATCATCACAAAAGATATAAACATCCATCACAAAAGATAACCATATATCACAAACATAAATAACTAAGTGTACGGTTCCTCTCAACCGTATATAGCATCATTAGACCATCGTGGATCCTAGCCATCCCTCCATGCGTAACATTCCAAAGCACCGAAGAGATCATCGGTATTAACATAGTAGGAATGTCACTCCTAAAACATCCTACTAACATGCAAAGTAAAGCATAATAAATCATCAACTAACATATGCCAAGTAAAGTAAATCATCAATATAAGAAACATACCAGTAAATACATCCATCATAAGGTATATTATCTATCATAATGCTCCAAGAACATAATAAAGAATAAATACCAACCAATGATACTCCAGTCACGGTGTCTCAGACAAATCTCAAATGATAAGAGTGAAAATACACTACCGCCCAACCGCGTGGAACCTAAGTGGTCCACTCCCACCGTGCTGAGGAGATAATCTCAAGTCCCAAACAAGATATCAATTCACGAAGCACTAATCTCTATAGGTCCAAGAATCCTAAAAGTATACTAACTCAAAGGTTCTATCACACAAAACCGACATCTAATTCTCAGAGGCACACAAAGACATGTAGGAAACATACTCTGCAAGTGGGAAAGTGTCATCGCAATTATCATGTACAAGTTACCCTGGCAGTTAGCTAAACTCCACGGGTCCATACTGATCTCATGCGGCCACTAGTATCCTCTCATACTGACGAGGCATACTATGGAATGCACGGTCGCAACCATGCGTTCTCACTACTCCCATCCTAGCCTGTACAAGCGCTCAAGGCATGGGCGAGAACATCAAAAAAATTATCTTTTTAGGTTCATTTAATCCCCATTTAGTGTGTAAATGTTATCACTTATTAACCAAACTTACAATGAGTTACCTTGGCAGCCACTTAGGACCCCGGCCCCCATTGCAAGCCACTTCCCGACACTACAAGTAGATTACCTACCCTAAGCTCATGGAATCATAAATCTCAAAATCATAAAAGATAATCCATAATAAAATCATCAAATATGCATAAAAGCATCAAATATCCATAATAAGAATCATCAAATCTCCAAGATAAGAATCATCAAATCTCCATGAGCATCTGAAAAAGCATCCATAGAAAATCATGACCACAACAGTTCTCTATTGGCAACTGAAGGCATCACTAATAATCATAAGTATCAATTGGTTCTCAATAACCAAAATATATCTCAAGATAAATGGTTCTCAACAAGAAACCAAAAATATCTCAAAATCATACTGATCGAAGATTCCAAAATGGTTGAGTCAAACATGTCGCAACATGACATCATCAAGAAATAAATCCACATTTTAGTCCCATCATGGCGACTAGAAAGTAATCCAAGGATATCGATGACTCAAAAATGATTAGCTCAAGCATCTCAGATATATATACATCTTAGCTTCACACATGAAGGATGAAGAACAAATACAACTATGTCATAGAGCATATGATCACATAACCATGGTTGGGCTTATAAATATCAAAACCAAATAAGATCAACATGCCATCACATCTCATAACCCCCGAGCCTCTGGTAACAACTTAAGACTGGTCAACACTAGTCAACCCAAAACTCAAAACAAGAAGCATATAGAATACACGATGCAAACACATGTTTTGGTTTACTAAATTCACATAGTTGAATAATGTGTAGGAGTTTCCAGTTTTCTGTTTGCAAGTATATTTTCAAGTGTCTTAAGTTTCATCATTTGACCTACAAGTCAACCCAATTGTACCCCGATAGCATTACCCTTCCATTATTAAGAATTACATTCTAAGAATAACTTAAGGATAAATATTTACTCATTAAATCATTTGCTTTATTTGCTAAGATCAAAGTTACTAATTGAATAACTCTTCCTTATCATTAATTCAACTTTTCAACATAATCAAAGGATCATTATTCATTTATAAAAGAACCAATTATCAATCTTCGAATAGAAAGATTATAACTTTATTAAAATGATCAATTAAATCCACCAATTAACTTAGGTACAAAATTTCATGACCTAATATTTAATTATATGTTACTAAGTCTTCACCATTAAAATATCTAAAATCATAATTCAAGTCATAAGACTTACCAACTTTTGATACCAATATTTTAACAATCTTGTTTAAGAATTATATCAATTAAATCTCTATTACATAATTTAATTATTAATTAAATCTAATTAACTCTAGTTAATTGATTTAATTAATAGTTGCATAATCATAGCATTGTTCTAATTAATATCAGTTGACTAATAACTAACTAGAATTCTGTAAGATTAAGGTCAACTATAATCTAGTACACAAATATTCATATTCATAGTTCAATAATAATAACTTGTTAATATTTAATAACAAGCTATGTTGGGAATCTTATCTATAATTACCACATTTGTCATTCCTAACAATTTCGATAATCATTTCAAGTTAAAACTCTATCGCATAATATAATTATATTGACAACTCAATAAATATCAATCAATTATAATCCAACTCCAAAAACTAATATCTTTTACAAAACATTAATCATTAAATAATCTTCACTAGATTAACTCTAATTGGATTAGTTGATAACTAATTGAAGCATTTATACTATTATTTATTAATAGTTTGTTAGATCCAACCAACATTAATAAATAATAAACTCATCCAAACTAAAGATAATCGATCTTAAAGAAACCTTACAAAACTTCATTAGTTAATATTTAACTAGCTCTTAACACCATTAAGGTATATCAATAATTTATTTAATAATGCATAACGTATTAATAATAACAATTCTAATTATAGTTATGTTATAATAATGACTCCATGTCAATTAAATCTTAATTCATTATCATTAAAGTCTCCTCATTTAAAAACGTAATATAAAATTACCATCTCTAAATTATTTAATATATATATTAAATAGTATTTAATATACATTATAAAAAGTCCACTATATAAACTATATTAAAATCTCTTTTCTTTTAATTTTTTCTCATCCATTTACTTAGATTGACTAATAATTAATTACACTTCTTCTACTATTAATTAATCTTAATTAAATTTGATTTAATTAGATTAGATAATAAACCATATAAAATTAATGCATATTAATAAGATTCTAATAAGAGAAGATTGCAATAATATCTTTAATTCATTCCATGCTTTGATATATTATTTTTATGAAGTTTAAGCATAAAGAACTCTTGGTTATGGGAAATGGATAAATATTTGTCATTGAATAAAACAGTCCCAGTATGACAACCATATCTCCCTAATGAACCGTTGGATCGGGCTGAAATTTAAATATGTTGGAGAGGGCCAAGTTGCGCCAATTCTGACTGGAGCAATCAAATAAATTCGATCCCGATAAAAAGTTATGAATGACTGAATTCGGTTCTATCCAAGGGGCAGCGACAAGACAAATTGTGATGAATTAAGAATTTCCTGTTAAAATAATTATTCTCTAAGTTTAACCATAAAAGGGTTTGTTCATATGCATCTAAAAATATAATTGATAGAAATATTACATCTAATCATTCAAATTTTCAACTTAGAATTTCTATTTTAATTCCAAATCTTATCTTTCTAATTTAATATAAATTCGAACCCAAACCCGATTAAAATCTAATTTCTTTCTCATTTGGAACTAGGGTTTTTCTATTGTTTTTCTTATCATCCAAATAAAATATCTAGATTCTAATTTCAAATAGTAGATTCAATCACAGAGAGTATTCATACACATAAAACAGATATGATGAAGACAGGAAGAGACAAAGTGCAAAGGGAATATGAGAATATCATGAGTGCACCTAGACACTGATGCTAATTTGCCATGCCCCAGAAGTTCATAGAAAATCCCTTCCTTCTCCATCATTCGCAATTCTTCCAAGAATCCAAGCTGATCGAATCCTCCAAGTGATTAGAAGTCCTAGAAGGAGCATAGAAGAAAGTAGAAAATATATGAGCATATGAATCTCCTCCCCGGCATGTAAGCTTTGAAGCTTCCATTTTAAGCTTGTAGCTTGTAGCTTCCATTCCCCAATTGCTCTCCACGCTATATCTAAGCTTCTATGAATGCCTGAATATAAAGAGCTCTCAAGAAACTTTTGGATTGCTTCTTGAAACCACTGAAAGGTGTCACCAACTAAGCATGGGTCATTTCCAACCTTTTTGATGAGTCATAGAGTTGTAGACACCTTGTGCTTAATTGATGCACTAACTCCCGTGTTGTTGACACATGTTAATTCCCATGCAAGCTTATAACTCCAATTTACTTTTTAAATAATCTCTATTTAAATTTTATAACTTTTATTTTAATTTTTATAACTTTTATTGTTATTATTTTATTTATTACTTTATTATTATTTTATAATTATTATTAATTTTAATTTCTAGTTTTCTTTTATTTAATTCTTTTTCTCCAATAATTCACATTTAATTAATTACAATCAAAATATCAAAGATCATGATATTTTATTAATTTTCTCAAATAAATAATTTATTAATTAAATCTATTTATTAAGACTTAATTAATGAAAAATTCACCATAGACCTCCAAGATAAAATATGAAAACCCATCATAGAACAAATCATACAAAATAAATTTAAAGGGTTAAAAATCATGAAATATGTCATCCGACACATTCGGTGGGTATTCAACTCAGATACTTGTCCTAATTTTCCAATTAGGACAAATGGCTCAAAGGGTTGGAATTTGGACTTGAGAATTTATCTCCCCTCTCTTATCATTGAGATAATGTGATAGGGTATGCTCATCCTGGCAATTCAGAAAAGTCGATACTCAGTACCTGCAACCTGCATAAAAATCATGCATGTACAAACACAATATATACTAAACTAAATAGACAATGGTAGGAAGTGGTGCATCGTGTAGATCCTGACTAGCAGGTGACTACGACTCCCTTCCTTAACCACATCAGACACGCCATACAAAAGAAAACACGCAAGGCAAACATGCACACCATACACATGCAAGTATGGGGTAAGTATCCATAAGAAAGCACATATGATAATAAATCATTTTACTAATCATCATTAATAATTGAAAGCAATGTAATAATCATCATCAATAATTGTGAACACTAAAAATAATCATCATACATACATGAAATGTAGAGTCTAAGTAATCTCATCACATAATAAACTGAATCCATAGCACAATATCTAATAATCTCAAAAGAATGTTGCTAACCAACAACATAAAACTAGTTCTAAAAGAGTTCAGCAACGATAACAAAATGTGAACCAGGGGCAGGCACTACACATACATTAAGCTCCTTATAGCAAAAGCATAAGGTATCTTGGATGTCTTATTTTCCTCTTTTGTGTCTTCGAATACATCTCTTAGTCTATTTCAAATGACCAAGCAAAGGTGTGTTGATAGCTTTAGCATTCTCCATAGAGAAACATTGCAACACCTTCTCCATATAGTCCACTTGAGACAATGTCAATTTTTTGTTCTTCCTATCTTTGTAAATTTTCATACCAAGGATTTTTTTTGCTTCCCTCAAATACTTCATAGAAAATGAATGTGTTAACTGTTCTTTTAACCCCTTAATGTGATCCATGTTAGATCTAGCTATAATCATATCATCAATATATAAACATAAAATAATGTAGCATCATTATCCAACCTCTTAAAATAAACACAATGATCTAAATGACATCAAGTGTAACCATGCTCATGCATAAAACTCTCAAAATTAAGATACCATTGTCGAGGTTGTTGCTTCAAACCATACAAACTTTTCTTTCATCTATACACTAAATTCTCCTTACCTTTGACCTCAAATTCTTGTGGTTGTACCATATATATTTCTTCATCCAAATCACCATGCATAAAACTTATTTTAACAAGTTTCTCCAAATGCAAATCTTCAATAGCCACAATACTTAAAATAGTACAAATAGAAGTTATTTTAAAAACAAGAGAAAATGTCTCATCAAAATCAATGTCTTTTTTCTATGCAAATCCTTTTAATAATAATATGGCTTTAAATATTTTCTTACCTCCATTCTTTTTTTTCAACTTATAGACCCATTTATTATGTAAAGCCCTTTTTCCTAGTGGTAACTTACATAAATTCCAGGTCTAATTTTTCATAAAGGAGTCCATTTCTTCTATCATTGTAGATTCCTACTAAATCTTAGTATCCACCTACACAACTACATCATAACATTCAAGTTCACTAGCATCAGTAAATAAAATAGAATAGAAAGAGGGATAAATATTTATGGAGATCTACTTAGCCTTGTTGACTATCTAAAATTTTCTAGGGTGTGTGGTATTTGTTATTGTAGTTTTTGTAGAGCCTGAGAAGCTATTGGAACATCATCCTTTGAGTAGCATCCAATACTTCATAATAATTTTCTTTCTTCTTATATTTCTGTAATAGATCTTTGTACAATACTTTCTCATTAAATATGATATCCATGCTTCTTACAAGTTTATGATTTTCAAAATCCTAAAGTCTATAACCAAATTCATAAATGCCATATCCAATAAATATACATTTCTTTGGCTTAGCTTCTAGCTTGGTTCTATTTTTAGAATCTACATATCCAAATGCTTCACAAATAGAGGTTTTAAGAAAAGAATAACTTGCCATCTTACCAGTCCATGCTTTCTTTGTAATACCACAACCCAAAGGAGTAGAGGGACCTCTAACGATCAAATGTACAACAATATTGATAGCCTTCACCCACATATTTAAGGGCAACCTAGCATGAAACCTCATACTCCTTGCACACTCCATTATTGTCATGTTCATACATTCAGTCAGTCTATTTTTCTGTGGAGTCCTTGGAACAATTTTTTGTCTATGAATATCATTAGTGGTGTGATAATCTTCAAATGCTTTGTTGCAATACAAACTAACATTATCAAATCTAAGATATTTTATCTTTTTACAAGTCTCATTCTCAACCAAGCATTTTTATTTCTTAAAAGTTTGAAATACATCATATTTATCTCTAAGGAAATAAACCCATAATTTTTTAGTTGTACCATTAATAAATATAACTTATATAATGATAAAAACTAAGGGAAGATACCTGAGTTGGTCCCCATACATTTTTATGCACAAGCTCTAATTTCTCATCTTATTTTTCCTTCCCACTCTTCACAAAATTAACTCTATTTTATTTTCCATAAACATAACTTTAAAAAAATTCATATTGACACATTTCAAACTTGGTAAAACTTTCTTTGAATGATTCATATCTTTATTACTTATGTGCCCAAGTCTATTGTGCCATAGTATTATTTTAAAATCTACAACAATAATTTGTTCTCCTTGCTCAACTGCAACAACTATTCCTAAACATTCATTTTTCTTTGAAACAATTAAAGTATAATGAACAATATGACCTGTAAAAATATACAAGGTGTCTAAATTTACACCTTTTTCTACTACTAAGAAACCTTTTGAAACCTTCCAACTTTTATCATTAAAAGTAATTGTGCAACCCTCATCACCTAGTTGCCCTACTAAAATTAAATTCCTACTCAAACTTGGAACATGTCTCCCTCTTGTAATAGCCAATGATTCCCATTCAACAACTTAATCTTAATTCTTTCCTTTCCAACAATCTAACAGGTTTCATTATCCCTTAAAAAAAAGCTCAAAATTCCCTTGGACATAATCAATAAAATAACATCTATGGGGTGTAGCATGAAATGAAGCCCTTGAATCTAAAACCCATAAATCATCAATATTTTCTAAGGAAAGAAGCAAAACATCATCTTTGGATTTATTACTTACCAAATTTGCCTCCTTATTTCCATCTTGTTTGTCTCCTTAATTGTTCTTTTGAGTCCAATAAATTTTCTTCTTATGTTTTGGTTTTTTATAGTACCAACAATCTCTTGGTCCTCTTGATTGATACCTCTTTCCCTTTGACTTTCGTCTTGATTTTCCACAATTTCCATAATTGTTTCTTCATTCATTTTGACTCTGCTTTGTGCATTCAAATCACTTCTTGATGTAGATCCACTTGAGGTTTTCCTACAAGTTTCCTCATCAGAATAACACCAATCACATCATTAAATGTTAGGGTATTAGAGGGTAGAAGCAAGGAGTTGGGTCTCAATTCCACAGAAGTTCATGGATTGAGATCGTACTCTTTTAGAAATGGGTACCCATTTTAGGCTCGGGCACCCAATCTAGTATTTAAAAAATGGGCACCCATTTTTAATTTTCAAAAAACAAGTACCCATTTTTGAAAACATAAAAAAATTATATTTTTTAGAAATGGGTACCCGTTTTTGAAAAGTAAAAAATAAGTGCCCGTTTCTAAAAATTTAAAATTTTGTTCTTTGGGAGGATTTTGTATGCAGATTTGACTTTTTCAAAATAGGTACCCATTTTTTGAATTTAAATAATGGGTACCCCTTTCTTACAACATTGGGTAGGATTTTTTTCTCCTACCTCAAATTTTGGTTTGGGATAGGCTTGGTAAGACCAAGCCTATGCCTTGACCTCTCAAGATTTGGCTAAGGCATTGAACTAACAAATTTACGCCTTGCCATAATTTTTAGAGGGTCTTCCCGATAAAAAAAAATTATGAAACAAAAATCCATTAGAGCTCTCACTCTCTTGATTTCAGAAATATAAATTTTATAGTGCTATGATTTTATTTAATATTTTTGCATTACTTTTTAATGAAAGTTGGTACCTACATGTAAAATAGTGAAGTTCACTAAAACATTAATAAATTTTTTATTTTATAATTTTTCTTAAATTAATTTATCTATCATCAATCTACATACAATTCTTTTGAGTTTTAAAAAAGAAAATTGAAAATAGTGAAATTTTGATCAAATTATGGTGTTTGTACACTAAAGGTTTTAAAATTTACCTTTATAGCCAATTAATAATTAATAATAATAATAATTTAATAAAAAATTAAGGAAAAATGTTGTCATCAATCTTAGGTGTATTAGGTAACTCCCTTTAAAAAGATTTATGAAAATTTATTTATTTGTGTCAAATTATGGTGTTCGTACACGAGTGTGGTATGGTCCTGAAATAGGCATTTTGAAAAAGTGATTTTTAAAGATCCATACCAAAAATAAAATTTATCATATAGGTATACAAATAAATTACATATTCAAAAATTAGATTCTGAACACAAAAAAATTATTTTTGAAGTTTTTTTATATTCAATCTCTAAATGCCTCAAATTTTGACATCAATTGACAAGAAATTTCAAAAATAGGAAAAAAAACTTCCACTTTTTGCCCAAAAGTGAGACCCAACTTCTTGCACTTACCCTAGATCCAAAAGTAGAATTGCTCATAGCTATTACCAAGTCATTCCATCTTTCAGGCAAAGAACACAAAATCAAGAAAGCCTTAATTTCTTCGTCAGAATTAACATTTACAAAAGATAACTAACTAGTAACCATATTAAAATTATTTAAATGATTAATAATAGATCCAGCTTTTTCCATCTTCGTATTAAATAAATGCTTCATGAGAAAAGCCTTGTTTGAAGTGGAGGGATTTTCGTGCAACCTTGCTAATCGACTCTTTAGTTGTCTTTGCTTTTGTAATATTAAAAGTCACTAATTATGCCAAGCATAATTGAATGCTTCCATAATGGCATAACGTTACATGAAGCTCCCAAATCAATGAGGCAATTGTGAAGATTCTTTCCATATATCCTAAAGCTAATCAAAAATAGGGGTACCTCAATTTTGTCTTTGAACATAGTGGGCATCGCTTCTGCAACATTCATTTGTTGAGATACTGTCTTTTGAGGAACAATATTCGTATTGTGGGAAACCTTTGTATGATATAATGTCTTCATAAGAGCTTCTCATTGTTGTGGACAATTCTATAACATGTCAAACATGGACATATTGGCCTTAGTCCTTTTCAAGTCCTCTACCACATTGTACTTTTCAATGGACCAAGTAAGATTCTTCAGTATTGTTGGTACATTCACTTGATTCTAATTCTGTTGTCCTCCATACACTGGTCTTACCAGTGGTGGATTGTTACTTGGTCTTGGATTAGGTGGAGTTGGTTGTAGAGGAATTCCATCCCTCAAAGGTTCCTTTCTATTTCTCAGATTATACATATTTTCATTGTCATTGGGAAAAGCAAACATCTCATCATGTTGAATATCAGGTTCCTAATTAAATGGGAATGAGAATTCCTCACTTGTTGGTTGTTCCACTTGTGTATTATGTGCAAAATCATAGGATTCCAATAGCATAGCATTGAATTATATAGGAGGAGGATTGTCATTTACTTGTGAATTTTGATTCATCTCCTGATTGTCATTATAGTACAAACCATCATTGTTAAGTGCATTTTGGCTATCATCATAATGATTGATATCAACATATTGAACGTTGTTGTTGTTATTGTTATCAGCAAGAATGCTTCCATTATTTAGACAGGTGTTCCATTGTCGATTTTGTCTTTGGAACCCATTGTTGTGATCAGGAGGATTGAAGTTGTTTCCTCCATTGTTGTTTCATGCATTGTTGTTGTTATTGTTCCCGTTGAAGTTCCTCTTGTAATTCTGACCAAAATTGTTGTTGTAGGGGCCACTGTTGTTTCTTTGGAAGTTGGTATTTTGTCCTTGTGACAATCTAAGACATGTCAATTCATTGTTCATTTGTGACATAGTCTTCTCCATTTAACCAACTTTTGAAATAAGGTTATTGTTTATTTCCATGGGAACTGTAGCCTTCTATTCAAAGAAACCTATTTTTGGAGGCTCATACCCTGGATATGTTATCATTTGATTTTGTGGAGCAGGTGCCTACTATAATGGAACTGGATTCATAGGTATGAATTGGCTAGGCACTGTAAGTGCTTCCACTAGGTATGTTGGTATTGTAGTGACTGCTTGCATTGGAAGCATCATTCCTCCTCCATTAGGATTGGCTTGCTTCGTAAATGTGATTGCCTTTGCAAAGACTTTGTCCCATGTATCAATGTTTACTGTAGGAAATCTTCTCAGAAAAATTACAGTGATATTATCCATAGCATTCAGATAAATCTAAATAGCAGCTTCAACTGGTATAGTGTATGGCATTTCCAACTTGCAGTAAGCCATATGAAAGCGATGGTTGAAGTGAGAAACTGCCTCAGCTGGGCCCCTTTTAATTGATATGAATTGTTGATGTATCACAGTTGGGTTAATGAATGTTTTGAATTGTTCCAAGAATAATTTTTTGAATGTGTCCCAATCTCCAATGCATCAAGGTGGCAAATTGATGTACTAATTGAAGGCAATTTCCCCCAAAGAGTAGGGGAATAAATGAAGAGCTATGTCTCCATTAGCAACTTTCTTGCAATTTCAAATTTTCTTAAATACCTTGACATGATCTTTAGCAGTTTGAGTCTCACCATAAATGAATATGGGGCAAAACTTCTCAGGATTCTTAGGGAGGTCATGGAGTGCACCTCTCAAGTTTATTGGTGAGTCTACAACATTTGTGAAAAAGGCCATTGGAGGGTTTGGTGGCCCTAACAATGGTTGTTGAGGAGTAGCTATTGGAATGTGTGGTGGTCCACTAGGTGGTTGGAGTGGAGGTGGAGTTGAAGAAGATGATGAAATTTCAAATGGAAGTGGTTGAACTCAGGATGTTCCCTTATCACTACATGGTTTGTAGAAGTGGTTGAGCTCGAAAAACTCGTGTGCAGTTGGCATAGATCTTAATGCTCGCTGAAATGGGAATTTTGGATCAATATCCTCTAGCTTGCATCAATCTTGGAAAAAGTGCACCTCTGTAGAAGTACACTTTCTCACCTCTCTAAATTTTGTGCACCATAGAGTTTTGCGCATCTGTGCACTTGCGAAGTTGCAGATCTGTGGACCTGCATAGCTACGGACCTACATACCTACGAAATTGTAGACCTGCGGACCTAAATTTATCAAAAACTCAAGAAATTTTATAAACTTTTGTGAAGCGCAAATTATTGTAGAAGTGTAAAATTCTAAAACTTGGACAAATTTTCTTCCTTTCTGGGAGTGTAAAGGGGCCCTCCTTCTAGCACTAATTTTTTTGGGCAGTCATTTTGCACGAGGTCAATAGTAGGAACCCATTGCACAATTCCTCTCTTGAAAAGCTAATCTTTTTGGGATCAACTCCAAGGTTCAGTATTTGTCTTGCAACATACCAAAATCCACTCAGTTGAAGATAAATGTGATTGTTCACAAGGACGCCTTTGCTGCTTTTGATTATAATCTCAAAATGAAGTAAATCTATTTGTTGTCTCAAAATCACACACAAAAGAACAATATTTTTGTATTTTTTGGTTTTTCAATGAATGCAATTCTAGCAGTGCAACTAAAATGAGTTCCTATTCTAACAAGGGGTTAGCAAAGAAAATAATGAAACTAAGAGAAAATAACATGAAATTGAAATAACTTGAAATTGAAATCCTAAACAAACATAAGCTATAGAAAACAACATGTTGTGAGTTAAACTTTCAAAGAAATCGGTAGGAAACCAATGAAAACAAGAGTAGCACTTCCTAGAATCCACTAATGCAATCGTCTGTGAGAAACTTTAACAATAGTATGATATTTCATGTTTCATCAAATCACAAGGCCATAGAAAGTGCGCTCAGGCGAAGCTATGTAGACACAATTCGATGATCTCTTCTCAAGCTCATTATGTCAGTGGAATTAGTAAATCTATAGCAAACACTAGAACTAAAAGATCGCACAACCAAAAACAACACAATAAACCTTTAGCTCAATCACAATTTCATGAACAAACTTCACAAAATAATGACACATTCAGGAAAGAATCACTACACTCCAAATGCAAGCACCAAAAGCATAATTTTATTGCATAATAATGGTGGCCCTTGTTACATTTTACAATAGGGTATTTATAAGAAATCGTCTCCTCAATTTGTGTTGAGAGTGAGAGATATCTTCATACAAAAAATTGCTTTCAAAACATTAAAACAAACTAAATACATATAAACTAATAATTAATCTAGTGCTTAGAGGGACTCCATCCATTTTTTATTCATTAATTGGATGCATAAGCCCTTTACATGTCAAAAATAAAGAAAACATGAGAGAGAAAGTAGGAGGAAGCCTTCAATCAAAGTGGAAGCATTTGGATGTGCCAAAAATAGAAGTTGGTCCTTCACTAGGCATGTGTTGAAGTTAAACTATTGTTAGAATGCATTCTCAATGCATGGAAAGTGATATTCTTGGAACAATCAGTTAACTATCAGTGCACCTTTGAATTGTGAAGTAGTATACCTATGGACCTACACACCTGCGGAGTTGTGGACCTCGACAAGGTCAAAAATCTCAAAATTTTACTACGTGTCAAAATTGAAATTTTGGCATCTAGGCTTTGTTTTTCTTCATCCCAAAGCTATGATTGGATGTTTGCCCATGAATTTCTCTGTCATCTCAGTTATCTTAGCTGCATTTGGAAGATCTAAAGCCTCATATTTATCTTTGACCTTTTGTCTATAGTTGTCCACCTCAATTCGAGTCTTTGCAAAATCTCCAAGTTTGACATCTATCTCTAATAGGGCTTCTTCTATCCTGAAGGCTTGTCAGATGTCCTCGTCATCAGCAACCTCCACAAAAATCTTACTAAAATTCTTCACTATTGTCTCTATAGGTAACAAATTTTCTTTTTCCTCATCTTCAAAAATATCCAAGCATGCATCACTATAGTGTCTCTTTGCTTCCAAAGTTCACTGTCGAGCTTGGTCCTTGAGCTGATGAATCTTCTCATGTAATGTCTCCATTACTTTATTACTATCTACTATTTTCTATATCCAATCATCGATCATATCTAGTTATTCTTTGGTATATGCATTGATCAAAACCTGATATCTTTGGCCCTTTATGGCTTGTAGAGTATGCAAATCCTTACTCCAGGCCTATACCTCATCCATAATATTGAAGTCTTGCTTTAAAATTGCTATGATCTTACTCACATTCTCCTATGTAGCATGCAGTAATTTTAGATTCCCTGTAATAATTGCAACACCTTTCTCCTCAAAAATTTCTTGCCACTCCTGGCAAGCCTTCAAAAATGGATCAATTTGTACACCTCCCTCTTCTCTAAGTATGATATTAAAAGTTTTCTCAGGGTTCTTAGGACCAAGAGGACCAACGACTTTGGCTAGATATCCTTTTCAGATCTTAACCTGCCTTCAAAGTGCTAGGAGTTCAATCTCCTCTTGTTCCATGTACTTGAGGACCTCTTTGACTCCCATAGTCATCATTTGTTGGGTTGAATCCCATGTAGGCCTTCCCAACATAACATCCTTTAATTCATAATCCTTGAGGCTAAGGCCTTCTGCATCTATGCCTTTAGGAGGGAGAGCCACTTGTGCAAATAAATCCTGGTTCCTTATGCTAGTGACAAATGCCAATGGGGTTGCCTCATGTGATGGAGACTCAGGTTTATTTAGGATCTCTACAATATCACAAATTTTTTCCTCTGAAGCATGGAATTGAGGCTTAGTACTCCTCATTATCTCCTTTTGAATCCATCTAGGGATGCGTCCTACTAAGGATCTGGCTCTTGATGATGAAGGAGTATGTTCTGCTACTTCCTTCACTTTGTCACTCCTACTAGGAGTTGTATTCTGTTGGGAGGGTTCCCCTTTTGTAGTCTCAGTCTCGATAGACCCTGTATCTTGAACCTTGGTGTCTTGGGAAGGTGGTTGAGAATATTCTAGCATTTTTCCCTCTGACACTTCACCAATCGCCATTTTTTTTGGTCTCTCCTCTGATGATAAATCCTTCTGAACTTGCTTTTCAAATCTGAACTTTGAGGTGGAGGGGTCACTAAGCCCTATTCTACCACTATAACTCATGGTGGAGATAGAGAAGTAAGATCAAGACCCTGTGTATCTAGTGGCATTTATATCCAGTCTTCTTGTTAAGGTTCTCTTATAGGAGTGTCCCTGATCTTATCCCCAATTAACTCTGTGCCAATGGGATTGAGAAAACATCATCACTTTCTTCACTCTGCTCATCCACCCACTATTATACTTCATCTTCCAAAGAAGAGAGCTCTAAAGGTTCTGCTTGAGTGGATGGTGGGGTACCCATGGCACTCTTTCTCCTTTGCAACTCTATGGCTCTAGCTAGTCGAGTTCTTCCCTATAGGGGCACTTTTTCCTCTTCCTCTTCTGATTCTTCTTCCTCCTCCTCTTCGTCTCCTTCTAGAATACTTTCAATAATAGATGGATTGGGCACTAATCTTCTATTGATCCTTTGCCTTTTCCTCATCTGAATCTTAATCCTTTTCTTATGTTTCTTGGAGGTAGAAGGAGAAGCTAGCTCTTCTTGCATAGGAGGAATGGAGACTTGCAGAATCTCTCCCTCTTCTAGTTGGCTAGACACAACAGGAGGCAACTACGGTTCATCTTAGACTTAGGTAGCTCCAATATCTTGGGACCCTGGTGGACTCTATTCCTACTGCTAGGGAGGCGGCTATTCTGTTTGAATCCTCTGAGGAGAGGTCCTCTTTCTTTTTTTCTTTCCCTTCCTTTCAGGAGGGTGATAATATCTAACCAGGTGATCAAGAAGGTACACTATTTCTGACCTGATAGGAGACCGAGCTGCGAAGATAGGAATTGTTTCTTTCTTTCCTCTACCTCTTTATGGGTGAGCATGTGCATGGAAGATCACTATGTCATGAATTGGATCAAGTGGAAAAGGTTTCTTGGTCCAATCCTTTGTCATCCTGATGACATGCCTCGCTCAATGATTAATATCATCAGCCTCCTCCCTGTCAACCTCAGCATTCATAATGGGTCCTTCACCAATTTTGTCTCTATTGAATAGGGGATCCAGTAACTCCTTAGAATCCTATTGCTTTATCTCCTCCAAGATATTCAACTGGAGAGCCTTTTTGTTAGATACAAAGACATCCTACTATAGTCCCTAATGCAGACATCATAGTCATTTGTGGCATTCATCCAATGATCTTCAACAACATCCTCATGATGGAAGTCTCTTCCTTCCAGACTCTCCACTTCCCCAACATTATCAAAATATGGTCGGGGAGAGTTGTATTCTTCAAGAACATAGTTCTCCCACTCCCATCCGAAGGACAAAATGTCTTGCTTTCACTTCACCTAATATGGTCCAATGATCAATGGCCATGCCCAGCAAGGTCTCCATTGTCTCTTTATCTTCTCATAGGCTAACTCAATTTGCCAAGAAATCTCCAATAGCACCAATTTATCACTTGGGTATCTCAGGAGCTTCTTAGGGTTGATAGAGGCACCGAATACCTACAAATATGTGAACAATTTGAATTGGATGAAATAGGCTCTAAGAGCTGCAACTTGTGCTTTGGCTTCATCAGATAACCTCTTCCCATAGTCTCCCTCAATGAATCAAATGATCACAAAGATGAATGCATCATTCATTATTTTGTATTCCTTACTCTACACTGAGAGCTTCTTCTTCACAAGTTGGTGGTAGACTATATATGGCCAGGCATTGGGGTCTTGCATACTGCCTCTCCTGTACAAACTGGGATAGTTTGTTGCCCTTGTTACAAGTAGGTACACCATGTAAGAGGTCATGTAAAACTTCTTTAATTATTTTCCTTCACCATCCTCAGTTTCTCACACAAGTTCTTACTTAGTGTGGTGGCCCAGTCCAACAATATCTTTGCCTATTTGATGGTCTCAATGAAGTTGACCATAAAAGTGTTGAGGTGGCCCACTGCGGGTAAGCTCGTGACTATACTCAGGAGAATGATTGAATATCCATTGTCTTCCTTCATGTATGCCCGAGTCATATCCACTTTCCCTGTTATCCTTCCCTGAGGAGGCTTCTTAATGAGGTATGAAGACTGTATGATGTCAATTGCCTCTTGTTGATGCTCCTTGTACCACCTTTCAGCTATTTCATAGGAAAGTCAGATGAACTAGTCTACTCTAGGAAGATGAAAGACCCTCTCAATGTTGTCAGGTCACAAATCCAACACCACTTCTCCTGTGACACTCTTGACTACTCTTTCATCGGGAATGAAATGTTGTGACAGGGCCATGATTAGCTCAGCTGATTGTACTAACACAGGATGTGACACTGCATTCACCAATCAAGAAAAGATTAATATGAACATCCTGGCTAACCTCTCTATTGCCTTGTTGCAAATTATTAGGAATTCTCCTAAGTTAGTGTGTCTGAGGTTGGTATTTCTGATTTCTATGTAGTCATCATGGAATCTCGACTTAGAAGGTACACCTTGGATTTTAAAGACTACCGGTTTGGTTGCTACTCCAAATGTGGATGCCATTTAACTACCTGCACATTGTGAGAAAAATAATAATTAGTTTTTTTTTTAAATGTATAAGCTAATGAATTAAAATGAGCATAAAAAAAAGTCCCCTTTGGGCATTTTATTTACTTTTTATTTATTTTTTAATCCCTTTTTAAAATTTTTTTTAAAATTATTTTTTTTCAAAAATAAAATAAAATAAAATATGTGTGGGGTGCAAGAATGTGTGTGGCAGAGAGCACAAAGTGAGTGTGGCACCAAGTTTGGGGCACATGGTGCCATCCTAGGGTATGCAGCACCATGGGTCTTCATGTGCATGGCACTGTGGGTCTTGGCACACGCTACATAGGGTTTTGGTGCACGATGCCACACATAAGCACGTTATGTAGAATGTAAGCACATGATGCTAAAATGTGTGAGTGGTGTAGGATATATGAGTGCGACATCGAATATAAGAGTGGTGCAGGATGTATGTGCACGGTGCCAAAATGTGTGGGCAGTGCGAGATATATGCGTGAGGCATTGTGTGTAAGTAAGCATCGCGAGATGTATGCATGCAACATAGAAACAATGAAGTCACACCTTAATGAGGGTAGAAGCTCCCAAAAACACAAGTGAGAAATGAAGTGTAAAGTTGGAAAACAAAGGGGGGTCTTATAGCCCTTCCCCGTAGGGCCAAGTGTGCAGTGCGCACTCCACCCACGCACACGCATGCTAGTGAAATTATTTATTTATTTATTTATTTATTTTTATTTTTTTGAATTTCCTAATTTTTTATGTTTTTAAAATTTTCAATTTTCTAATGTTTTTGTGAGGAATGGGCATATGTTATGGACAACATAGCAAATAGCCCCGATAAAAAGAAGAAATGACCAAGGCATTTCTTCATTAGCAAACATTCCTCCAATGTATGTCAAACACCAACCAAACCTTGAAACATCTCTACCATCTTTTAGATGACTTTACAATCAAAATCTCATAATTCAAAACCTTCAAACTCAGTGTGTGCATTGTGTATTCATTCCCTTTGACACCTTAGGATGCAGTCTACCTAAGTTTTCTGATAACTTGAAAACAATCTTCCACTCCTCCCAACTCATTCATTTGGAATCTTCACGAAGGCTTTTCATCAATCAATTGCTTGACCAGATGAGGGAATGAGTTTGAGAGATCTTGGCTGGATGCCATGTTCTTTTAATTTTCTAGCTATTTGAATAATTGCTCCATGCTATTCAAAATGTTACTTTTGATGAAGCAATATTTCAAATACAAAATACTTTGTTTTGAAAACATATCTTTTTCCATTTCAGACCTTTAGAATCCTTGAGTCTTAACACTGTATTTTATTTTCATTTTCTTCTTCTTCTTTTTTTTTTTCTTTTGTATCCTGACTACGCTTAGACTGTGTAGTCAGAACATCAATGTTGTTTCTTGGATTCCATCTCTTATGAACACCCCTTGCATTCCTCTTTTAGAACTTTTTAGAAACTCTCATGCCAAATAGTGATCTTGACAACCTTTTGAGGAGATCCCTCCTGTTTGAACTAGTCAAAGTTTAGGTCATCCCTCATCACCTTTAACTTCAATTTGAAAGCACCTAAAACAACCAAATTTTTAAATTTACAAAGTGTTAAGAACTTGTTGGTCTAGGCTTCTGATTTCCAGATTGAAAATCCCCTATTTCCACAAGAAATGTTGATTGCTTGGTTGGTATAAGACACACAATCATTCAAATGTTTTGACAAAGAAATACTTCTTCTTGAAATTAGAACCAAAGAGTGGTTAGTAAAATCTTGAGAAGAAAACTCAAGTACACCTTACCCCCCCAGGACTAACACAATTTTAAAGGAAACACACAACTGAAAGTAAACACACTTGCAGGAATGAAAATCTAAGCTAAATGCAGAAATAAAATCTAACTAATTTTTTTTTATCTTTTAGACTTCAAAATAATGCTTCAAAAACTGCCCATTTATAGGTAAGGGAAGAAATCCCCCCTGTAACGAATTGAGCCTAAAAGTGTTTTCTCCCAAAATTTTCACGATTTGGTAAGGGCCTATCCACAAGCGTTGAAACTTGGTATGGTTGCCAGGATTTTCTTTCACTTTATCCCAGAGTAGAACAAGGTCAGAAATCCTAAATGACTTTATTGTGGCTCTCTTATCGAACCATGTTTTGGCAACAGCTTGATGTTTAGCCATATACTCCAATGCAGCTATCCATTTCTTTTCCATCTCTAAAAGATTCATCGATCTGATTTGTACTTTGTTAGCATCTTCAGCATACTCACTCATGAATCTCAAAATAGAAATCCTAAGATTAAGTGGGAACACTAGTTCTTTTCCATAGACAAGCAAATAGGGAGAAGTTCCCAAAAAAAAATTGACTCTCACTTGATCTGTTCATAAGGCATATTTGAGTTGTGTATGCCAATCCCTAGGATTCTCCTTCAACAATCATCTTATCACTGTGATCAAGTTCTTGTTAGTAGATTTTGCTACCTCATTTCCTTACAGGTAGTAATTTGAAGAGAACTTGGTAATGACTTTATTTTCAAATGCCCATTGGGTCAAGAATGTAGATGTGAAAGCAAACTCATTAACACACACAAGGACGAATGGCATTCTGAACCTAGTAACAATGTGTTCTTCCAAAAAGTCTGTCACCGCCTTAGTAATGCAATTTTTGAATGTTTCTACTTTCATCAATTGTGTGTAGTAATCCGTAGCTCTGAGAATAAATGCATGTTCGGTTGATGATGATGGGTTGACCGAAAAAATGAAATCCAACCCCCACTTTGTAAAGGGGCATATCTCATATACCGATTGTAATGGGATTGCTAGGTGCCTCTCTTTATCCGCACTGGTTTAACATATATGGCAAGAATGCACATGTTCAAAAGTATCCTTGAATATTAAGGGCAAAAAATAATCCAATCTTAAAATCATGTGAGTCATTACTTCTACTGAACCATGTTCTGTACCATACTTGTCATGGAAATGTTCGAAAACTTCCTTGGCTTCTTCCCATCCTAAGCATTTCAAATAGATTCCTTCGTAGTTCCTTTTATACAGCTTATTATCATATAACATGTAGGACTCACATTTCATTTTAAGTCAAACTCTTCATCTACTTTGGGCATTAGTCTTGTAGAAGATAATAAATAATGTCTTGATACCAAACATCTATCACCACACCCTAATTAATGTCAACTTCTAATGCAACCATCTTCTTCTGATCATCCTCATTTGTTTCATCATCAAACTTAAATTCCTTTTCATTTCCATCCTAGTTATGAGCTATCATCTTTGACAACCCTTGACCTCTAACTAATCTCATAGATTGAATTTCAAGATCAAATTCTTGAAGTCTAGCCATCCACTTTCCTCTCCTTTCACCAAGTTCATTCTACATCAAAAGCGTCTTTACTGCTAGATCAGGTACAATTGCATACACCTTGCTCCTTAGTATGTAATGAAAAAATTTCTTTACCACCTTGATTAATGCAAAGGATTGTTTATCAGGGTTTGAATAGTTTAACTCTGCATTCTTTAAGGGACAACTCATAAAAGCAACTAGCCTTTCATCTTCCTTTTCCCTTTTCTATGTTAGGATCCCTGCATAAGAGTGTTTGAAAGCAAATGAATAGATCTTAAAAGGTAACTCATAATCTAGACTCACCAAGACCAAGGCCATAGAAATGGAAACCTTGATATCTTCAAATGATTTCTTTATCTCTCTGGCGCCCATTCCATCTTAGCCCCCTTTTTGAGTAAATCATTAAGGGGATAAACTATCTCTGCAAATTCACTTATAAATTTTTGCACGAAATTTATCATTTTGAAGAAAGACTTCAATTCCTTCTGATTGTGTGGAGGTGCCAATTTCAGAATAGATTCAACTCTATCAGGATCAATGAAGATTCCAGCTTTAGAAATAACATGTCCCAGGAGCTTTCCTTCAATAACGCCAAATGAACATTTCTTGGGATTGAGAGATATGTCATATTTACGACACCTATTGAATACTTATCTCAGATCAACAATGTGGGTACTTTGATCTTTTGAAAAAATAGTCAAGTCATCCATGTAGATGACTATACATCTATTAATAAATCCTTTGAAAGCTTCATCTATTGCTCATTCAAATGTAGCTCCCATGTTAATTAGTCCAAAGGGCATTCTTTTGTTGGAAAAAGTTCCCCACTTTGTTGTGAAGGCCATTTTTAGCCTATCTTCTTCATCAACCATCACCTAATTATATCCTAAATATCCATCTAGGAAAGACATCATTTTTGAACCATTTACAATTTATAGAGCCTCATCTAGTGAGGGAAAAGGATAATTGTCTTTCTGAGAGGCTAGATTCAAGTTACGAAAGTCAACACAAAGACGAATCTCTCCAGTCTTCTTCCGCACGTGAACCAAATTTTCTACCCATGTGGAATGGCAGATAGGAAATATGATCTTAGCATCTAGTAGCTTCTTTACTTCTTTCATAATCAGTGGTTCTATGATAGGATTTACCGGTCTTTTTCTTTGTCTAAATGGTTTGGCATCTGGTTTTAGCAGGATGTCATGTGTGATAATCTTAGGATCATAAGTCTTCAGCTCTTCATAGCTCCAAGAAATGACATCCTTATACTCAGTGAGTAATTTAACCATGTCTTCCCTTTCCTGTGAGTTGCACACTTTTCCTATATGTACCATTTTTGGTTCTTCATCAGTACCCAAATTGTACGAGTCACATTCTTCAATTCCCTTTTCTTGGGTTACCCTTCTATTGAGTGTTGATTCATCACGATCAAAGATGCATTCTAGTTGAACCATTCCTTTTGGGATAGTGTTAATTTTTAGATTAAGAATCCCATCTTTATCCTCAAGCTCATCATCTTTAGGCTTGTCATCTGGTGTATCATCAATCTCTTGTCCTTCAAAATGGTGACTGCACATGATAAACTCAAGTATATGTTGATCATTTTGAAAGACCTAAAAGTTTGTGATATTATCAGGAATGGAGGTAACAACAACCAGTTCCACTAAAAATCTTTTCAACTTGGTTCTTTCAACTGGTTGTAGAGCATTTGCTGAAATGGTGAGAGCATCTGCTACCATGTTCTTTCTTCTTGGAATGGATTTGATGTTTAAAGCTTCAAAATCATCCAATATATCCCATACCCTTTTTCTGTAAGCCAATAACATCTTACCATTGCAAGAGTATATCAATTTTACTTGTCGTATGACCAATTGAAAATCCCCTTCAATTATGAGAGCTATGACTCCTTTCTCGAGTGCAAAGAGAAGTCCTCAAATTAGTGTCTTGTATTCCGCAACATTGTTAGTACATCTAAATTGTAATCGATATGTGGCATAGAAAGACCTACCTTTTGGGTTGATCAATTCGATACTTGCAACGACTCCCATATTGCACCTGGAACCATCAAAGCGGAGTGTCCAAATGGCATTTCCCTTGGGTTTTCTAACTTTATTCTTATTTGTCCTTAACTTTTCTTTCACTTGAGCCTTGAAAGACTGTTTCTTAGGAACCCATTGTAACTTTCCTTGTGTAGGACTGGATGAGTCCCATTCATAATCTGTTGATAGAGGAAGTGTGTTTTTTTCTTGTTTATCTTGAATTTCCCCATCAAGTCTTTGATTTCATCAACCTTAGGTTTAGGATGAATGACTACTGAAGTCCACCCTTTACCTTTTACATATCATCTTCTTCTTTGAATTTTAATCATCCTTGGAGGAGGAGAAGACAAACCTCCCCCATCTAATGAGGTATAATTGCATGACACATTTAGATCTTTTCTTTCCTCTTTGATCTTTTCAACTAGATAGGATGAGTTCACCAAATTTTGACTTTTTGTGAATTTATCTGTTGAGGTGTTTTTATCCTTGTTTTCCATTATGTGTGTCAATATCTTTTCTACTGCTTATTGGCATGACGAGCATTCAAACTCAAAGTAACTAATTTTGTGTAATCGATAAAATCCTTGAAGGAGGATGTTGGGATCAGCTTCCTCTCCTAAACATTGTAAATTAGTGACCATATTGTCTATGAACTATGTCATAGTTTCACTTTCAGGTACTAGCACCTTAGGTTCTTCATTATGATCTTGAGGTATATTGGTTGGAACCATATCCAATACCATTACTTTGTATGAACCCAAATCCAATTGTAAGAATGCTATCTCATTTGGGGCATTATAATCTATAATCATCATTTTCAATTTGGGCTCAGTGTCTATCTTGATTTGATTGTTTAATCCTTTCCATGGCAACCACAATTGAGTGAAGTTTGTAGAAAACCATCCTCTCATACATTTTGTCCATTCTCTAGTTAGAAGCAAACCATATGTTTTTGGGATATCAACCACATGTATATCAATAATGTCCTAAATTCGAGGGTCAATTGTCAACTATATCCGCACATCTTTCAGTAGACCACCTTGATGGATATCAAAGGCTGCCATCAAGGCCAAGAGGGCCAAAGTTTCACTCTTGGGCTTAGGTAGGATATTTAAGATGAATAAGATTACCTCATAAGTAGACCACCTTGATGGATGTCAATGGCTACCATCAAGGCCAACAAGGTCAAAGTTTCGCTCTTGGGCTTAGGTAGGAAGAATAAGATTACCATCTAAGTAGAACACCTTGATGGATGTCAAAGGCTTCCATCAAGGCCAAGAGGGCCAAAGTTCTGCTCCTAGGCTTAGATTTGGTTAAGTTAAGATTTGACATCATGTCAACTTAATTCAATTAAGAATCTGCCAAGTAGACCACCTTGATGGATGTCAAACGCTGCCATCAAGGCCAAGAGGGCAAAAGTTTTGCTCTTGGGCTTGGTAGGATATTGGTTCAAAACTAATTTATCATGACTAATCTTTTCTTTGAAGCTATTATATACATGTACATGCTAATAACTATTTGTGAGTGCAGGATCCACAATCAAAAGGTGTACTGGGGAACTATATGTTATAAATCATTCCCTTTACTCTACTTCATTGTGAAAAATTATAAAGAATGTATGATGTGTTTGCATCGTGTTTGCCTTGTGTCTTCATCTATATGTACATCATGTTTGCTTCGTATTTTCATTCATTAAGACGTATATTTCATAAAAATTTAGGACTTTTGTATGCAAATATGTTTGTATCTATGAAGGAGTTGTGTATGAATAATTTTTCTTGAGGACAAGCAAATTCGAGAGGGGAGGACTATGATATCCCCATCTTGACATATATAATCTAACAATAGATAAGTATAATATAAATATTATACTTATATTAAAATGATTAATAATGTATATAAATTAAGAATATATATTATTATATATATTATCATATAACTATATACAATATACATATACTTTTATATATTAGATATTAAAATACTATATTAATTTATATATATATATATATATATATATATATATATATATATGTGATTAAATATAACAAGGAATATGCTATATAATCATAATTAATATATAATATGATTATCTTATTAATAATTATCTTATTAAATGTAATTAATATTAATGGAGGAGCATGACTCTTGGAGATATGCATATAAATATAGGATGCCAAACAATGAAAATGGTAGCAGATAAGAACATTATTACGAAATGGATATAAAATAGAAGGAAAATCTAAAATGTCCTAAAATAGGACATTACATTACATGAAGCTCATGAATCAATGAGGCAATTGTGAAGATTCTTCCCATATATCCTGATGCTAAGGAAAAATGGGGGTACCTCAATTTTGTCTTTGAACATAGTGGGCTTCGCTTCTACAACATTCAATTGTTGAGATATTGTCTTTTGAGGAGCAGTATTCATATTGTGGGAAACCTTTGTATGATCCAATGTATTCATAAGATCTTCTTATTTTTGTGGACAATTCTATAACATGTCAAACATGGATATATTAGCCTTAGTCATTTTCAAGTCCTCTATCGCATTGTACTGTTCAATGGACCACGCGAGATTCTTCAGTATTATTGATACATTAACTTGATTCTAATTTTGTTGTCCTCCATACACTACTCTTACCGATGGTGGATTATTACTTGGTCTTGGATCAGGTGGAGTTGGTTGTAAACCTGGAGGAATCTCATCCATCCAAGGTTCCTTTTTATTTCTCAGATTATACGTATTTTGATTATCATTGGGAAAAGCAAACATCTCATCATGCTAAATATCAGGTTCTTGATTAAATGAGAATGAGAATTCCTCACTTGTTGGCTGTTCCACTTATGTATCATGTGCAGACTCGTAGGATTCCAATAGCCTAGCATTGAATTGTACAAGAGGAGGATTTTCATTTACCTATGAATTTTGGTTCATCTCCTGATTGTCATTATAGTAAAAACCATCATTGTTAAGCACATTTTGGCTATCATCATAATGATTGATATCAGCATATTGAATGTTGTTGTTGTTGTTTTTATCAGCAGGAATGCTTTCATTATTTAGACGAGTGTTCCATTTTTGATTTTGTCTTTGGAAGCCATTATTGTGATCAAGAGGATTGAAGTTGTTTCCTCCATTGTTGTTTCATGCATTGTTGTTGTTATTGTTCACGTTGAAGTTCCTCTTGTAATTCTGACCAAAATTGTTGTTGTAGGGGCCAACGTTGTTTCTTTGGAAGTTGGTATTTTTTCCTTGTGACAATCTAAGAAGTGTCAATTCATTGTTCATTTGTGACATAGTCTTCTTCATTTTACCAACTTTTGAAATAGGGTTATTGTCTATTTCCACGGGAATTGTAGCCTTCTATTCAAAGAAAGTTGTTTTTGGAAGCTCATACCCTGGATATGTTATTGCTTGATTTTGTGGAGTAGGTGCCTACTGTAATGGAACTAGATTCATAGGTATGAACTGGCTAGGCACCATGGGTGCTCCCACTTGGTATGTTGGTATTGTAGTGAATACTTGTGTTGGAAGCATCATTCCTCCTCCATTAGGATTGACTTGCTTTGTAAACGTGATTGCCTCTGTGAAGACTTTATCCAATGTATCAATATTTTTTGCAGGAAGTCTTCTCAGAAAAATCACAATGAAATGATCCATAGCATTCAGATAAATCTAAATAGTAGCTTCAACTAGTATAGTGTATGGCATTTCCAACTTGCGGTAATCCATATGAAAGTGATGGTTGAAGCGAGAAAGTGTCTCAGCTAGGTCACTTTTAATTGATATGAATTGTCAATGTATCATGGTTGGGTTAATGAATGTTTTGAATTGTTCCAAGAACAATTTTTTGAATGTGTCCCAATCTCCAATGCATCCAGGTGGTAAATTGATGTACCAATTGAAGGAAATTTCCCCCAAAGAGCAGGGGAATAAATGAAGAACTACGTCCTCATTAGCAACTTCCTTGTGATTGCAAATTTCCTTGAATACCTTGACATGATCTTCGACAGTTTGAGTCTCACCATAGATGAATCTGGGGCAAAACTTCTCAAGATTCTTAGGGAGGTCATGGAGTGTATCTCTCAAGTTTATTGGTGAGTCTACAACATTTGTGAAAAATGCCATTGGAGGGTTTGGAAAACCTAACGGTGGTTGTTGAGGAGTAGCTATTGGAATATGTGGTGGTCTACCGAGTGGTTGGAGTGAAGGTGGAGTTGAAGAAGATGATGAATGTTTGAATGGAAGTGGTTGAACTCGAGATGTTCCCTTATCCCTACATGGTTTTCGGAAGTGGGTGAGCTCAAGAAACTCATATATAGTTGGCATAGACCTTAATGCTTGCTAAAATGGGGATTTTGGATCAATATCCTCCAGCTTGCATCAATCTTGGAAAAAGTGCACCTCTATAGAAGTACACTTTTTCACCTCTTTGAATTTTGTGCACCACAGAGTTTTGTGCACTTGCGCACCTGTGAAGTTACAGATTTGCAGACCTACATAATTGCGAACTTGTGAAGCTGCAAAGCTGCGAACCTAAATTTATCAAAAATTCAAGAAATTTTCTAGACTTTTGTAAAGTGTAGATTATTGTAGAAGTGTAAAATTCTGAAACTTGGACAAATTTTCTTTCTTTTTGGGAGTCTAAAGGGGCCCTTCTTCTAGCATCACTTCTGTTGGGTAGTCATTTTGCATGAGGTCAATGGTAGGAATCCATTGTGCAATTCCTCTCTTGAAAGGCTAATCTTTTTGGGATCAATTCCAAGGTTCAGTGTTTGTCTTGTGACGTACCAAAATCCACTCAGTTGAAGATAAATGTGATTGTTCATGAGGAGGCCTTTGTTGGTTTTGATTATAATCTTTGAATGAAGTAAATATGTTTTTTGTCTCAAAATCACACACAAAAGAACAATATTTTTGCATTTTTTGGTTTTTCAATGAATGCAATTCTAGCAGTGCAACTAAAATAAGTTCCTATTCTAACAAGGGGTTAGCAAAGCAAATAACAAAACTGAAAGCAAATAACATGAAATTGAAATAACTTGAAATTGAAATCCTAGACAGACATAAGCTACAGAAAACAACACGTTGCTAGTTAAACTTTTGAAGAAATTCGTAGGAAACCAATGAAAACAGGAGCAGTGCTTCCTAGAATCCACTGATGCAATCGTCCATGAGAAACTTTAACAATCGTATGATATTTCACCTTTCATCAAATCACAAGGCCACAAAAAGTGTGCTCATGTGAGAAAAAAGCTATGCAGACACAATTTGATGATCTCTTCTCAAGCTTGTTATGTTAGTGGAATTTGTAAATCTGTAGCAAACACCAGAACTAAAAGATCGCACAACTAGAAAAAATGCAATAAACCTTTATCTTGATCACAATTTCATGAACAAAATTCACAAAATAATGACACATTCAGGCAAGAATCGCTACACTCCAAATGCAAGCACCAAAAGCATAATTTTTAGTGCATAATAATGGTGGCCCTTGTTACATTTTACAATAGGGTATTTATAAGAAATCGTCTCCTCAATTTTTGTTGAGAGTGAGAGATATCTTCATGCAATAAATTGTTTTTAAAACATTAAAACAAACTAAATACATACAGACTAACAATTAATCTAGTGCTTAGAGGGACTCCATCCATATTTTATTAATTAATTGGATGCATGAGCCCTTTACATGTCAAAAACAAAAAAAAAATGAGAGGGAAAGTAGGAGGAAGCCTTCAGTTGAAGTAGTAGCATTTGGAGGTGCCAAAAATGGAAGTTGGTCCTTCACTAGGCATGTGTCGAAGTTAAACTACCGACAGAATGCATTCCTGATGCATGGAAAGTGCTATACTTAGAACAAGTAGTTAACTATTGGCACACCTCTAAATTTCAAAGCTATGGACCTGTGTACCTATAGACCTACAGAGCTGTGGACCTCAACAAGGTCAAAAATCTCAAAATTTTACTACGTGTCAAAATTGAAATTCTGGCATCTGGCTTTTGTTCTTCTTCATCCCAAAGCTATGTTTGGATGTTTGCCCTTGAATTTCTCTATCATCTTAGTCATCTTAGCCATATCTAGAAGATATAAAGCCTCACATTTATCCTTGACCTTATGTCTGTAGTTCTCCACCTCAATTCATGTCTTTACTAAATCTCTAAGTTTGGTATCTAACTCTAACAAGGCTTCTTCTGTCTTGAAGGCTTGTCGAATGTCCTCGTCATTAGCAACCTCCACAAAAATCTTTCTAAAATTCTCCACTCCTATCTCTATAGGTAACAACTTTTCTCATTCCTCATCTTTAAAAATATTTAAGCATGCATCACTGTAGTGTCTCTCTGCTTCCAAAATTCTCTCGCTGGCTTGGTCCTTGAGTTGATGAATCTCCTCATGTAATGTTTCTCTTACTTTATTGCTATACGCTATTTTCTCTATCCAATCATTGATCATATCAATTCTTCTCTAGTATATACATCAATCAAAACCTAATATCTTTGGCCCTTTATGGCTTGTAGATTCTAGAAATCCTTACTCCAGGCTCGTACCTCATCCATAATACTAAATTCCTACTTCAAAATTGCTATGATCTTGTTCACATTCTCCTATGTAGCATGTAGTAACTTCAGATTCCCTGTGAGAATTGTAACACCTTTCTCCTCAAAACTTTTTCACCACTCCTGACAAGCCTTCAAAAATGGATCAAGCTGTACATCTCCCCCTTCTCTAAGTATGATATTCAAAGTTTGCTTGGAGTGCTTAGGATCAAGAGGACCAATGACTTTGGCTAGATATCCTTTTAAGATCTCAACCTGTCTTTGAAGTGCTTGGAATTTAATCTCCTCTTATTCCATGTACTTGAGGACATCTTTGACTCCCATAGTCATCATTTGTTGGGATGAATCCCATGTAGGCCTTTCCAACATAACATCCTTTAATTCATAATCCTCAAGGCTAAGGCCTTTTGTGTTGAACAGGGGGTTCAGTAACTCCTTAGAATCCTATTGCTTTATCTCCTTTGGGATATTCAACTGGAAATCCTTTTTTGTTAGATACAAAGTCATCCTACAATAGTCCCTAATGCAGACATCGTAGTCATTTGTGGCATTCATTGAGTGATATTCAACAGCATCCTCATGATGGAAGTCTCTTCCGGCTAGACTCTCCACTTTAGCAACATTGTCAAAATATGGCCGAGGAGAGTTGTATTCTTCAAGAGCATAGTTCTTCCACTCCCATTCGAAGGATGGAATGTCTTGTTTTTGCTTCACTTGATATGGTCCAATGACCAATGGCCATGCCCAACAAGGTCTCCATTGCCTCTTTATCTTCTCATAGGCTTACTCAATTTGCTAAGAAATCTTCAATAGCACTAGTTTATCACTTGGGTATCTCAAGAGCTCCTTAGGATTGATAGAGGAACTGGGTACCTGCAGATATGTGAACATTTTGAATTGGATGAAATAGGCTTTGAGAGCTGCAACTTGTGCTTTGGCTTTATTAGATAACCTCTTCCCCTAGTCTCCCTCAATGAATTAAATGATGACAAAGATGAATGCATCATTCACGATTATGTATTCCTTACTCTACACTAAGAGCTTCTTCTTTACAAGCTGGGGGTAGCCTATATATGGCCAGGCATTGGGGTCTTGCATACTACCTCTCCTGTACAAATTGGGGTAGTTTGTTGCCCTTGTTACAAGCAGGTCCACCATGTAAGAAGTCATGTAAAAATTCTTCTTGTCCTTCACTGTCCTCAATTGCTCACACAAGTTTTGACTTAGTGTGGTGGCCCAGTCCAACGGTATCTTTGCCTGTCTGATGGTCTCAATAAAGTTGACCATAAAAGTGCTGAGGTCCAATGTTTTCCTTCACGTATCCCTAAGTCATATCCACTTTTCCCATTATCCTTCCCCGTGGAGGCTTCTCAATAAGGTATGAAGACTATATGATGTCAATTACCTCTTGTTGATGCTCCCTATACCACCTTTCAACTGTTTCATAGGAAAGTCAAATGAACTGGTCTGCTCTAAGAAGATGAAAGACCCTTTCAATGTTTTCGAGTCATAGATCCAACACCACTTCTCTATTGACACTCTTGACTAATCTTTCATCAAGAAATGACAAGGCCATGATTGGCTCAGCTGATTGTACTGACACAGGATGTGACGCTGCATTCACCAATCCAGAACAGGTCAATGCAGACATCATGGCTGACCTCTCTGTTCGCTTGTTGCAAATTCTCAAGAATTCTCCTAAGTCAATGTGTCTGAGGTTGGTATCTCTGATTTCTTCATAGTCATCATGGAATCTTGACTTAGAAGTTACACCTTGGAATTTGAAGACTACCGGTTTGGGTGCTACTCTAGATGTGGACAGCATTTAACTACTTGCACATTCTGAGAAAAATGATTATTAGTTTTTTTTAAAAACATATAAGCTAATGAATTAAAATGACCATAAAAAAAAGTCTCCTTTGGGCATTTTATTTACTTTTTATTTATTTTTTAATCCCTTTTTTTTTTAAATTCTTTTTCTTTCTTTTTTTAAATTAAATAAAACAAAATATGTGTAGGGCGCAAGAATGTGTGTGGCAAAGAGTGCAAAGTGAGCGTGACACCAAGTTTGGTGCATGTGGTGCTATTTTAGGGCACACAACATTGTGGGTCTTGGCACAGGTAGTGCCACTTCAAGGTGCGTAGCATCGTGGGTCTTCGCACACGTGACATAGGATTTGGGCGTGGTGCCACACATAAGCACATTGCACGAAATGTAAGCGTGTGATGCTAAAATGTGTGAATGGTGTAGGATATATGAGCACGGCATTGAATATAAGAGTGGGGTGGGATGTATGCGCATGGTGCCAAAATGTGTGAGCAGTATGAGATATATGTGCAGAGTACTATGTAAGTGAGTGATGCAAGATGTATGCATGCAACATAGAAACAATGAAGTTGCACCTTAATGAGGGAAAAAACTCCCAAAAATGCAAGTGAGAAATGAAGTGTAAAGTGAGAAAACAAGGGGGGGTCTTATAGACCTTCCCCGCAAGGCTAGGTGCGAGGCGCATGCACTCCTCTAGCGCACGCGCATGCACATGATTTTTTTATTTTTATTTTTTTTCGAATTTCCTAATTTTTTATGTTTTTCAATTTTTTAATTTTTCAATTTTTTAATGTTTTAGTGTTTTTTTAAAAAAAAATTCTAGTATTTTTGTGTTTTTTTCAACTTTGACGACTCTAAAACTTTAACTCTAAATACTTTCTCCCGACTCTCAAACTGAGTCTAGGAGTTTGAAAAAAGTAGTGGGTCCCCATTCCTAGTGAGGAATGGAGGGTGTGTTGTGGACACCACAACAAATAGCCCCAAAAAATGAAGAAATGACCAAGGCATTTCTTCATCAGCAAACATTCCTCTAATGCATGTCAAACACCACCAAACCTTGAAACATCTTAAACGTCTTTCAGATGACTTTACAATCAAAATTTTACAATTTGAAACCTTCAAAACTCAGTGTGTGTGTTGTGTATTCATTCCCTTTGATGCCTCAGGATGCAGTCTACCAAAGCTTTCTGACAACTCAAAAACAATCTTCCACTCCTCCCAGCTCATTCATTTGGAATCTCCACGAAGGCTTTTCATCAATCAATTGCTTGACCAAATGAGAGAATCAGTTTGAGGGCCCTTGGCAGGATACCACATTCTTTTAATTTTTTGGTTATTTTAATAATTGCTCCATGTCATTGAGAATGTTACTTTTGATGAAGCAATATTTTGAATCCAAAGTACTTTGTTTTGAATACATACCTTTTTCCATTTCAGATCTGTAGAATCCTTGAGTCTTAACACCATATTTTCTTTTCATTTTCTTCTTCTCTTTTTTATTTCTTCTATATCTTGACTACGCTTAGACTGTGTAGTCAGAACATCGGTGTTGTTTCTTGGATTACATCTCTTATGAACACCCCTTGCATTCCTCTTTTAGAACTTTTTAGAAACTCTCTTATGACACTCTTGACTACTCTTTCATTAGGAATGAAATGTTGTGACAAGGCCATGATTAGCTCAACTGATTGTACTGACATAGGATGTGATGTTGCATTCACCAATCCAGAATAGATCGATGCAGACATCATGGTTGACCTCTCTGTTGGCTTGTTGCAAAATCTTAGGAATTCTCCTAAGTCAGTGTGTCCAAGGTTGATATCTTTGATTTCTATGTAGTCATCATGGAATCTCGACTTAGAAGGTACACCTTGGAATTTGAAGACTACTGGTTTGGGTGCTACTCTGGATGTGGATGCCATTTAACTACCTACACATTGTGAGAGAAATGAGTATTAGTCAAAAAAATAAAATGTATAAGCTAATGAATTAAAATGAGCATAAAAAAAAGTCCCCTTGGGGAATTTTATTTACTTTTTATTTATTTTTTAATCCTTTTTTTTAATTTTATTTTTTCTTTTATTTTAAAAAAAATCCTTTTTTTTCAAAAATTAAATAAAACAAAATATGTGTGGGGTGCAAGAATGTGTGTGGTAGAGAGAGCAAAGTCAACGTGGCACCAAGTTTGGGGTGCATGACACCGTAGGTCTTGGTGCACACGGTGCTACTTTAAGGCACACGACATTTTCGGTCTTGGCACGTGCGACATAGGGTTTTGGGGTGCAGCACCACACATAAGCACGTTGCGTAGAATGTAAGTGTGTGGCACCTAAATGTGTGAGTGGTGCAAGATATATGAGCATGGTGCCGAATATAAGAGCAGCGTGGGATGTATGCGCATGGTGCCAAAATGTGTGAGCAGTGTGAGATATATGTGCGCGACATTATGTGTACGTGAGCAGCACGAGATGTATGCACACGGCATAGAAACAATGAAGTTGCACCTTAATGAGGGTGGAAGATCCCAAAAATGCAAGTGAGAAATGAAGTGTAAAGTGGGAAAACAAAGGGGGATCTTATAGCCCTTCCCCATCAGGTTGGGTACGCAGCGCGCACTCTGCCCCCACGCACGCACATGCATGTGAAATTTATTTATTTATTCTTAAATTTTTTTGAATTTCCTAATTTTTTGTGTTTTTCAAATTTTCAATTTTCTAATGTTTTTGTGTTTTTAAAAAAATTCTAATGTTTTTGTGTTTTTTCCAACTTTGACGACTCTAAAACTTTAAGTCTAAATACTTTCTCTCGACTATCGAATCGTGAGTCTGAGAGTTTAAAAAAAATTGGGGGTCCCCATTCCTAGTGAGGAATGGGGCATCTATTGTGGACACCACAACAATAACCAATATCAAAAAATTAATAAATCACACAAGAGAAAACACAAGATATAAAGATTTAACTTTGTTCACTCAATCCCTGGGCTATGTCCACCAAATAAAGAGTCCAATATTCTTATTATCTAGTGATTACAACTCGATTATAATTGGTATTCTCTTACAACTCAATATCATTGCAAGAAGCTACAATGTCATCATAGATCATAAAATCCCTAACGCTAAGCCTTTTTAAACAAGATTTTTCTACTTATAAAATTAGAGTTAGAATAAGCCAACCAATAGAAAAATATAATTCTTAGTGCCTTTTACAATATTAAATTCATTTTTGGCTTCAAGGGCATTCCTCGACCCTGTCCTATATCATGATGCACCATGGGTCATTGACCCTAGGACCCTATAAGGGGTGTTTCCCTAAGAACCAACAAGAGGTGTTGCTTGACACCTAGAGCTTGGTGGCATTACCCAAAATTCCCATAGTAAAATCTGGGGGGGAATTGCATTGAATGAAGTGGGGAAATATTTAACCTTTAAGTATGATTAGGCTCCACATCATAATAAAGTAAAGGTAACTTAATGATCAAGTCAAGATGACTTAATAATTAAGTTATTACTTTATTCTAACACATCCGCCCCCCCCAAGATGAGCAACAATACAACTACCAATAATGCATAAAAAGTAAAGAAAACTACAATGTAGAAAGCAAACTTGGGTGTCGACAACATGACCTTATAAGGTACCCAATTACAACCAAATCTCTGTAAAGTGGAGAAATTAAGAAAACCTCATGGGAAAAACTCTAGTCCAAGAAGAGATAGAAAGAATGCTTAAACAAGTGAATGATTGTAGAAGCCTTCAAACTAGAGAACATCTCCAAAATATGAATAAAAGCGTGAAGTTGCAAAGCTCTATTAAAAAGTAGTTGATGATCTGAAGAACCTCCACTAAAATAGAATGTGACCAAGTAGAGAATATTATAATATGCATGAGTTCTCTCAAATGATACTACTTCAATCAGGAGGCAAACATAGATAAATAAACTAAACTCAAAGATATAGATAACATAAAATACTAAACCTAAAGAGTTGATCAATCAAACATGGAAGGATGCCTCCACAATAGGAATAAAAAATTATCCATATGGTAAATTATATGTCTCACTAAAATGCATAGGTACCCAACCACAACATTTGTCTAGTACATATAATAAATATTGTATATATATGTTTCACTCCATCAAACCAAGGAAGCATGAGAACTAATAGGAAAAACACCCTAAAGAAATAAGGACGAGGTGATAGGAAATTGAAAAAAAGATGTCCAACAAGAAATGAATGTCAAGGAACCAAGATCATTATGCACATAAAATACATAATAGTGTCATGAGGTGATCAGTCTCTAGACAAATCATGAGGCTAGTATCATGGAAAGAACACTCACTTGGAAAAGGTAGATGACAAAGACAAACATCAACCCCCCATGACACTCAATCAAAACAGTGCACGTACAATAAGATGCAAGATATGATAAATCTCAAGATGATAATAATCTGTATGAGTTTCCTCAAATGAAACTACTTGAATCCAAAGGTAAAGTAAAGTAAATAACTAAAGTAAAAAATACACATGGAAAATGGTACTTTATTTCAATGCATTTGTACAGATGCTTAGAAGAGATGTTAACAAAGATCATAAGAAATATAAGGCTGGTACAACAAAAAGTACAACCCAAGATGAGTTATCCCATTTTTTTAAAAAAAAAACATTGGAAAGAGCATACAATAAGCTTTCCAATGATATAATTTTTTTTTTTAATGAAGTTTAGATGATCAAGATATGTCTCTCAAAGTGCAAAATAGAACTCTTAGATTTGACCCAAAAAAAGCTACAAAATGCATCAAAACACAAAATTACCTACACCATCATGACAAACTCAAAACCAACTTTTCAACAATATCTTATTTGCATAGAATAGTTTATATGCCTAAGATACAACTAAAAAACCCAAGGTTGCTCCAAAAAGGAGCCAAAATGGCTATTAGGATGATGATGTAGTATTGAAATTAGCAAAAGATGGGCCTTAATTTGATAGTATAATATTCATCACTAGAAGAAAAGGAAAAAAGGCCAATGTTGGATAAAATTTGATGGCCAGAAATCTAAGCCAGGAAAAATCTAGTACTTGATAGAAAATTTATTAGAGCTAGAATGAAATCAGTGGCCATATAATCTTGCCATGTGTCAAAGATACCTAAAATAGTTTGGGGGCCAAAAAAAGCCAAGAAATAGCTATCAAGAAACCATGGTGATGTAGAAGACCTCTAATAAAGCCAAAAAAAATGTCAATGCTGAAAATTACCTTTTCAAAAAACTAAAATCGTTTTGGAAGGCACGTGTCTAAGAAAGAATAAAAAAGTAGGCCACGTGACATGTTCTACACATAGCACATGACATAGTCAGAGGATGGGCAAGGTGGAGCCTATGATATCTTGCATATACTTTAACCTACGTGTATCATACCCTAGTCCTTAAGGTACCTTGCATGTGGCATCCTATGTACCTACATGCTTACATAAAAAGGGGTCCTTTGAGCACTTTAAGCTACTATTGATGCATAGGACGTGGGTTGATGTCATGTGGTGGTTGGAGCATAAGCTAATGTGAGGTCATTAGAAGTATGAAAAGCTTCTTAGGTGTAGAAAGAGACCATGTGGGGGTATGATCTTTGATGACAATGCATGTCAAAGGTCATTGACTGAAGAGTGATGAGTTGTATGAGGTAGTTGTTAGTGGTAGGGCCACTAACAAAGGTGTCAACTAATGACAGATGGGGCATGTGGCATGTGTGTCTCACAAGGCATGTACTTGTGTGGGTACCTTAATTTAATGCACCCCCTAACAGTAAAAATGCAATGTTTAAGAAGTAGCACCACTTTTGTTATTTTTGGACATTAAAAAATATCGACTTCTTGATTTACCTGCTCAAAGTTATACAATTCTAGGCTAAAAATATATTGCCATATATTTCAACTATTTTCAAATTAGACTTTTATATGGAAATAAGAGTTTTTGGGTATTATGAACCCAATGGTGAAACTTGTTTGAGCTCAAAGTGTACCAAAAATTAGGTGGCTCCCTATTTTATAAAAAATCAATCCATATCGTGATTCATCCCAACAAACCTTGTTTATCTAAAAACCTTGCAAACTAGAACAAGTTACAATAGGTAAATGCTCTAATATCATGTAGAAGTTGTCAATCCAACTTCATGAAGCCAAGATCACTTGCATACAAAGATAAACTGTCACTGGGAAGAATGAAATAACAAAGAAAGGTTTGAGCTCTACAAATATAGAAGATTATATTATTAGATCAAATGAATCAATGATCAATTCTTATAAAGGGGATCAAGTGTTCTAAAATAAGAAACCCTAAAAAGTAATTATTTCATAATTAATACAATTATTAAATGTCACTAATGTATAAAGTGTTGATCAAATAAATAAGATTGACAAATGAGTGTCAACAACCTTAACCATTTTCACTATACATGCCGAGTACACAATGGAAGCCGAGCTAGAATTCCTTTATATGCTGAGTCACAGAAAGTGTCAAACAAATTACAGTATATGTCGAGCTATACAAAATTCAACATATACTGAGTAGATCAGAAGACAGTGTGTGCCAAGCACTGCAAAGTTAATAGGAGCCGAGAAATGCAGGAAAACTAACAGGAGTCGAGTAATGCAGGAAACATAGTGGATGCCGAGCAATCCAGAATAGATGGTGTCGAGCATCAATATTACCTCATGTGTCGAGCAACGCAGGATTAGCATAAGATTTTGTGCCAATACAAACCAAGATGTAAAACAGTTATGCATGACTCATGATAGGATAAGGAGATAAGATCAAATCCTCCCATCCACCTATGTGATCCTCATGCAGCCAATCAGAAAATTGGATTACATGCAGCCAATGGGTGAAATTCAAGGGTTTGAGCAGAAACTTTTTATCCAAGGATGCATAATGATCCACAAATATTTATAAGGGAGTCTTGACGCCATTGAATGAGAGTTGGAGAGAAGAAGGAATAGCAAAGCCTTTTATTGATGTCGTTGCATTGGTGTCAAAGATCTAGTGGAAAGGATAGCATTTACACATCTAGTTGATTAGAACAGAACAAGGAACACAATCAGCAGATCAGATCTAGCAGAGATCAAGGACAGACAAGCAGATCAAGAGCCTGAGATCAGCATTAGAGATTGCATCAGTTCAGGTGTATTATTCTAATACTCTCTCACAATTGTATTAGGAATTTGGAAATCCTATTGAGTTAGGTAGGTTTAACATCCTTATGTAAATCCTTTAACAGGGTGACATTCTAAGTTGAATGTTCTTAAGTCCTCTAACAAGGTACACTCCTAACAGGGTGTAGAAATCCTTTAACAGGGTCACATATTAACAATGTGTTGTAGCCTTTAACAGGGTAGGCTTTTAACAGGGAAAACCATCAAAAGTGGTTGAAATCAATTGCTGCAGTAATTTTGTGGGTATCATCCCCACCCCAGTTTTACCATCTTATTCCTGGAGGGTTTTTGGGTCACCAAAATCTCAAGTTTTATGTGGTGATGCATGTTTGTCTCTCATGATTGTTTAATGTTTATATGCATGTATGTTAATTTCAGTTATATGTTATTAAGGGTTCAAAAGTGGATAAAAAGTCCGAACTTCTGATTCACACACCCCCCCCCCCCAGAAGATCTCTTCCCATTAAGACATTCCAACAATTGGTATCAGAGCCAAGTTTTGTCAAGAAGAAGCCTAACAGCTTGGAGGAAAAGATCTGAAGATGGAAGTTTTCAAACTTGGGAAGATCATTGAGAACCAGGTGATAGATGTGCATCTTGCTCTACACAAGGTAGAGGAAGCTAGAGAGGAACTGAGAAAATCCTTAAAAAGAAGGAAGGAAATAGCTATATTCAAAAATGATATTCACTACAAGGAGATTGACACCACACAAAAATTTTCCAAAGGAGATTCCAAGGAATTTGATGCACCAATAGAAGAACTGATGGAGAAAAATAGAGCTCAAGTAGAAGAGATAAGAATTCTTAAGATAAAGCATGAATCATAGGCCATGATGCTATGTGAAATCATTGAACAAAAGAAAAGAGCAGTTGAGGATAGAGTCATGATGGAAGATGACAAAAGAAATCTTGCAAATAGACTTGAAGAAAAATGTATTGAATTAACAAGGATCTCAAACATGTAGATGGATACACTTGCCCAAATGATGAACCTTCATCATGAACTCAATATGAAAGATATTGAGATCTCTACTTTGAGGATGCAGAATGAACAACTGCAGAATGAATTGAACAGAGAAAAAAAAATAGCAGAGAATCTCAACAAGTCAAGTGAAGCCATCAAGTATTTTGAACAGTTGTTGAAATCCCCAAGATCAGCCCATGACACATCAAGACTTGGATACAACAGCACTAAAGTTGGGGAATCATCAAAGAGTGTTGAGCAAAGAAGTGACAAAGGTAAGGATTCTAAACCCACTTGTCATTATTGTAATAAAAAGGGGCAGACTGCTAATGTTTGCAAGAGTAGAAGAATCAATCAGCCTAATACACCCAAAAGCAAGGGTCACTGTCACAAGTGCAACATGCAAGGACATATGACACAAGACTACAGGTCTAAATTCACAAGGACACAAAGATTTGATGGACATTGTCATAATTGCAATAAGTATGGACATAGAGCCTTTGAATGCAAATCAAAGCCTATGTGGACACCAAATCAGCATGTAAGAAGGGACAACTATGAACACCATTACAATTGGGACTACGATACAAGGAAAAGTTGTTACTATTGTCAAGAGTGTGGACATATACCCCATAACTACATAAGAACACATTTCAAGGGAAACTATAAAAGATGGTTGAACCAAACTACTTGCTTCAGTTGCTTGAAAACTGGACATGTCAGCAGGAATTGTCCAACAAAGGCCAAGGCACCCAAGACTGAAGTAAATAAGGGCAAAGAAAAGATTGATGTGGAACACTTCAGAATAGACATGAAGAAGACATGGCAAAAAAAGGATGGATCAAGTACATCCAATGGAAGGGTCACTTTATCTACGAGGTCAAGTGATCATTTCTCATCCAACTAATCACAAGATGAGCCTATGGGGCTAATACATATAAGGAAGTATCGTAAATCAGTCCTAAACCATGATGAAGTACTGCAAAGTATAAATTTGCATGAGATAAGATGTTAAGACAAAACTTGAATGATGATGTCGAGCTGTCTTTGGATGCTAAGTGAAACTGCTTTGAATGTCGAGTTAAGAAGTATAGTGGAAGCCGAATAGAACTGTACTAGTGGCCAAGTTATTAACAAAGTTAGAAGATGCCCAATGAGAATAGTTGTTGAGTGGATGCCAAGTTAAAAAGCTTTTGGAAGCTGAGTGACAGGTAAAGGTAAAAAATGCATTAAATGCAAGGTTTTTGAGTCGCTTAAAGGTGAAAATTGACTCATTTTTTAGCCATTCAAACACAGAGTGATTACCAGGAGCATGACTGAGTGATTTTCAAGCTTTCATCTAGTGATTTACAACAATTCAGCATCTACCCAAGTGATCTAAGCATTTAACTAGGTATTTCCTTCAGGTGCCGAGTTTTACAGTTTGTGAAGTTTGCTTTAATTGTCAAACCCTAGTTCATTTTTAAAATGGTGTCTAGTTCAAAGATGACCCAAGGGAAACTAAGCCATGAGATTCAAATTGTCAGCAACAAGGTTAAACAACCAGAGTTTAGGTCCATACCAGAAGTTGCATATAAAAAAAATCCAGCTGGTGCCCTATCCGTCGTCCCTGAAAAAGTTGTTATGGTTCAAGATGTACGAAAGTGTTATAACTACAAAATAGGAGCCATAGGAGACTTGGAAATCTTTAATGCCTTTGAAAAACTCTGTGATAATGGTATATTGAAAGATGAGTTTTCTATCATAGAGAAGAAGGGTTTAACCAAAGCCCTAGTTTTTCCAATCATATTCAAAACTGAGTGGATACGCATAATACTTAGCAGAATCCATGATGGATCATTCTAGCTAGACCAAGGACTAGTCAAGATTACTAAGAAAATGGTTCATAGGTGTAGAAGTTGTGAAAACCAACTTCACAGATTGCCAAGATCACCTGCATGCAAATAACCTGCTGAAGAGAAAGCGAAAAAAGAAGGAAAAAGCAGAGCTTGGAAGAACTCAACAAGATGAGAGAAAAACTATATTCCTAGATTGATTGATTGAATGCTTGAAAAAATAATTACAAGATTTCAACCTTAAAGGTGAATGAAATCCCTAAAGCCTAAAAAAGCTAGGTTGCACAATATAATTAATATAAAATATTAATTATATGCACCTACAAGATAGCTTAAGAAAACTAGAGTAATAGGAAACTTAATTAATTAAATCAAAGTGATTTAATTAATAAGTATAAACAATTAATTATTCTAACACCCCCCCTTAAGAAAAGCTTAGGAGGTAAGCTAACCTAGCACAACTATGAAAGCAGGAAAAAATGGGTCCCAGCAACAAGGCCTGATTAGGTACCCAAAACAAGGAAATCTCTATAAACTGGAGACAAAGGAGAAAACCCAGTGGGAAAAACCCCTCTCCAAAAAGAGATAGAAAAGAATGCTCTAGAAGATAGGAACAAAGAGAAGATCATGAAGAAAACCACTGAAGCAGAAGAAGCTGCAAACTCTGTCAGAAAGAAACTGTTGATCTAAAGATCCTCCACAGAAATAGAAGGCACGAATCGAGAGTGTCTATATGGTAGGTGATCCATCTCATCGAAATGCATAGGTAGCCAGACACTACAATCGCCTAGTATATAGGATCAAAATACTAAATACATAGCTCACTCCAATGAACCATCAAACCAAGGAAGCATTAGAACCAACAATATAACCCCCCTTAATGTAGATGGGGTGAGGTAACAGGCAACTGAAAAGATGGGCCAAAAATATCCTACAACACAAGAACCAAACACATCGAGAGTGAGGTATAGACACCTATAAAGGCACGTGTCACCGACACTGCATGAGGAAAAAGAGAGAGAGGGCACAAAACTGGCAAACAACTATCCCCCCCCCCATGGCACTTTATAAAATAGTGCGAGTACAACAAACCACAATGATGAAAAGGATCCTGAAACGCAAGAATGGAACTTTATCTCAGTTAATTTGCATAAAGATTCTTATAGTGAATAGCAACAATGATCAAAACAAGAAAAAATTTGATACAAAAGATAGTATAGCCCAAAAGAAGGGATCCCATGCCAAGAAAATGATCCCCAGACTTGAAATACCCAAGTTATCAATCATAGAGCAAAAATGCCAAAAATATGATAGAAAGAGCATGGGGTAGAATTTGGAAGAAATTACATCATTTCTGAAAAGTAGACAAAACTAGCTTTCCAAAAATATCACATTTTCAAAAAACGAAGATGGGACACATAAGAAACGCTTGCTAGAGTCAAAAATAAAACTTCAAATTTCAAATACAAAAATAAGAAGCTGAACTACATCAAAACCAAAAAAACTCCTACACCACTATCTCCATCTTGGAACCAGCTTTTTGGCACTTCTTTTGGATCGAAAAAAGACCTCCATATGCTCAAGATATGGCCAAAAAACCGTGAGTAGGTCAAAAAAGGACCTTGAGAGCTAGCAGAGGTGTTGATGTAGGATGACCTCATGCTGATGTCATCAAAATGATATCTTAAATTTGACAGCCTAAGGGCAGTTGTAGTAAAAAAAAAAAGCCACGTGGTGGCGCTAACTGGACCTGCTAACATGGCAGGGGCCACATGGCAGATGCCAACATGGCACCCATGGCCACGTGGCAGCCACGTGTCACGCCAACTGTGTTGCACGTTGTCGGGTGCTGAATGTACCAAGGATTGATGAAGTGTCCACACAAGAGGACAGGTGGCAGGGCCGCAAGAGGGTTATGGACACTGGCAGTGGTGGTCGCAGAGTCGGCAAACGCTGGTGGCGTCGTTGGCAAGGGCGGTGGGCGGGTGGCAATCAGGCTGCGGTTCCACTGCAGCGACGCGACCGGCTACGGCCGCTCGCAGGCTACGTACAGGTAGGGCTGCGATGGCACGGCAGTGGCTGACAGGTGGCGCACTAGCGGAGTGCCAAAAAATTGATTTTTTCTTAAAAAAATTGCAATAAATGCAAAATCTCATCAGTACAGCCTCTCTGGGGGGCTAAAAATTTTCCCTTGATGCCTAGAAGAAAAAATGGACAAGTTTTATATGGATCTTGACTGTAAACAGCCTTTCAGATCCAACAGCAACGTCCGTTTGGGCCCAAAGTGCTCTGAAAAATTTGCTCTTCCTCCCAATTGAAGAAAAAAGCACAAACAAACTGGGGTTTGTGTCTTCAAATCGCGGCTTCAAAAATCATTCAACGGAGAAGCAACAAGGAGGCTCTGATACCATGTAGAAGTTGTGAAAACCAACTTCACAGATTGCCAAGATCACCTACATGCAAATAACCTGCTGAAGAGAAATCGAAAAAAGAAAGAAAAAGCAGAGCTTGGAAGAACTCAACAAGATGAGAGAAAAACTATATTCCCAGATTGATTGATTGAATGCTTGAAAAAAGAATTACAAGAGTTCAACCTTAAAGGTGAACGAAATCCCTAAAGCCTAAAAAAGCTAAGTTCCATAATATAATTAATATAACATATTAATTATATGCACCTACAAGATAGCTTAAGAAAACTAGAGTAATAGGTAACTTAATTAATTAAATCAAAGTGATTCAATTAATAAGTATAAACAATTAATTACTCTAACAATAGGGTCACAGGTTTTCCAACCCTAGATTGGCCAAAGACATTAAGAAGTGACAAGAAGGAAACAATTGAGAAGAACACAGGTGCAAAATGAAATAATAGGGGAATGGCAATTGACACAGTAAAAGATCCCCTTCTAGACTTTGTTGTAAGGATCATATCACATTATTTTTATCAATCCATCAAGTTGAATAGTGTACCCTGAATAGCAGTAGATGTGGCATATAAGCTTGTAAAGAAGGACCACGCCTATGACCTTGCAGAGCTCATGTTGCAATAGATTAATGAAAATCTTGGAGCTATTAGAAAGTCCAAGGGAGAACAATGTAAATTTGGGTCAGTGCTAGTTTATATGTTCTTTTATGTGATGAAGGAATTCCCTTCATTTGGCAGAGTCAACTGGAGCCAGAACAAAACCATTGTTGATCAAATAAATAATTTCATTGCACAAATGGGAGATAGCTTTGATGATCAAATGTCTATCTATTTTGAGGATTTCAAGAATGCAATGAAGAAAAGAATGAGGATACCAGTTTCACTAGTGGAAAAGCATGTAAATGACATATGCTTTCTGATTGACATTGATTATACTTACATTAAAGCAGTCCTTCCAAGAGTAAGATGGCTTAGACCATTGGGATATGAGCTTGATGTTGACCAAGCTTCTGCAACTAGCACAACATTACTTGCAGAGGAAATGGACAAAACTGCAAAGGCATTTGGGACATATGACACTGTCAAAACAAGAGTTGTTACAGAACTCAAGACAGCCACAGAAGTAAAGAAGAAGGAAAAGTTAGTAAAGAAAATAAAAAAGAAGTTTGGTGTTGGAGAAACAATTGCAGCAGGAGAAACAGAGGAGATTAGTGATGATGAAGAGGAAGGTGATGAAGAGAAAGATAAAGATGAACCAGAACAAGAAGACAAAGATAAGAGTGGCGAGGAAGAAGAAGCCAAGGAAGCACCCATCAAAGGCAAAGTAATCAAAAGGAAGGCAAAGATACCTCCTGCTCCTCAGCCTTCACGAAAGAAAGCTGCCACACCAACATCCAAGAAGCCAACAACTAGAGCTACAACAAGGGCCTCTACACAAAAGATCAAAGAGGAAGCTACAAAGAATAAGAAGACAATCAAGAAGACACAGGAAGAACCAAGGAAAAGGAAAAGATATGTGGCTCAACCTGATACTAATGAGGAAGATCAGACTAAAAAGGTAAGTCATCCTCCTAAGTCTTCAGTTGATATATTATGTGAAAAGATTAAAAATGGAGACTTAAGTAATATGGAAAAGATTGATTTCAATAAGTTCAGTAAAGAGGAACAGAATAGCATAGAAGATTCAGTTTATGCAATGATGGCATAGTTCAAGTATACATCTCTTGAACTAGGTGGACAATTGCCAAAGGAATTATCCAAAATTGTAGAAGATAGATGGCATTTCTATTTGAAAATGGAGAAAGAGATGAGGGAATCAACCCTGGCAAGCATACTGCCTGATTTGACAAAGGAATAGATAACTCAACCAGTCAAAAGGCATAACACTAGGTTTACACCTAAGTATAGGGCATTCTCCATTCTCCAAAACAAAATTGAAGAAGTTATACAAAGAACCACAAGAGCGTGGAAAAACTTGTATAAGAAAATTGAAGATGTCCTTGAAGAGGAATACAAAGAAGAAGCTGTTGCTAAACCAGAGGAAAGAAGGAAGAGGAGCAAAGAGAAGACAGAAGTAGAGAAAAAGGTTGAAGAAGAGGAAAACAAGGAAGAAAGAGAGGAGGAAGGAAAAGATGAAGTCAAGGGTACTGATAAGCAGCAAAGTGTGCAAGACACACAACTTCCACCTCCTAGTCCTCCTCACTCTACTACCACACCTACAGAAATCATAAAGATTAAGGATGTTGTTGGCACCTCTTGTCAAAACATCAATCCATTAATTGCAGAGGATCTCACTAAGATCCTTGACCAAACAACTCAACAAGCACAATTGTGTACCTGAATCTAGCAAGAGTCTATAGAACAACGATAAGTTGTGAGCCTCTCATTTAGGAGGTCTTGGATTTGTGTATACTCAAGCTTAATGCATAATAATAATAATAATTAATCTCAAAAAATACTAATAATAAATAATCTAGGCTTTGACCCATTACTTGTCAAATAAATAATAATTTACCAAAATCTTATCACATCCTATTCTATGAAAAAACTATTATATCCTTCTATTTCACTGCATAATTTTTTTTAACTTGACTTTATTTATTTCATTCTATCAAATATATTTATTCCCCTTATTGTAATTTCTTCTTTTCTCATATATTAATGCTACTAACTTTTTCTATTATTGTAAAATATTATCATTAGGTTCTTTTTCTCATGAACAAATTATCGCTTTTAAAAAAAATATGATATCAAAATGCTATCATTTGGGGAAAAGCAGCTTGGGGGAGCAAGAACTCAAACAAACCTTATCATTTTTTAATAGGATCAAAACCTAGACAATAAGATGAAATTCAAAGGCCATTTCCACAAACTAGATAAAGAGAATTATAGATGATTAGGATTGCCCTTTAGCTAGTTTATGATGATAATGAACAAACTATTCTAGTGCACCCATAAGAACAACAATCAAACACAATCAAGGAAACTTAATTCACACCACCTCTAATTCACTCATCCATGGTGGTAATTCCACCAAAAAGTTGAGTACGCAACACATTAATCTCAACAAACTAGGGAGAGCCTGAACTCAAGCCTAGTTGGCAAGTGACTAGATATATAGGCACGAATGTTGTTATTGATTCGACATATTCATTTGGTAAGGTCACTTGGAGTAATGATCATTTTTAGTTTTGGTTGATCATGAAAAATGATTAAGTATATAGTATGAAAACTATCAACAGTAAGATTATTTTGATCAATGAGATTAGAAAAGTGTCTTTTATTGGCCATAATTTTGGATACTGTAAGAATGAAGTATGAATATGATGTTAGTGTGCTTTCTTGTGTTAATATGACAATTGACACATGTTTTGGTTGAAGAATATGAAGACAAGTTTATATTGCAATGTATAGGACAAGTGATGGAGATCAAGCATTTTGGCCCAAGGAATTGAATTGCCTTGTCAATTCAATTACTTGGAAATGTAAGGACACCATCCTAGATGTGAACTCTCATTTAACAAGTTCTGGTAATTAATTTATGTACTACATGTTTTATCATTCAGCCTGACTCAGTAAAGTATTATGAAATGTATACTAAGGGATTTGTTAGAGTAATTAGATATTTTCTAATTAACTATGTTTTACTTAAGCTAAACTTTGGGCATTTAATAATTATTTATTTTATTAATTATTATCATGCAACCTAGGTTAGTTAACTTTAGGGTTTTTATCTCCTTTATAAGGATTGATCTCTTTGTAATTATTGATTTGCTTTTGATAATAGTAATTTCTCTTTTTGCTCATCAAGAATGTCTCCTCTATTGATTTCTGGATTCTAACCTCCATAGCTTTTGTTTCTCTCTCTCTTTGATAGGTTTTTGTATGCAGGTGATTCATGGGAGTTGTGGGGTTTATCTTTCATCAGCTTCAACATGGTATTAGAGCTCTAGATCTTTATGCCCATGTTCTCTTCATGAGAGGTTTGCCTTGGTTTTCAGGTATGTGGTTTTCTCTTTCTAAGGGTTTTAGTTTTCAAAAATATTTTGCATTGGATTAGGGGGTCACTTCTTTTGGAGCACTTTGAGCCCAAACAAACATCATCATTGAGCTTAGAGTATGCAAAAACCCTCATTTCCATATAAAATATGTCTAGTTTGGACACTATTGAAATTTGTGGTAAAAAAATATTTGGCCTAAGGTCGTACGAACTTGGGCACAAATTCCAAGAAGCAACAACTATACTTTATTTTTTCCAAAAATTAAATTAAATTAATAGGCGATATTTTTTTATTTTCTATTTATTATTATTATTCTGCATTCTTATTAAAAAGGAGCATGCAATTCAAAATGGAGGAGGTTTTTTTAAGAATGAGGTGTTTTAAGGCCCCACCCACATACTTTGAAAAGCACGATTCTCTATGGTTGTGCATGTAGCCTGATTAGGCCCTATCAATCTGTAACATGCTCTGGTGTTTGATTCCATTTTTGGTGGCGAACTGTAGGCCCCTCCCACATGTAGTGGGACCATCCCACCCAAGTTTTTGAAGTCCCTAATTTTTTTGGAAAAGCAATAATTTGGAAGGTTTTTTTGTTACTTTGCATGAGGGGGTTTGATTTTTTTTTAAACCAGTGGATTTTATGGGAACACATTGTTTCAATTTCCATGTTGCACCTTTGAAGGTCATGCTTGTACTTCCATCAAACTAGCTCATACAACATCAGCGTCATCTGCATCAACATGCATTGTTTATTTTTGGGAATCTAGTGATACATATTTCTGTAACTTGCATATGAAAGTAAACTAATTCTCTAAGGTTGTGCACGCAACCCACCTTAGGCCCTGTCCAACTATCACATGCTCTAGTGTTTGACTCCATTTTTTGGTGGCCAACTGCAGGTCCCTCCCACATGCAATGGGACCATCCCTCCCAAGTTTTTGAAGGGATCATATTTTTTGAAAAGCAATATTTTGGAGGGTTTTTTTGATACTTTGCATGAGGGGGTTTGAATTTTTTAAACCAGGGGATTTAATGGGAACACATTGTTTCAATTTTCCATGTTGCACCTTTTGAGGTCGTGCCTGTACTTCCACCAAACCAACTCATACCACATCAATGTCCTCTGCATTGACATGTGCTGCTTATTTTTGGAATCTAGTGCTACATATTTCTAAAGGACCCATTGTTGGAAATAGCAAATACTAAGAGGGGCGTGAATCAATATTCTACAAACTTTAACCCAAAATTGGATATTATTAATTACCTTGTCTCTTACATATTAAAGTAAACTAATTATGTTGAATATTAAATATAACCATGTAGTAAGAGAACTCATAACACCATATTTTGTTAACTAGGGAAACCCAGGCCAAGGGAAAACCCCGGTGGGGATAGTACCTACAAAATGACCACTAATCAAAAGTATCTAGTTAAATATATTGACCCTATTAGGAGTCTATTAGATTTGTATAGTGTATTGGTCCTTGTTACAGGACTTAGGCCTTATTAGAAGCCTTAACCTTGTTAGGAGTTGGTATATACAAATACAATATGTATGCAAGATGAGCCCACAACCCAAACATGCAATATACAATATAGTTCCTTGATACAAAGAGATAGATACAAAAACCTCGTTACTTGTTGTTGATATCTTCAATATTTGATATAGCTCTAGCTGCTCTTCACAAAAATCACATACCTTTGTTCATACATTAGAATTCACATCACATATAGTTCACACATTCTTCCTTAGAAGCAACACATTCTTCCTTAGAAGCACACATAACTTCACATTTCATACTTTCTTTTATACCTTTACTATTTAAAACATATTATCCAATTGGCCTTCAAGCTTTCACATGCTTTACAAAATATATTATTATAACTTGCTGACTTAGGCATAAATCTATGATGTCATCCCTAACTAATTAAGTAATTATTTTGTAAAAAAAATAATTCCTTAATATGTAATCATCTATTTTATGTCATATTTTGTTCTACTTGTTCTCTGTTGTGATTGGTAGTTTATCCATAACTTATTTTGTACTGTTTATACTAACCTGCAAAATTGTGTACATCATCACCATGATGTTAGGTAGTTGTATCTAACTCTGCACATGTTTAATGTACCTCAATAAACTGCATTGGACAAAACTATATCTATTCTAGATAGTTGTTTTCCACAATCCATTAGAATTTGTTGTTGTATTTTCTAGGTAGATTGTGTTACAATTTTTTTGCATCAATGTTTCAAATCACACTCTATGACCCATCATTAGGATGAGAGAGCTAAGGGCCCATTTGGTGAGCGGAATAGGAATACGTATTCTGGAATATGTATTCCAAAAATTTTGAATTCCTTGTTTGGATTCACCAAAATAGGATTGGAATACGAGGTAACATAGGAATACGTATTCCAATTTTGGCCCAAAAATAGGGTTTTGCAATTCCATCCAAATAGGTGTTATTGGAATACGTATTCCTATTCCATTTTTTTTAATTTTAGAAAACATAAATTTTCAAGTCCATGAATTCCCATCAAATATTGGTTGAACCAAACAGAGAACAGGAATATGTTCTATTCTAGAATATGTATTCCTATTCCGCTCACCAAACGGGCCCTAAAGGAAAATATGGTAAGATTGCAGACCCAGTGTGGATAAAAGGAGGAAGGAAAGGGAATGGGTGCACAACAATTGAGAAGAGTTTGAGGTACAAGAATAAGGTAAATATGTGGAAGGAGAACAAGTAGAGGAAAATATATATATATATATTAAAATTTTGATATATTTAAATATGAGAAAACATCAGCAAGAAATAAGAACAAACTTACTAATAAATACAATATGAATGGTATATTTATGTATATATATATACATTTGCATATATTTATACATATACCTATGTATGTATGTATATATGTACATATATCTATATGTATGTATACACACACACACACACACACACACACACACACACACACACACATATATATATATATGTGTGTGTGTGTGTGTGTGTGTGTGTGTGTGTGAGTGTGTATGTATGTATATATACATATGTACATACATCTATATATATGTATGTACATATGTATAAATATATAATGAGGGCATCCAATAAAGTGAATATGAGTTAGAAATGTTGAATAAATAAATAAATAAAGATAAAAATAAATAAATTTTAAAAATAATAATCAAAATCAAAAAATAAATAAAATAAAATAAAATCATGAAGACACCTATATGGACCCACTATATAGAAAAAAATAAAAATAAAAATAAAAAATTAAATAAAAGTGCTTGTGTGTGTGTGTGTGTTATACATACATACATACATACATATATATATATATATATATATATATATATATATATATATATATATATATATATATAGAGAGAGAGAGAGAGAGAGAGAGAGAGCAAGTGAAAATATAAAAATAAAAATGAAGAAAGGGGTGATATGTGAAAACTGGGGGGGGTTGGAGAGAGAGAGAGAGAGAGAGAGATCTTCAGGAGTGACAAGAATAGTTTATGATGGAGGATAATAAGGGTTGGCATGAATGGCTAAGAAATAACCCTTCATCTCGATTAAGGTTCCATGGGTGGTTGCCAATTTCAATGGCATCTTTAATTTTTCACCGGAAGAAATTATCTTCTTTACATAAGACTTGTGCCTTCTCTAAGAAAATGTGGTGTTTGGTGGTTGAGAAGTGGTCAACTAGGGTTGACTTGGCAATTTTATCATGTTTTATGTCAGCCCCATGTTCTTTTAATCGAGTCTTGATAGTGCATCCTATTTCTCCTATATAAGGAGCACCACATGAGCATTCAATCTTGTAGACTCCATATTCCATAAGGGTGTCTTTTGAGTCTTTCAAAGAGTGGATACGATGTTTAACCAATGAGAAGGGTTTAAACATACTATGAATGCTTTTATTGGCTAGAATTTTGGCAATCTTGTGGGAGATACCATTGAGAAAGGGAAAGGAGACCCTATGAGAGTAAGAGATTTTGGGGGGGTTTGGATTGAGAAAGGAAAAGGATTTTGGTGTCTTTAATAGCCTTCACGACTTGTCTACTTGAGTACCCATTCATTTGGAAGATGTTGTCAAGATGTGAGAGCTTGAGATCAATGTGTTCATCATCACAAATGTGGAAGGCTCTCAAGATGAGTGTCTTAAAAACATGAAATTTTTGACTATGGTGGTGGTATAAAGATGAATGGAGGTATTGATCTATGTGGGTTGATTTTTGGAAGACTTGACAACCTATGGATCCATCAAGTTTCTTGATGAGTAAGATGTCAAGAAAAGGGAGTTGGTTGTCCGACTCAATCTCTAATCTGAAGGAAATAAAAGGAGTGATTTTATTGAGATGGGTAAGGAAGTATTGAATTTTTTCTTGGCCATGGGGCCAACAAATGTTTGTATCATCTACATATCTTTTCCACCATCTAGGTTTGAGGGGAAAAGAATTGAGCACAATTTCGTTGAAATGTTCAGTAGGTTCAATATAATGGGAGACAATGGTGAGCCCATGGCAATCCCATCTACTTGTTCGTAGATAATGTCTTGGAATGAGAAAAATGTGGATCTAAGGTATAATTCGATTAATGTTGTGATTTCATCATTAGTCTTCTACTTGACAATCTCCAAGGAATCTTGGACAGGAACTTTAGTAAAGAGGGAAATGACATCAAAACTCACTAGAAGGTCAGAATCATCAAGCATTTTTTCCTTGATGAACACAACAAAATGGGATGAGTCCTTGATGGAAGGAGGTGTGTTTCTGACTAATAGTGCAATTATTTTAGCAAGGAATGAGGCAAGAGAATAAGTAGGGGATCCAATGGTGTGGACAATGGGTCTAAGAGGAACCCCTATTTTATGAATTTTTGGCACACCATAAATACGAGGGGTTATTTATTTTAAAGGGATCAGACGTTTTTTGGTCTTATCATCAAATGATGAGCAAGATATCGTTGTCTTGACCTTCTTTAAAATTTTGGAGCAAGGGTTACACAGTAAGATTTTATAAGTGCATTTATTCAAAAGGAGGAGCAACATTTTGGATGTGTAGTCCTAACAATTCATGATGACCATGGCATTCCCTTTATTTGCCTGAGTAATGACTAGGGCTTTGTTCTTAAAAATTTTAATAAATGTTGATCATTCAGAACTAGGAATTTTGTTCCTAGGAGGTTTGGCATGCCTCAATGCCACTACATAGTCTTGTCGAACTTCTTCCATGACATCCGAAGGGAGGGAGTGAACTAGATTCTCAATTTCAATGAGAAAATCTAAATGAGGAATGATCTTTGGGGAAATTGTGAACCAAATGAATGGGTACTCAAGTAGACAAATCATGAAGGCTATCAAAGACACCAAAATCCTTTTCCTTTCTCAATCCAAACCCCCAAATCTATCACTCTCATTGGGTCCCCTTGCCCTTTATCAATGGTATCTCCCACAAGATTGCCAAAATTTTAGCCAATAAAAGCATTCATAGTATGTTTAAACCCTTCTCATTGGTTAAACATCGTATCCATTCTCTGAAAGACTTAAAATACACCCTTATGGAATCTAGAGTCTACAAGATTGAATGCTCATGTGGTGTTCCTTATATAGGAGAAATGAAATGCACTATCAAGACTTGATTAAAAGAACATGAGGCTGACATAAAACATGATAGAGTTGCCAAGTCAACCCTAGTTGAGCACTCCTCAACCACCAAACAACACATTTTCTTAGAGAAGACACAAGTCTTATGTAAGCAAGATAATTTTCTTCACGCGAAAAATCAAAGAGGCCATTGAAATTGGCAACCACCCATGGAACCTTAATCAAGATGAAGGGTTATTTCTTAGCCATTCATGGAAACCCTTATTATCCTCTATCAAAAACTATTCTTGTCACCCCTAAAGATCTCTCTCTCTCTCTCTCTCTCTCTCTCTCTCTCTCTCTCTCTCTCTGCAACCCCCCCTCTCCTTCTCTTGTTTTCTTATATCACCCCTTTCTTCATTTTTATTTTTATATTTTCACTTGTTTTCTCATAGATACACACACACACACATAAGCACTTTTATTTATTTATTTAATTTTATTTTTTGTTTCAAAAAAAAATTTAAACATTTTAAATTTTTTTTTACATATAGTGGGCCCATATTGGTGTCTTCATGATTTTTATTTATTTATTTATTTTTATTTATTATTTATTATTTATTTTTTTATTTTTAAAATTTAATTTTTAATTTATTTATTCAACATTTCTAACTTATATTTACTTTACTGGATACCCTCATTATATATTTATACATATGTACATATGTGTGTGTGTGTGTGTGTGTGTGTGTGTGTGTGTGTGTGTGTGTGTACATATCTATATACATGTATATAGACATGTACATATCTATATATACATATGTATGTACATATCTATATAGATACATATGTATAGATTGTTGGAAATACAAATGGGAAATGTATACTTCTAAAAGGGGGGTGAATCAGAAGTACTAATCTTTAACCAATAAAACTTTTAACTTTAAAATAATGCATGCATAAACATATTAAAATAACATGTAAAGTAAATGCATCCATATAAACCCTCCAATGAGAAGGTAAAACTGGGGTGGGGATGAAACCAACAATTCTTCACTACTGTAGCAATAAACTTCACCTATTAAGGTTACATGATTTGACCATTCTCATGATCTGCCCAATGAAAGGCTTACCCTATTAAAGGCTTACAAAGGATTGTTAGATCTCACCCTGTAAAAGGATTTTAACACCTTGTTAAAAGTGTGTCTGGCTAAAGAACTTTAGAACACTCACTTGGAATGTCACCCTATTAAAGGATTTCACAATGACTATTAAGTCAACCTTAATACAAAGGATTTCATTTTGCTAATACAATTGTTAGAAAGTACAAAAAAATGTTTGATTTGATACACTTACAATCTAGTATTGTTGATTTCAGATCTCAATTCAATCCATCTTGACGCTTTCTGATCTAATATGAAATTTTTGTATCCTTGATCCTCTATCCTGATAATTGATTCTATAATTTTGTCCTTCTTCTAAGTCACCTTGAATGTATACTGATCAATTCAACCCTTTCACTTCCTTCAAATCTTTTCTACCATCACCTTCTTGCATGCATTCTCTAATGCTCTCTCTCATACACTAAATTATGGGGCTTTGTCTCCCTTTAAAAGGACTTTGGTGGCTTAGGGTTAAGTATGATTCTATGACTGAGATTCACCCATTTTTCTTGCTCCATTCCTTCCATTTTTCTAATTGGTTGCATGTTGATCGCATAGGGAATTCAAATAGATTTGATCTTATCTTTAAAGCTTTGATATCTATCCATATGTTCGCTCAAAAATGGTTTACATAGTTGTTTGTGCCATCACAAACAACTAAGTCAATTCTATGTTACTCGACACTTGTTAATATTGGTGCTCGACACATACTATAATTATGTCTAGCTTGGCACTTGAACTTTCTCGGCATCTATTGTTCAATCGGCACTTGAAACTTACTCGACTCTATCTATTTACTTGGCACTTACTATTTACTTAGCAAATTAGTGATTCAACACTCATTGCAACTCAGCATCCATACATAGTATACTCGGCATATGTTACTAGCTCGGCATAGACTTAGTAAATTTATTAAGTGTGTTGACACTCAATTGTCAAAACCAATCCGAGATCAACAATCTCCCCCTTTGACATGAGTGGAAAAAACACTTAACTAGACATGATGAATTTAATCTCCTTGAGTATAATATACATTCAGTTTGGCATATATACAAAACTTCAAAATTGTTCAAAGTTTTGTAATGAACTATATATCTCAAAATTTTATGACTCCCCCTGAGTTTATGTGTCTTTTTTGTATCCAAAATCTCTCTAAGTAGATTTTTCTCTACTGTAACTTGTTGTTTTCATTCTGATACTCTTTATCTTATATGTTATGATATGCCATATTTCTGCTTTCCTATTGTTTACTCCCCCTTTCTTCTCTTTGTTTATTTTGTAACTCCCCCTTTAAAATGTCTCCCCCTTTCATATATCTCCCCCTTTAATATTTCTCCCCCTTTTTGACACTGATGTCAAAGGGTCTAGACACGAAGTGTGTATTTATCCAAGAAGTTCTTATTAACTTCCATTACAACATTGAGAACAACATCCCAGTTGTCTATTGCAACATCTAGTAATTTGATTTGAATGGTTGTCTCTACTACAAGGTGAACTAAGCCATCCAATGTTGAAAGATTAGGATCTTTCTTAAGTACTATTTCAGCATAGGCTAGTTCTTTTTGTAGTATCTCCATGTGAGGGGTCAGGGAGGCTTGAATCTGAACTAACTTGGCTCTTGTATTAGCCTCTTCTCTCATTAATATAGCTAGTTTCTTTTGTGTGTGAAGTGTGGAATGAAAGTGCTTCTCACTTTGAGCTAGATTTTGTGCTAATTGCATACCAAATATTTTTAGATTTCTTTCCAGACTCATAATCCTCTGGCTCATTTCTTGTGTGAAGAGTGTAGGGTCACACAATTTGGTGTACAATGAGAATATATTCTCAAGTACCTTCTTCACTTTTCCTATCTGTGTAGCCAGTTCCACTTGTAATAGTGTTATTCCACTGGATATCTTCTCATTTACCTTTACTTGAAACTTCTTTTCAAACCATTACATGAGTTTTGCATTAGCCTCCTGGTCTTCATTTGTCACCTATTCAATAATTTCTCACAATTGTTCCAATATTGGCTTGGTTTCATTAGGTGTTTGCAAGCTAAATGCATATAAAAATATGTATTTGATTTCATGAAGTGCTTGCCTTTGCTTATACTCCTTTTTGAGTATTTCTTGGTTATTTTTCCTTTCCAATGCCTCTTGCATCTCAGTGATCTATTCAAGGTTCATGGTTGCATAGTCATATTTTGGTATGACTATTTCCTCATCTAATGTTGGGTCTCCATAGTGAAGTACCCTTGCAACCTTTATTGAGCTTGAGCTTGGTGCAACAATTTGAAGTGGCATTGCATCAGTGCTCGGCTTCTGAAGGACTTTACTAGGAGTGCCAATTGTTGGTAAATTTACCAATGTCTAAATGGATTCTTGCTCCATTTCCTTTGTTATGTCCTTATCTTCTTCTAGTTTTTCTTGATCAATCACAATTATTTGTGGTACACCTTATGTTTGTGCAGTAGGAACAAATACCTCTGCCTATCCTATTTGTTCCTTTATGGGCTCCTCAGCAGTCATAGCAATTTGACTGTAGTATCAACCTTAGCTGATGTATCTTCTAGTGCTTTCTTTTGAGGTTGACCACTAGTAGTTGTAGGGATGGTAGAAGGTGATTCTTGTGTTTTCACCTTATCCTTATTTATGTCAACTATTGCTCTCTACAACTTATCCACACTGACCAACACTAGATTGTCACACAATTTTGCATGTAGTGTTGATTGGTCAAGGATCTTCTTTAGATCCTCTGCAGTTATTGGATTGATGTTCTAAGATGAGCTATCAGGAACAACTTTTACTTTTATTGTCTCTGTAGGTGTGTTTGTGCCATGTGAAGGGCTTAATGGTGGCAGTTGTGTGTCTTGCACACCTTGATCTGTTTGCTGCTCCTTAGCAGTTGCCATTTCATCACCCTTTTGTGGTACCTCCTCCATTGTGTTGTCTGCTTTTCTTTCTCAATGTCACCTTCCTTATCATTCTCCTCATCTTCTCCATTATTTCTTCCCTCAAAGGGATCTTATTCTCCTTCCTTAATAGTAGTCAGCCCATATATCAACTTCCACATTTGAGTGGACTTCTTTACCACATCTTCAATCTTATTTTGGAGAATATTGAATGCCCTGTACTTGGGTGCAAACTTGCTACCATGTTTCTCATTTGCCTTGGTTATTTTCCCTTTAGATAATTCTGGCTTCACTTGTGCCAATGTGGACTCTCTTATTTCCTTCTCCATATTTAGGCAACAGTGTCATTTATTCTCAACAATTGAATATAAATCCTTGGGTATTGTAGTGTCAAATTCAAGAGGGGTATTCTTGAATTTTTCCATCATGGCATACACTGATTCTTCAATCTTATTTTGACCTTCTCTACTTAATTTATTAAATTCAATGTTTTTCAAAACAATTAAGTCTACACTATCCCTAATATTATCACAAATGTTATCAATATTAGACTTGGGTGTATGACTTACCACTCTGAACTGGCTTGTGTCTTCTGACTTGGTCCTTTCTTCATCAAATTCTGGTTGTGCAACATATTTTCTCCTTAATTTCTTCTGCACTAGACTTTGTTGTTCAGTAGCCTTCTTCTCTTTTATTTTCTCCTTAGCCTTTTGAGTGGTGACCCTCACTATTACATTTTGAGTAGTGGCCCTCACTATTACATTTGACCTCATTTTTCTACCAAAATTTTTTACCATCAATTAAAAAGGTTTAGGTTGGTTGGATTGTAGAAGAAAAAATTTCTTTTTTAAAAAATCTAAGCTCGTGTTGGTCAAAATTCTGACCAACATGGGCTTCACTTTACAATAAAAAATCATTTTTGATTTCATTGTTGAGCACACGAAGGAGTTGGAGCTACAGAACCTTGGGTCATGCTAGTTCTACTTGCTTTCCCACTGTCAGTTCCTCCTCTGGAACACTGGACTCTCCATCTCTTGCATTTGGCTCTGAATCTAGCACTTTTTGCACTTAAACTGGTATTTACCTCATACTTTTTTTATGCTTTCATACATTTGGTTGATTATTTTGTTTACGTTAGCAACCAACAATTATTAGGTTCAAAACTACATTCCACTATTTCTGACTTGTTGTTAGGTTCAAAACTACATTCCACTATTTCTGACTTGTTATTACGTTCAAAACCACATATCACAACACTTTACTTCATTTCCCCATCTTGTGGCACTAAACTCATGATGGAACTCTGCATTGAGATGTGTAAGATTGAAACTAGTTGTACTCATGACTATAAAATTATCAAAATGGAGTTATTAGCGGCAAGGATGCTTTTCATGGTGGGGGTAAACTATTACATTAGGAATCATGTTGAGCAGTTCTATGTGGAGTCACATTCCTATGCCTTGCAAGCAATCTTGTTCAATAGTTGTGTCTAGAATTTTTTCCTGTTCCTCATGGCGTGTAGTTTCCACAGTTAATCCTAGTACATCAATAAGTTATACCTCATTGCATATTCATTTTCCTACAAGTTTTGTAAAGTTTAGAAATGTTTAGGGTTTCTTAGTTTATTCATTCCCTTCTCTTTTTATCTACAAGGTATCTTCTATACAATGTTCAATCCCAACTAAGAGGCATAAGTGGAATTTTTGCCTTGGCATTCAATGGATCTATTGATTTGCAAGGTGACCAGTATTGAGAAGAAAGAGAAGAGGGTTGAAAGCTTGTTCTTTTATAGTGGGTATGCATGGATTCAATTCGTTCATTTATTAATCTGTACACTTTGTGTGAAGCTTCACATGACAAGTAGTTTTGTAGTCTTGGATGAATTCCATGAAGTTACAAATAGATTAGTCGATCTTCAATTTTGCATGAACATACATGAGATTTCTTGTTGGTTTTCTTGTGCTTACATTTGTTCAAGACATCTATTTATTAAGGCAATTGTAATCCATTATTCATCTATGATCTCTCCGATCAGCTGATCTGATCACAAGAACAAGAAAATTTTATAATTTGATTTGATTGAATCAAATATTTGTTTAAATTTTTTGCTATTGCAATTTGTCTCTGCTATTTCTTAACAATCTAAGTATTTTTTTAGCTCAAGAATAGTATTTCTTCATGACATAAATTTGGTCAATGTTTGGATTATATAGGGTATGAGTTTTGAGAGAGGTTGGCTTATGGTGGGATATTTCTGCCTCAACTTATGTACCATAACTCCATTTTGATAATTTTGTAGTCACAACTTATTTCTGCCTCATCTTATTGACTACAAATTACATGAAGACATTATTTTTGCCTCAACTTATGTCACCTTTTTGACTAGTACTATGTTGACTATGCCTCTCCTTACTGGTTACATTGTTGATACTGACTACAGACAATACTGGACCTTCCTTGCCTTTGTGTCTATCTATATACTAGTAAACTTCTATCCAATTTGGTATAAATGTATCTCTTCATTTACAATCATTGAATTGCCCAAACATATTTTGGAACATATTCTATATATAAATACTATGAAGATTATAAATTTGAATGTTTTTATTTCAATTTATATTAACAAATTTTTTGAACTTGCTATTTTTTACATCCACATTTTAATCACTTTCTACTATCCATCATCAATAGTTTTAATTTTTTTCAGAGACTTACAAATATCAACAAACCATGTTAGATAAAGACACGCTAGCATATGTGTTCCAATCAAATTTGAAAATAGACTTTGCAATTTATTATGATCAGCATACAACTATGATAAAAATTAAAACTTAGAAACTTTTATGTCAGTTTTGCTCTTGCAAGGCTTGGATACCTCTCCAAGGAATATTGAAATTCAAGTTTAAGTATCTAGAAGTAGGGGTAAGACCATAGACTATTCTTTTGAATATTAATTTTATCCATTACCCCATCAACAGGGAAAAGGTGACGTTTATATTGTATACACTATAACATAAATATTGTTTGAAGATGGATTTAATAGTTTGAACAGTGTAGTGCATAATGATATCTACAATACTAATAGTATATCAAATTTTATATCTTGATAACAAAATTAGATATAAAAAAGTCCTCTATAAACATAAAGAGAAATATAAGTGTGGAACCTTTTATTTTCAAAATTCGAAGCCTCCATGAGCATTTTGAAGAGTATCATTATATATCGGTTCCTTTAGTACAAGATGATGTGTAAGGTGATAATCTTTTTATTGATGTTTCAATGCCAAATTTGCTTGAGCATGTGCATTCTCAAACTAAGATTCTTGAGATTAATTGTGTCATTTTCCTAATGATGTTGAAAGTAGTCTTGGGAAAAAGAGTTTTTAGTCACTATGACAACCCTTCTGTAGCATTATTGTATCAGAAAGTTGGTTTATATACATATGTACATATATGCACTACAACCATATATAGAGTTGTCTATTATCAAACATATCATGAAAAAGTTCCAAGATGCAAAAAAGAATGTTCTTATAATAGAGGAATATATTCAGAATGATAAATATTAGTAGTGAGCAACACATGAGATATAAATGGATAATGTAACTATAGAAATATAATACTTGGAGAACTTGCCAAGGAAGTATATACATTGGAATAGTGTAATGTGTATTAACAATAATACAATATATACAAACCTAAGGAGCATAATAATTTTGAAATTGTTATTTGATTACCAGAGAGCATTTGTCAATACATACAATTCTATGCTTCAAGGGGTTGCCCTCGCCATGAGAAAATTGAGTATTCTTTTTGCAATTATATGCTTGAACTTGCAAGGATTGAGAGTGATGGGCTCCTCATTGGTAGGATCTATAGGAACTTTTATGAAGGATCTTATCATCTGACTCTGTGTGTTGGTTCTCTTCTTATGACACCATCAACACAACCTTGTAGTTTGACAAGTGAATATATTAACACAAACCTACTAATGTCTTTAGCTAATCATGAATAGTTTCAACATTTCCACCACAATGCCAATATATATGCAACTAAGTAGTTATCAAAACCACGGGAAATGGATAGCATCAGGAGTATAGGAGCATTATTGATAAATAAAAATAATGACCAAGTGTAATCAAACACAACATCACCTCTAGTTTTAGGAAACCTGAGAAATTAGGTAGATCATATTTTATGCTAGATATCAGCTTGGTTGGGATATTGTCTAGTTGAATGTCTTGCAAGATGATAAGCTATCAATCATCATTTTGATATAACAAAGTAATGACAAATTTTTGACTATGTATACCAAGAAATAATGTCCATGGCAACTGCACCCTAATTGAAGCATATAGTAAAAATATGAATGAGACAGTAGGGAGTTTTAAGGAATTCATCAAGGTACTAGTTAGAGGGACAATAATGTGTGGGATTGCCATTTGCTACAGAAGACTTGGGCTTGCAGATAATAAAAAGATTGATTCATTGAGTTTGTATAGGAAAGTCCAATAATGTTGGAAAGGAGCATAATAAAATATGAACAACAATTAAAAATCATATGGACCTTTATGATCATGTATTGAGTGCTAATCTTCATTAATATTGAAAGATATTGCACAATATTTATTGTTAAAACTTATGTGTTTGATAATAATGTTAAATAGCAACATTTATATCTATAGTTCTCATTACTAGAGGATTCAGTTATGAATCTTAAGGACATATCCACTTTAGAATGTTGAAAGCTTCATGATCATCAAATTCTACAGTAGAAGAATAATGTCATTGAAAAGAATAAAGTATATTAAATATTTAGTATATGTATTGTTCTGATAATTGTCTGGAGTAGGTTTTGTCACTAAGTATATGTAGAAATGTCAGTGGCATGTAGTGTCTATAGACTATAGAAAAAAATCAGCAATTATTTATTTTGTTAGTATTTGTTTTTAAACAAATTTCCATGTTCTTGAACTAAGGTATTGTTGATTAGGATTAGTTTTAAGCCATTATTCACATAGTTATCTATAAGTATAGTCTTCTTTTATAAAACTTATCATAATAGAAATAAAAATAACCAGTACATGATAACCATACCAACTGGCCTTGTAATAGCAATAAATTATTGTAGACGCAATGTGTTGTGATTTTCTAAGTAGTTGTAGATCTCTTCTATATATCCAGTTGTTTTAGGAAGAGGTTTATTAGTGGCAATTGCAATATGTTTATGTAGGACAATGGTTTGTTTTGTTTTCAAACCTTATGCTCTCAGGTGAGGATGGTTGTTACTAGCAAGTGTCACTGGAGAAGTCTGTCTACTAAGAAAAACTCCTTCCATAACATGTTAAATCCATCAAGTTGGCAATGAGTCCTTGTGGTGATCATGCTTAGGAATATACCACCAAATATAAAAGGCAGTTTTCAATGTGCATCTGCACTTCTAAAAGAAGTGAAGGGGAGAGACTAAACATTACATACCGAGTTACTAAATCTTAGAGACTAAATCCCCTATGAATTAGGTAACTTAAAAGAACTTCAGGTTCTCATTCTATCTCATAATAGTCTTCAGGGTATCATTCCACGGGATTTGGGGAAACTTAGTGCTCTTCTACATTTAGACATGAACTATAATTCATTAAGGAGACCCATTCCAAGGAAGATATGGAGCTTAAGAGTCTTGAAGGGCCTTGATCTGAGGTACAAAAATCTATGAGGCCCAATTTCTCCATTGATTGGGAGTCTAAAAATGTTGCAGAAGCTAGATTTGAGCTCCAATTTTCTCACAAGACACATTCCTATAGCTCTAGGAAACCTAAATAACATGGAGTTTAGTTCCATTAGTAACAATAATTTTACTGGTAGGTTTCCACCTTCTTCGGTCAACTTATAGAGCCTCCAATACTTTATAACAGACAACAATCCTTTACTAGCTAAGTTTGGTCAAGGCACGTTTCAAATCTATCCTACTTGGAAATGGCCAGACATATCACACACATTTCCTAACATTTTTTTACAATTTTGGGGTCATTTTGAGATATGAAGTTTTGGGGGAAAGGGGGTACACTAGTTTGAGGACCATCCCAGAAATGCCATGGAGGCAAGGACACTAGTTTGAGGACCAGGAATGCATCCCCATTGAACAAATATAGGACCATACGTTACATATATAGGGTTTTGGGAAAACTTTCTTGAAAATAGACCATAAATATAGGGTTAGCATAAGCATTGCATCCATGTTCCTGACCACATTGTTGGATGTTAGGGAGTAGTTGGAGCAATTTTTGGGTGAATTGGACAACATATTGGACATGCAGCCACTTACCATACAATTTTTTACATCATCAAAATCAAAGGATAGTGGCAGATGTAACCCCTTTTCTCACAAGTATGCATTTTCTCTTTCCATGAAACCATCTATAGGTAGGGTTATGTGTGTTTCTCAAGTGCATTATTGGATTTCCGCTACATGAGAATCAAGAATAGGCCTATAAAAACAATGTAAATGTTTCTTATGACAGCAAGAATTATTTTCTTAGTTTCACCTCTATGTTTTAATGTTTGCTGATATAAACCATGTGTTATCTTTGCTTTAGCATCTTTAGTACATTAATGGCTCTACCAAGATTATAATCCGTGTTCACTTTCAGACATTTCTCAATGTTCATTTTGTGATATTTCAGAGTATTGCACATTCTCACATTTAAATTTTGCTAGCATATTTTTATCAAACCAAAAAACAATATCCAAAATGAATTTTTTAATTCTAGATATAAAGTTTACTTCTTTTGGAATGGATTCTATTATCTACATGCTTAGGACTTGCAAAGAATGCTAAAAGTAACATATCTATATCGCAAAATTTTGTGGCTTGTACTAAATGATACTAACTGATATCAACTATGTTTTCTTGAAGTTTCCTCATTATCCCTAATGATTTTACTTTTGTTAGTGTGGGTATGTGTAGTAGTAGCCATCTGCATTTGCATGGATATGATGATTTTGCAATGCTACATGACCTCATATTTGTAGCATACTTATTATAATTGAGTTTTTTTGTATAATCTATATTTCTTTTAATCCTTCCCTTTTAGTTGAATCTATCAAGGGCATAGAGAGAGCAAAAAGATTTACTAGCCATAATAGAAAACTTGGAGAATTTTGGTTCAGTAATCTCAGATGATGAGATCATTAAAATGAAAGAGCCCATATGAGATGATGAAGTTACTAAGAAAGATGTCATAAGAGAAATCATAAATGTGAAGAAGCAAAATATGCTTTCACATGTGGCCCTTAGCATCATTCTTGTGTCAAGTACACTATGGCATTTATCATAACTTTTATTAGCTTTAAGAATTAGAAATAAAATCACCAATCGTTTAAAATATAGGTGGTATGCTAAGTGGAAAGGGTTCTCATCATCCTCATCTAGAAACTCTGTCACTCCCTCCAATAGGTCCAATCAACATGCTAGACATGTTGAAGAGAGAAATTCTCTATTTTACAATATGAAAATACCTATTTAGTATCCATAATTGAGATCCTTATAAATATTGTTTTTAGGAATCATACGTTAGTGTTACATAGTTGTCTACCAAATGTTATGTGTTTTATATTCAGATAAAAGATCAAAACTACAATATTTCATACAATGCAGAACAAGCTATAGCCGAAGCTTCTTCCATGGGGAAAAAGATAAAAATAAAAAGCTATAGAAATGTCCTAATTTCCAAATGCTATGCCTGATTCAATTTTCCCAATCTTAAAAAAATATTTTAATTTGTTAAACCTCTTGGAACTAGGATCTGGCAGTTGATTCTCATTTGATAAACATATTGAAAGCCCTTTAGTGTACTGAGTTCCTATATACTTCTTGACAACTTGGTGCTTGCAGATAAATATTTATCCCTAGACAGACTATTGTCAAAAGTAAGGTGCCTCAATTTAAGCAACTTCCTTATTTTTGTCTTCATCTCTTCCAAGTGTTCTTCTAACTACTTGAATATTTGCTTGAATTCTGGTGCTTTCTCTCCATATTTCTCTATAAAAGAATATATATATTTGTCAAGTTCTCCCAAATTGGAACTGCTACAAATCCCTTGGTATCATCTACTTCAAAATTTTCCATACTACATATTTTTCCTGCTTCATAATAGTCAAGTTCATTTGGACATATTATGACTTTAATAGGTAGCTCATAAAAATTTTCCCACACTAACAACTCCATGTTGTAAGGCACTCTCAGCAATTTCATTGTGCAACCATGAGTAATGTGCGTGAATTGACAAGGAGTCATGCATAAATATCATTTCTATCTCCATTAACTTAGTCACTTTTAGCTCCAAAGAACATCTTAATTTTGCTTCCCTCTTATATTTCAATGTTGTCACAAGGTCAGCAGTCGCCAAAAATGTTGACCACGTCTCCAATATCTTCATGATTTAACTAGAGATTCCCAAGATTATCAACTCCATAGCAGTCACAACTCTTTTATATTAGGCATTTATGCTAGAGTGCATAGTTGAAGCAACCAAGAAAATGAACTTCATTAAAGGTGCAGACGCACTCCTAAAGTAGGGATCTACTATTGATGAAATAACTTTTAATTTAAAATAATTATGTAAAAAAACCTTAATTGTACTTGCATGATTGGTTCAGGTCCAAGTCTAATCAAGACTCTATCTTTTGGATTGCCTCTAAAGTACAAAATGTTCAAGTACAAAACAAGTATATTCTTTTCCACATTTTACAACTTTCTTCTAGGAATTCAAACTGTAGATTACATCATGAATTAATAAAGTTCATCTTTTGATAGTATGGTCTGTAAATACATAATAAACATCTTTGGCAACAAAAAATTATTTATTATTCATATGTTTGGCTTCACTTGATTGAGAAACAAACCATCTTGAATGGATACATTCAATGAAAATATCAGTTTGTATAGACAATCTAATAAAGTGCAGTTGTAGAATTCATGATGCCATGACAGGTAAAATGAAAAACACAAGATAATAATCCCAATATTATTACATGTAAGCAACATTTGAATAAAGAGCATTATTTTGGTTACATTTTTTCATATATACAAAATGCAATCCCCTAATTATGGACATTAAACTAGTATTAATTTTCATACTAGCAAAGCTTTATTAGAGCCACATAAAAACATCACCAAAAATTACAACATGAGCATGTGCCTTATTGGGTAAGTGAATTGCATGTTGAAGATAAGCACAGTAACCACATCGAAAAGAGAAGCCACTAAATAATCATGCATGAACAACATGAATACCTCAAATGCAATATTTCTAGGGATTTTGTTTATTTATCTGACAAGGTCATCCCCTTGGATATCCTCCCATTAGCAAATTTACTATTTTTATATTGCTATCAAGATTCAACTGAGTAGTATGATTCAAACTCATTGACCCATGTTTCATGAGTAGCGGTTCACAGTTCACACCTAACCCATCTCTCATGAGAATGAATGGAACTCTTAGCACCCATTGGGTCTAGGTGATGCTCATAGAGGTGGAGCATAGAGATTTCCTAGGAGGTCACCCATCCCAGTACTACTCTAGCTTGAGCATGCATACTATGGAGTTTCCTCTACGGTAAACCCATTATGCTTGCAAAACCATTTGTAAAACCTACTCCAAGTGTTGTGCCTTACAAACCAATCATTAGAAAACCCCTTATGCTCATCAGTTGATAAGTACAAGATATTTTCTCAACAAATCAAATTGTGATATTGCTATTAGGATTCAACTATGTAGTTCTTGAGTCAAACTCATTGATCCATGTATGGATTGGAACTATCAATTTTTTAAGATGTAATAAGCCATGCATACAACATAATTTATCAGACTTTTAACTTGTACTACAAATGTTATTAGATTTTTTAATGACTCCTACAAAAAAAATTTGCATATGGGTTACAAAGTAGTTCTAAAAACGTTTATGTAATACTTGTCATAGAACTTCATGGCAAAGGCTTTAGGGCCACCTATAGATGCATATAACATAGTTGATACAAGATATAATTCTTATCTGAGTCAAAGCTCTATGTACACTTCCCCATGGAAAAATAATAGGCATGGTGGCCATTCCACTAGAGCTTATGGTCCAAATGCTATGTATTCTGGCCCAACTGGAGGTTATGGTCCAAGTACTAGTCATTCTGGTGCTATTGGAAGTTATGGTCCAAGTGTTGGTCACTCGGCCCCAACTAGAGGATATGGTCCAAGTTCTAGATATTATGTTGGGGGTTATGGTTCTCACTACAGTAGCTATCGATATTAGATGGAGAAGCAAGTAAATTGACTATTTATGCTTTTTGGTAGGTAACCTTGAGAAGTTTCTAGATGTTGAATGTAGTTGAAATGACTTGGGTGCTTATTTAGACTGATTTGCACATTACCCAAGTTGATGTCAATGCAACAAGACTACTAAAATTCTTGAAATCTTGCAAGATCTTTAGGAATCATATAGTGTATCCACAAGTAGGATGTACTTTTTCTCTTGTATGGTATGATTCCTCTGCTTTCGTAGGTGCCATTAAAAAGTTAAATATTATTAGGATGTTTCGGATATTGAATATTTTTTAACATTTACATGTTCCTAACAATTAACTTCATTATTGGTTCAAAGTCAGTACCATGTCATCTTTGTTTTGTATTTAATTTTTATATTTTCCTATTTCTCCAGTTCATGTTCCTATAAAATAATTGATTCCCCCTTTCAAAGTGGTGATACAATGGGTGGTTGCTTTTGAAATTTGCAGTCTTGACAGTGTTGGCATCTTCACTTCTAGTATACCATATTTGAGATTGAGGAAAGTGCAATGGCTTGTACGAATCTAATATTAGATGTCCAATGTCTAACTTGTGGTGTCTATGTTGTCTTCCTAAACTAGTTTAAATTTGTTTGATTATTAGTGTTTCAATTTATTTTCACTGAACTTGTTTTTTCTAATGGAAGTTGTGAACTTGGGAGAAGCATTAAATCCAGAGTTTTAGCTTATGGATTGCCTTGTCTCCATGTGAAAGCATAAATAATAGATTAACTTCATAGTAGTAAGGAATATTTTTTATGAAAATCTATTTGGGGTCTTTGCATTGTGAAAGCCATATTAAGTTTTATTTAGTGTGTGCTTGGTGATAAGTTGTCTAGAATACAATGGTAAACAACTTTTCCTGGAAGCCATCTTTAACTAAACGAATGCACAAACTAGCTTAATCTTGGTGCCTTAATCATTAATCATTTAGTTGATGCTTTGTGTTGCTAGGAGATTTGATCATTTTATGAATATGATGTTAAGTATGGCAAGTACCCTCTATTTTGTGTGTGGATTCAATCATTTTTGCCATCGGAGGTGTTAATTTCTTAGAGTCATAAGGAATATTATTTAATGAAATTCTATTTGCAGTTGCACTATGAAAGATTTATTGGGTTTTATTCAGTGTGAGCTCGGCGGAAAATTGTCTATAATTTTTTGTAAATTTAGTAAATGTTCTAGATATTAATGTGGGAGTCTTCTACTCAAAATGGCTGGTAGAGCACATTGATGTCTGTATGTGGGCAGGCACAGTTTCACTAGGTGAACAGAAGTTAAGAGTATTATTATTTCTATAAAATGCCTCTACATGCAAGAGTATGGTTTAGCATTTTTTCTATTAGTTTTATCAGCTTGAAGTAAATTCCTTAGGGAAACCTTTATTTTTCCTGAAACCTCAAATTTTGATGTCATAATGCTTAGTCATAGAATGCAGATGTCAAATGTTCAAACTCTAGCATACATTTTTTTCATATCTAATTCATTTAAAATTAGTTTGGACACCCTGAAACATGCCTCAAATCAGAGCTAATTGGAAGGAGACTATAGATTTGCTTGTATTGTTAATATATGTCACAATTATTTTGGATAACTATTATTATTGTATTGAAAATTAAAATTAATTTTTTTTACTTTATTTTGTTTATTTATCAAGAGATGCCATTTGTTTTCTATTGTGGACACATAGAATTGTGTGGAGCTTTGGACTCTATTTTAAATATTTTTTAATTAGACAGAGAAAATTGCTAATGACTTCCCACTTATCTAACCTGATAGTCTACATTGATCCCAAGCCGACAAAAATAGATCAACAATTTTAAATTTCTATGGTGAAGTGTCAAGCTCTCTATGTTGATACTTGGATAGGTCCAATTGCAACAATTGGAAAATGTCAACAACACTAGAATCTATGAAAGAACCTAGAAATATCACTCCTAGTTAGAAAAGAGGATGAGATGAGGAGACAATAGCTGGAACTGGTGTAGATAAAAGATGGCTTGGCTGGCTTGAAGAAAGTGTATTTCAATTGCTTATAACTATTCAGAAGGTTGGTGGGATAATTGGTCACAAAGGAGAGTTTGTAAAGAAAATGTGTGAGGAGACCAAGTCTTGCATCAAAATTCTAGATGGAGTGTCAGGCATCCCTGATCATATTGTAAGTTACATTTTCATTTAGCTTAAGTAAAGATCTTTTAAAAATTAAAATATCTTATTTGTTAGAGTCACATTTTAATGCAAGCTAAATAATGGTGCTCTCGTGCTACAACTTTGGTGAATTCTATTGCTTATTTTTGGTTTCCAGCATGTATTTCAATCTAATATTTAAACTATTGCAGCCTTGTATTTTAAAAACTAATAAATGATGTTTAATACCATATCTTAACTTGTATTAAATGTTGTTGATTTTTGTTATATTTAAGGTTATGATCTCAGCAAAGGATGAACCTGATGTAGTTGTCTCCCCAACTATGGATGATGTGCTTAAGGTTCATAAGCACATAATAGAGGGCATAGATGCAATGATAGATTCTGGTCAAGGGAAACAAGGTGCTGGGGGGTCAATTTCAACTTGGATGCTACTACATGGGACACAGTCTTGAAGTTTAATAGGAAAGCAAGGATCAACAATAAAGTCAATTGAAGAAGGTTCTAGTGCCAGTGTTCAAGTACTTGGTCCTGGTATTATCCTAATTCTCCTCTTTTATTAAAAACTTGTTTATATTAAATTTATTTTGGTAATTTTGTTAATTTGTTGATTTATATTAGTCAAAGTTAGATAAAAATTCAAAACTAGTGAATTATTGAACGTTTTACATAGAATTTGGGTTTTCTTTTTTTTAAATGATTTGATTGAAAAATGTAATTTTTGAAATATTTGTGAAAGATTAGCCAATCAATGAAAAATAACCTATTTTAGATATACTCTTGTCACTTATCTCTAGGGAAACAAAGTTTAGTCTAACGAGTAATGGGTTTACTTTATCTTGTGGCATTATTTACTATCTCTTTTGCTCATACATATGTAGGAAAGAAAATTGATTATGAAAAGTGAATCATATCTATCCATTTAGCAAAGCATATTACAGTTGAGATCATATATGCATACAAAGTTGTAAGATTTTTCAACTAGAAGTCTCTTTATTTTTTCCAAAAGTGAGCAACACAATTTTGCTAAATTTTTTTAGAGTTTCAAAGGATTATCTAGAACAAGCTTTTTGGAATTGAAAGTTAGTTCAATTTATAAAGTTTATGAACACTCTTTGGCATGCAGCTCATGTTTTGCCCAAGCCAGAAACTACATTGTATAAAGAGCTTTTTATTTGATTTTTATATCCATGTAATGTGCAATGTCAAATATTTGCTATATATTCATGTTATATCTATTTCATGATACAACCTAATTGAAAAGTATACACATTTTAATTTGAACAACGAATACTATATCCATGTAAATAAGATTTCTACACATTGATTCTATCTTTGACATCCATAGCTTCAAGATTACATTGAAGCAAGGTTCACGAAAGGTGGAATTTGTGCATATTTATGAGAGAGTAATGCACAACAGTTAGATTAGTTAGATATTTTGGAGGGTTGAATAAGTTGAGAGCGTTGAGATGAAATTTTTTGATGGAATGGTTGTTTGCTTGTCATTTTCTTACTTTTTATCGTCCAATGCAATGTAGGATGGAAGACGTGTTTGTCTTCTTGAGAGAGATTTGACTAAACCTAATAGCATTGTGGGGGGGCTTTTATAGCCAAGTGGTTACTTGAAACTTTTTAAGCTCGATCTTCAACGTAAGTCTTCTCAATCTATTATTTTATGCAACTTGTTGTTCCTCTTTATGTTTTAGGTTGGTAATTGGTTGTGTATGAAAAGGGATTCCTTTTATAGCTATTTGATCATTTGACTTAATTTCTAATGTAATAGCACCCGCTTGATGAGAACATATGATCAAGTAAATTTTTCATCTGTTCTACCATATAGTGTTGTATGCAACATGGTTTTGTATATGGCAAGCATTGGTGTTCGTATTTTTGTTGTTGCAGAGGCTTGGGATGAGTTGTTTGTTAGGATTCACTTATTATCTAACTTTTTGTGCGGATTGTGTTGATGGAATTGATGCCCAACATGTACTTGGATATGGATTGTTTAAGGAAGGCATGCACACCAAAGTATCTTATCCATTAGAAGGAAACTATGCAGATGTGGTTGGGTGTAGTTTCCACAATGGACACTTCATTCAATGCCTATGGGAAAAGGCCTCATCTCTACCAACGTACACACAATATCTTTTGTTTCTCTTTGTATTCTCATCACAGAGTATATTGGTATCATTTTTTCCATATAAAATTGGTGTCTTTGTTGGAAGTTGCAGAAGTTACATGAGTTATATGCATGGCTAAATTCTTCTATAGATATATATAGTATATACATATTCTTTATTGAAAAGAAAATATATATGAACATGTGCCTATATATCTATCCATGTATGTATGAGTTTATGCGAGCGTGCAAGTATTAGTATTTATGTATCCATGCATGTATGTATATGTGTGTGTGTGTGTGTGTATGTAGATTTAAAATCAATTAAAAGTCATAATATGATAAATTTTATTTACATATGCTTGCATAGTACCAGAGTGATAGCATGATACCATTCAAGAATTGGATACTATATAAGCGGCCAACAACCTATTTCCTCCTGGGGCTCTACATGTAATAGTTAAATAGGATGCAATGTTGCCTCTAATTGGACATTGAAGAATTTCCCAGTCCATAGCCCTTAGATCAACAATGTTGACCAAGTTGAGATTAGAAACCTTATTCAACACGCTTTCACTTTTTTTTTTTCACTTCAGCTTCTACATCGACACTCACATAGGGGATAGCAGCCCACAACAAAGATGAAGATTGTTGGTCTGTGGTGCAAGTTAACTAGTGATGAAGAAGACAATGAAGAAGTTCCCTCTCCACATCCCTTACAACCATAATGTTGACCTCGTGAAATTAGAAACCTTATATTAATTGGTGGCTTTGACCCCAAAAAATTCGGCTGCATATGCATCACTCACATAATTGATGGTGCCCTATGCATAAATGTCCATTTGTTCCATGTTATATAAAGCATTTGTTTCTTATCCAAGACATAAAATTTTCAACCTTTTAAATCTCTGCAAAGATAAATTTGGAGTCGAGAATTTTTCTTCTCAAAGGTATCCTCTAATTGTAAAGTGTCCAGATAATGGAATGGATTCTTTACAATCAGAGGACACCTTTGAGAAGAAAAATTCTCTTGCTCCAAATTTATCTTTGTAGATATTTAAAAGGTTGTAAATTAAATGGCTTGGATAAGAAACAATTGCTTGATATAGCATAAAAAAAAAAATTCAACCAAACATTGGTGGAAATTTTGACTAGTTCTTGATAGTTTTCTACCAAGAATTGGTCAAAATTTCCACCAATTATATAAAAAAATTGACCAAACATTGGTGGAAAGTTTGACCAATTCTTTATAGCTTTCTACCAAGAATTGGTCGAAATTTCTGCCAATTTTTTTAAAAAAATTGGACCAAACATTAGTGGAAATTTCGACCAATTCTTGATAGTTTTCTACTAAGAGATTGGTCAAAATTTCCACCAATTCTATAAAAAAAATTGACCAAACATTGGTGGAATTTTGACCAACAATGACAAATCAGAGCTAGCAAAAATTTAAAAAAATTGACGAATGTATTGGTCAAAATTTTGACCAACCTACAGGTTGGTCAAAATTTTGACAAGAAAAAATACCACGAACTACTTGGTCAAAATTTTAACCAACCTAGGTTGAAATTTTGACCAAAATTCATCAAAAAATGAGTTCAAATTTACTAGTACCTTGTGGTTGCTCTTGTGGTTGGGGCAGTAAGCTTTGCAGAACTTGGTTTGGCAATTTTCTTACCCTTAGGCTAAGCTGCAGGATGTTTCTGAGCCTTTCTCTTCTTTGACTCTTGTTTTGTTGGTGCTTCCTCAGCTTGTTACTCCTCTACACCTTCTTCTTTAGCATCTTCACCCATGCCTTGAGTTAGGGAAAGAGGTTCTTGTCCCTGTTCTTGTTCTTCCTCTTCTTCTTCTTCATCATTATCTTCATTATCACCTTCAGCTCCCTCACCAAACTTGGATTTAAGCTTCTTTACTAGTTTATCCTTCTTCTTTAGAGTTGAGGCTATTTTCAAGTCTATTTCAACCTTAGATTTGACAACATCATAATTACCAAATACTTTTTCTGATTTGTCAATTTCCTCTGCAAGTAGTGCAGTGATGGTAGCTAATGCCTCATCTATGTTAATCTCATACCCCAAAGGCCTTAGCCATCTCACTTTGGATACTGCAGTCTGGATAAAGGTGTAATCAATATCTACCAAAAAGCATGTGTCATTGTAGTACTTCTCCACCTAGGAAACTGGAATTCTCAGTCTCTATTTCATGGATTGTTTCAAATCCTCAAAGTAACTAGTCATCACAGACTCAAATTCATCTCCCATTTGCTCTATGTACTCATTTATTTATATAGCCACAGACCTATTGGTCTTCCATCCTACCTTACCAAAAGAAGGAAACTCATTTTGAACATAGAAAAATATACATATCAAAATTGAACCAAATTTGCATTAAGCACTTTTTGATTTTCTTATTGCTCCTAGATTCTCATTGATTTGCTGCAACTGTAGCTCTGTAAGATCATAGGTATGATATTTCTTCACAATCTTATACCCTACATCTACTGCAATACATGGCACACTATTCAGTCAACTTGACTAATAGAATTTGTGAGATATGACTCTTACTGCAAATTCAAGAAGTGGATCCTTGATAGTATCTATTGTCATTCCTCTCTTGTTCCACTTTGCCCCTGTATTCTTCTCAATTGCTAGTTTTAAGTTTCTCCTTAGGGTTTTGGGCCATTCTAGGGTTGGATTTCATATTACCCTATGCACAATCCTCTTTGACAATTTGATAGGTCCTCCTTCCAGCCTTAGGCATCCATAATGGATTCTTCTCAACACAATTCTTATCCATTCAATCTTAAAGATAGTGGGGAAATCTAGGGCACGGTTTAAGCCCTTCCTCTCTACAATTTGGAATTCTTCTTTCAATATGCCATTTTCACATAGTTTATCATATGCCTATCGAATTTCCATGTCACCAATTCCTCCAATCTTGCAATTATAACGCTTCCTTACATCCTGAACCATTACAACCCTAGGTGGAATGATTGATAATGCACCCATCAGGTCATTTTTGTATGCAACCTCAAGAATAGCCCTAAAGTCTGGTTGTTTTACCTCATTTATAACTAATTGCACTTCAAAAGGTTCCTTGTCCTTAGGATTCATAGAGCTAGAAGCCATTTTGCAAACTAGGGTTTCAACAAATATAAAACTTCGTAACTGCGTAACTTAGCACATGAAGAATACCTTTAGATCAATGGAATGATGCTTGATCTTAGCTAGAATCCATGCAAATGCTTCAATTTCTACTTGTCAATCACTTCTTTGCTTTTCTTTCTCTTGCTTTGTGTTTGTAATGACAAAAAATGAGTGAAAATCTACCTAATACCCTTTCAAAACATTGCATTTAATGCATGGTGCATGTATAGTTGTAAACTTGACTCCTATGCAATTTTTGTTTCACTTGGCATCCATTGGTTTTCCATCACTCGACAACCACTACTGACTTGACTTCAACTATCTTTGGCTGAAAACTTGGCACAGACTAGAATTTTACTTGATAATTGAAGAGAACTTTTCACACTCAGCAATAAGATGAAAACTTAGAGATTTGACTTTGGTTTTTCCTTGTTGACTTGCATCTTTATTCATGCTAATTTATCCTTTTCAGTACTAACTTAACTTGGAACTGATGTATGATGAAGCATTTAAATATCAGTCCCACATACCTCTTTTTTCTTAGTTTGATGAGATGTGATCACTTGACCTTTCAAGTGAAGTGATCCCTTCATTTGATGTATTGCATCCATCTTTCTTCTTCCATGTTTTGTTCACCTCTTCTCTGATGTGGTCAACATCTACCTTTCCTTTTCCCTTATTGAACTATGAGTTAGGTGCCTTTGTCCTTGTTGGGCAGTGTTTGCTAATATGACCAGTCTTCCAATAACTAAAGCATGTAGTTTGACTCAACCATCTGTTGTAACTACCATTGAAGTGTGTTCTTGTGCAATTCTTAGAGATGTGTCCATACTCTTGACAATAATGACAACTATGTCTTGTATTGTAATCCCAATTATAGGAATTTTCATAGTGTATTCCCTTGTTTGATGACCATGTGGACTTGGACCTACATTCAAAGGCTTTGTGTCCAAACTTTTGAAAATTGTAGTAGTGTCCTTCAAATCTTGGTGCATGCATGGTTCTGGTTTTGCATTCATGTGCCTGATGACCTTATTTGTTGCACTTGTAATAATGAATCATGTTCTTTGGCTTAGCATTTTAACTAGCATTCTTGCTCCTACTAACGTTAGTTGTATGTCCTTTCTTTCCACAATGATGACAAGTAGGTTTAGAATTCTTACCTTTATTTTTTCTCTCCTCAGCAGCTTTGGATGATTCTCCTTCTTCAGTGTTTGTGTACCCAATCCTGATGTATCTTTATTAGATCTAGGGAATTTTAGTAGTTGTTCAAAGTACTTGATGGCTTCATTTGGCTTTTTGAAACTCTCTGTAAACTCCTTTTCTCTTTTCAGATCATTCTGCAATTGTTCACTCTGCAACTTCAATGTAGTTATATCAATGTCCTTGACATTCAACTCATGATGGGCATTCATCATTTGACTTTAGGTGTCCACTTGCATGTATGAGATCCTAGATAGCTCTATTGATTTATCTTCCAATCTATTTGACAAAATCCTTTTGTCTTCTTCAATCATGGCCTTGTCTTCCATAGCTTTCTTCTTTTACTTAGTCACCTCACATAGCAATATTGCTTGTGATTCTTGCTCCAACTTGAGATTTTTGATCTCCATAGCTTGTGCTCTGTTCTTGTCCATGAGATCTACAATTGTTGCATAAAATTCACAAGAGTTACCATCTATAAATAGCTTTGCGGTGTCAATCTCTTTGTATTGTGTGTCATTTTTTGCCATAGCAATCTCTTTCCTTCTCTTTAGTAAACTTCTCAAGGCATCTCTAGCTTCATTCAGTTGTTGTAGTAAGAGATGTATCTCAATCTCTTGATTGTCAATGGTCTTTCCCAACTTTTAAACCTCCATCTCAAGATCTTTTATCCAAGTTGTAAGGCTTCTCATGATGAGAACTTAGCTCTAGTACCAATTGTTGGAAATACAAATGGGAAATGTATACTTCTAAGAGTAGGGGTGAATCAGAAGTACTAATCTTTAACCAATAAAACTTTTAACTTTAAAACAATGTATGCATAAAAATATTGAAATAACATGTAAAGTAAATGCATCCACATAAACACTTGACACCAAATATGATTACCCAAAAAAAATAGGGGTGGGGATGACACCCATAATTCTTCACTACTGTAGCAATAAAGTTCACCTATTAAGGTTACATGATTTGACCATTCTCATGATCTACCCTGTGAAAGACTTGCCCTGTTAAAGGCTTACAAAGGATTGTTAGATCCCACCCTATTAAAGGATTTTAACACCCTATTAAAAGTGTGCCTAGCTAAAGGACTTTAGAACACTCAATTGGAATGTCACCCTGTTAAAGGATTTCACAATGATTATTAAGTCAACCTTAATACAAAGGATTTCATCCTGTTGATACAGTTGTTAAAAAGTACAGTAGAATGTTTGATCTGATACACTTACAATCTGTTATTGCTGATTTTAGATCTCAATTCCATCCATCTTGACCCTTTCTAATCTAATATGAAATTGTTGTATCCTTGATCCTCTATTCTGATAACTAATTCTGCAATTTTGTCCTTCTAAGTCACCTTGAATGTATACTGATCAATTCACCCCTTTCACTTCCTTCATATCTTCGCTAACATCACCTTCTCACATAAATTCTCTAATACTCTTTCTCATACACTAAATTATGGGGCTTTGTCTCCCTTTAAAAGGACTTTGGTGGCTTATGGTTAGGTATGAATCTACGATTGAGATTCATCCATTTTTTCCACTCAATTCCTTCCATTGTTTTGATTGGTTGCATGTTGATCACATAGGGAATCCAAATAGATTCAATCGTATCTTTAAAGCTTTGAGATCTATCCATATGTTAGCTCAATAACTGTTTACATAGTTGTTTGTGCCATCACAAACAACCAGGTCAATTTTGTGTTGCTCGACACTTGTTAATACTGGTGCTCAGCACATAGTATAATTCTGTTTGGCTTGACACTTGAAATTTCTTGGAATCTATTATTCACTCAACACTTGAAACTTGCTCAACTCTATCTATTTGCTTAGCACTTTATTTACTCAGCACATGAGTGACTCGACACTCATTGCAACTTGGCATCCATATATATTATACTTGGCATATGTTACTAGCTAAGCATAAACTTAATAAATTTCTTAAGTGTGTTGACACTCAATTATCAAAACCAATCTAAGATCAACATACACACACACACACACACACACACACACACACACACACACACACACACACACACACACACACACACACACATATATATATATATATATGTATACACACACACACACACACACACATATATATACGTACATATATATATGTATGTATGTATGTATGTACATATTTATATATATATACACATACATACATACATACATATATATATATATATATATATATATATACACATACATACATAGGTATTTATATGTAAATGTATATATATACCATTCACATTGTAGTTATTAGTGATTTTGTTCTTATTTCTTGCTTATGTTTTCTCATATTTAGATATATCAAAATTTTAATATATATATTTTTCCCTCTACTTGTTCTCCTTCCCCATATTTACCTTATTGTTGTACCTCAAACTCTTCTCAATTGTTGTGCACTCATCCCCTTTCCTTCCTCCTTTTATCCACAATGGGTTTGCAATCTTACCATATTTTCCTTTAGCTCTTTCATCTTGATGATGGAGCATAGAGTGTCATCCAAAACGTTGATGCAAAAAAATTGTAACACAATCTACCCATAAAATACAACAAAGAATTCTATCTATTCTGCTAGATAAACTATATGATACTTAGATAATTTTCTAATTATAGCTATCATAAATGAATCTTCATGATCTGCCTTCTTCACATAATTGATATGCTACTATAAATAACAACATAAAATTTATTCCTTAGCCAAATTATCAACAATCTCTTTCTTTGGCATTGATGGCAACATGTGGGGAAATTGGCTAAGTCCCAAAAACTTATAACTTTAAAATATTACCAATTTGGCCTTATCAAAATTTTCAAAATTTAAAACTTTTGGATCATTGTATTCAACCATTTTTCCTTATATCTCCTAATTATATTTCATAATTCCCCCTTTGACTATAGTTATAGCTGATGCATTACTCCCCTATCTTTCTCTCCCATTTATATACATACATCTTTACAACTTCTATATAGGTTTCCTATATTACTCCCCCTTTGACATTAATGACAAAGGTGTCACAATTTTTGTACAGTTCAAAATTTTGGTCATGTACCTCTAAATTAGGTTGATAGGTGTGTAACTTGACTTCAAACTCTAGAAGTTCTTCTCCCATGAGTGTCTGTTTTCAAACTCTAGAAGTTCTTCTCCCATGAGTCTCTGATTCCCTTTGATATACTAAGAAGATCGCATAGCCCATATGATGCTATCTCTCATGTGTTCAAGTCTGAATAAACAAAGTTTACAAAGGATGTCTTGACCTACAAACATTCTTCCACTTGTTCAAGGGAGCTAACCTTCAGTGGTAGATGTTCTCTCATAAGTGAGAACTATTTTGCAATTCTTTCTTTATTCCTCTCAATTGGACTTATCTCATCATAAGTCTTTGTAATCTTTGCCTCTATATCTTCTACCTTTTGATGTGTCTGTTGAAGCTAATTTACTAGATCCTGGAGTTCTTCATGCTTCTATTTTATCTCCTCATCAATGTCTTTGGTAAATTAGAATGATAAGGTACATTTTGTATACATTGCCTTCCCTCCCTGTTTACATTTTCTTATCTTTATGCAAGTATCAAGAGCTCCCAAGTCATTTCTAATGTTCTAACAGAAAGTGTAAAAAATGTGTGCATCATGTTTAGTATGTATTTAACTCGCTGCCACTTCTACTAATTGAGTAAGCTTACTATCAAATGAACTTACTATCTTGAGGTTCTCTCCAAACTCTTAACCTTTTTTTTTCTTTAAAATAATTTACTTAATGATGAAATCAAACCTTTTTTATCATCATCATTGGTTAAGTTCTCCAACATGGTTACAATTGGACTAACTGTCAATCTTTTGGTGCAACGATAACTCTAACTTGTAACAAGTGGTAATTGTGCTTGGTCACAAGTTCAAATCTCCTTGGGTAATGCTAAGGGGGGGATTTTTGGACCAACTACCAATGTTCCCCTTTGGGATTCATGACATGGCTTAACTGCCTCTTGTGTTCTATAAGTCTAGTGGTTGTATTGGGCATTAGTAGGTCAATCTTTTGGTGCAACGACAACTCTAGCTTGTAATAGTTACTAGGGGCTTCTCCTCCTCCTCCTCCTCCTCCTCCTACTTCTTCTTCTTCTTCTTCTTCTTCTTCTTCTTCTTCTTCTTCTTCTTATCCTTCTTCTTCTTCTCCTTCTCCTTCTCCTCTACCTCCTCCTCCTCCTCCTCCTACTCCTACTCCTTCTCCTCCTCCTCCTCTTCCTCTCCCTTCCTCCTTTTCTCTTTTTCTACTTTTCTCTTTTGTTCTTCTTCTAATTTCTTCTTTTCCTCCCTTTCTTTCTCTTCTTCTACTTTATTTTTTTCTTCTTCTAACTTTTTTTTCTCCTCTTCTTTCTTCTTTTCTTCTTCTTCTTTATTTCTATACTCTTCTACTTGTTTCTTCTCCTCTTCTTTCTTATTTTGTTCTTCTTTCTTTTGTTTCTCTCCTACCTTTTCTTTTTCTTCTTCCTCTTCTTATATGCTCTCATAGCTAACCAAATTGTCAACATCTGTACCAAAATCCTTAAAAGGATCTTCTTTAGTATCAATAGTAACACTAGGATTATCAATCTACATAATATCTGAACCTATTATTACTTGTGGTTTTTTTGTTGGAGTTGTTGTAGTCTAGTGGCTAGTAGGTATGATGTTCTTCATCATCTGTACAATTGCTTCCTAAGTTTCTTCTCTTGCCTCCTCATAGTTTCCACCCATGATTAGTATAGCCCTAGTGTTGTTTCTTACAAAGGGTTAGAGACTCTGTAACAAATTCTTCAAGTGCTCTTCACTTTCTACAATACACAAATTTCTAATAATGTTTTCTCTAATTAGTTTCTCCTCCTCTTGCCTTTCCTCTTTCTATTAATTAGACTCTCATACAAATTATTCAGAATGTGTTTCTTAATATCCTCAAACTTCTTTTCATTTAAAATAATATATCTTATAGTATTATTTTCTATAGAATTTGATCAATACAAATCCGCAAAACTCAAAGAACACCTACATGTAAGAACCTATCACAGATAAGAAAAGACAAAGAAGAGGCAAGGGTTTGGCTCTGAGAATATGCAAATTATATTATCAAACTGAAAGAGATGAATGAAATTTACAATTGATCAATCCTTATAGAAGGATATCATAAAACCTAAAAGGGAAACCCTAAGAGGTAAATGACATTTAATAATTACTCATTAATTATTAAATAAAAATGCAAGTGCATAAAGGAAAATCTTAAGAAGGGAGTAAAGGTAATTTAATAGATGAAATTATATTAACCTTTTACTCTAAAACCCCCCTTAAGATGAGCGAAAATTCAAGAAAAAATAAAGAAACTACAATGGTGAAAGAAAACTTCGGTCCCGGCAACAAGGCCTGATGAGGTACCAAATAACAACCAAATCTCTATGAAATGGAGAAATAGGGAAAACCATATGGGAAAAACCCTACTCCAAAAGGATATAGCAAAGAAAAAAGTACAAATGATATGTCTCAAGATATTCTCTCAAGATCATAAGTACAATGAAACCCTCGATGATAGAGGCCTCAGACTCTATAGCCCCCTTAGAATGGCAAAATTCCTATGTCGAAGAACATACTAATGTGGCTCCAATCTGAAAGAAACAAAGGTAGTGGACAAGGAGAGTAAGACCCCTAAATGTAAGGTAAGGTTGGAGTTGATGCTCAAAGGAGAATGCATGAGAATCCTAAAACAAAATCTCCAATAGAGTTGTGATAACAAGTATGTTGAATCTATCATCTGAGAGGAGATGTGTGTCCTCTAATATATCCTCAATAACTTCAGTAGGTGGTTTGATGACTAGAGCTACAATGGTAGGCAATGTTGAAGAGTAATCATGTGCAATAGATGGAATATGAATAGGAGGTAGAGGTGTAGAATTCAAATCACTGGTCTCAATAACAACACATAAGTTCAAGCGACCTGACTTCACCTTAGTATTCTCTCATAAAGAAGGAGAGTGAATCTCTACTAGTGGATATGGTGGACCAAAATGAGAAAAAGAGTATAGGCAAGAAAAGTGATCAACAACCCCTATAGCAATAATATTTCATGTCTCACTATCTCTGATGTGCATTGAATCTTGTGCAAACAGAACTATCTTCCCTATCCCACTATGTGTAATATGATAGATAGAGGGAAGGTTAGAGGACAAAGATGGAACACAAGTACATCATAAATTGTACCATCATCAATCTCAATAGAACTTTTCCCATATACAATCATAACAATGTTGTTCCCCATCAAAATGTGTGGAGTAGGAGAAGCCTCAAAAGAAGAGTACAAATCTTGAGAAGATGCCATATGGTGTGAAGCACCTGAATCCAATAACCATCTAGAAGAATGTGGAGTACTAGTTGCACATAGTGCATGAAACTTTCCTATGTCTTTACCATCTGACTAAAATGATGATGATGATAAAGATCTGTGAGAAGTGTAAAGAATATCAATGTTTATCTTCTGAAGGAGAGCTACCAAATCTTAAAAAAATTTGGCATAGCCATCTAACTTATTCTCATAGCAATGTGACTCGTCATGATTGGGCTTATTACTATAAGCACACTTCAATCTTTCTGGCTTTGGTTTATCTCCCTTAGGAGGAGGTGGGACTTATGTGATGTGTTGGATAGAATCAATTTGAGATTGTGTAGGATGTGACTTTTCTTTCTTCTCCTTTATCCCATAAGATGGTCGAGCTTCTAATGCATAAGTTCGTGAGCATATGAGAAAATCCAACTAAGAGAGCTTAGCTTTCTCTCAATTAAAACACTCACAAAAAATCTCAAAGGATGGCATGGTAAATCTAGTGCCCAAAGCATCCTTGGTGGAATAGAAGGTAGAAGCAAAAATCTAAAAATTTCCATGAAGCTGAGAAAGAATCGGGTAAATGCACTCAAAGTAAATCTTGGCTTTCCCACAACTCTGCAATAAAGATCTCTATTGTTTGAAATTCATCTAGAAGTCCTCAATGGAATGAAAAGAATCTTGGACAAGAGAGGTAAGCTTTGCCTCAATCTAAAGTTCCCTAAACTCATTCACTATACAAAACAAGTTGTCGAGCTTGGTCCACATAGCTAGAGGGGTATTGCACCCATCAAGATAAAATTGTAGATTATAAGATACCTGTAAAGAAATCAACTGCATTGCCTCATCCATATTGTTCTTGTACTACATGACCTCAAAATGCCTCTATAAAACTGGCCACACTATGTCTAAACAAGACCATAACCCTTTTGACCAGAGAAGTCATGTCATTAGGGACTTCCATGTGTGATAGTTATAAGAGGTTAGAAGTTCTAGACAAGAAGAGGTCTCAACCATTTTTTTAGAAGGTGTTTGATTATTTTTTGAAAAATCTTATAGTTTACTAATGTAAATAATAGAAATAGTAATACATAACACCCCCCATAATGCAAAAAATTGAACCCCACCTGTTAGAAGGAATGCATAAACAAGAAGAGAGCAAAAAAAATTTAGTTTGAGAATCACTTGTACCTTTAAGAAATATTGATGAAAATAGTAAAGAATGAGGAGTTGAGAAGAGCTTTCAGGCATTTCTTTCAGATTGGAAAATGAAGCTAAAATGAGCAAGTTATGCCCCTTGAAAGATAGAAAGCATCACCTAACTTTGGGCAAAAATACAAGTACCAAATTGGAAAAAATCCAAAAAATACCTTCACCATCATGTTTGTCTCTGAATTAGCTTTCTGACACTTTTTTGGATCCAAAAAATACCTAAGTATGCTCAAGTTAGAGCAAAGAAATGAATAGGGCCTCCATAGCAAAATAAAAATTGCAAACCCTTTCAAAAAAATTGAAAAAGGGATAAGAATATAGCCCTCGATCCCCCACATGATCGCAAGTGGGGTAGGTGTGGCCCATGAGAAAAGCTTTCATGCAGAGTGGCTGTGAAGCAGAGTAGAGTTGGGGCGACATCGTGGTGGCAGCACCAGTGGAGGAGGCATGTTGCAGTGGAGGGCAACAAAGTTGTTTGAAACCACAAGAAGTGTAAACATACACCGCAAGTGATGTGTTATACTCCCACACAGTTAGTGTAATCACTACAATAAGTGTGTATTCATCGTGTAGTTTTAATAACCATAGTGGTTTAAAAACTTCTTATAAAAAAATTTGTAACAAATTGCATCAGAATGTGTGCTAGAGGTTGTACGAACTTGGTATGCAAATATTTTTTTACCTCCCCAGTCAATGTTGTCCAAAATTAACAAATTTCATATGAAAACAAGGGTTTTGACATCCTCTAAAGCGAATTGTGAGGTCCATTTGGCTTCCAAGTCCTTCAAAAATCAGAGAACTCCCTATTTTCACAAAAAATACCCAAAAACAACCAATTTTGTTCCTATCAAACCCTCATTCTTCTTTTTATCCAAATAAGGACAAGCTATAGCATGTTAGATTCTGATACCATGTAGGATTTGATCAATACAAATCCACAAAACCCAAAGAACATCTACATGAAAGAACATGCCATAGAGAAGAAAAGACAAAAAAGAGGCAAGGGTTTAGCTTTGAGAATATGCAAATTATATTATCATACTGAAAGAGATGAATGCAATTTACAATTGATCAATCCTTATAGAAGGAGATCGTAAAACCTAAAAGGGAAACCCTAAGAGGTAAATGACATTTAATAATTACTAATTAATTATTAAATGAAAATGAAAGTGCATAAAGGAAAATCTTAAGAAGGGAGTAAAGGTAATTTAAAAAATGAAATGAAATTAATCTTTTACTCTAACGTTTTCTAGTTGTAACTTGTCCATGTTGTTGTATAAATCATAAAACTTGTTTAACTTACCAAAATTACCTTCATTAGTAATTGCATTATTCAATTTCTCAATCTTTGGCTTCCATGGTTGCCTCCCTTTGCTCGAAGACTTTGATTTTCTCTATTTGGTTGGTTCTGAGTCTTTTTCTTTCTTAGGTTACCCATCCTCACATATTTGTTCCTTTAGAGGTCATTGAGACCTTTTACCTTTTTCCTAGTCCACTTGCCATCTATTCTACTCTTTTATGATTTTGTCCTTTTGCTTGCTCTTGTTTAACTTTAGCTAATCTAGTTGATTCCTCATTGTCTCCATAATCTTTACTTCTTCTTCACCACTTATTGTACTAATTGAATATAAGGTGTACTTGTTGGTTTTTCTTGTGATAATACTACATAAGGAATAGATGATGTTGTTGCCCATGATTTTTCCATAGTTATACCCTCTAATGGTCATTCTGTTGCTAGTGGTTGTACATACTTGTTGCCCACTTTGTTTCATTCTAGTGACAGTCTTCCTAACTGGTGCAATTTCTCTAGTTGTTATCTTTGCTTCCTCCATAATCTTCTTCATTGTAGCTTCAACTTTTTTCTTTGAACATTTCTCAAGTTGAGCTTGAGATGTCACTTGCATTATCTCTTTATAGGTTTCAAACCTATTGAATTATTCATCTCTAGCTAACTTCAAAATTACTTCTACATAACCCTCAACTTGTTCTTCAGTGATCTCATAACCAAGTGGTTCAACATAAATCATCCTTGGTTCAACTAGTTTTGTGGAGGTGAAATCCATATCAACCATAAAGCATATATCATCTTTGAATTTATTCACAACAAAAGGTGGGATTCTCAACCTTTGTTTCATCTCTGCTTGAAAGGTTTTTATAACGAGATATACACTATTATCAATTTTATTGACCAGATATCTTGCATACATATTGGTTATCTTCTCAATTGTGCACTTTTCACTATCAAGGAAATCAATAACTAATAGAAATGGAAATATCTTAATCAAATGGAAAACATGTAAACAATCAATAGTTTAAATCTAAACTAACTATTTTCACTCTCTTGATCTTCTCCAAGTTCTCTATCAATTGTGCTCTTAAGATTTCACACATGTTTACCTTTTCTCCCTCAACATCATCATATAAGTTCAATGGATAAAATTTGTTTCTATATCATCATTTGTAAATCTAGAACATATCTTGGATGTGATATTTATGCATATAAAATCTTACATCATGTTGTTTTACCTTACTTATTACAATGCCTCTCCCATTATATCCAAACTTGGTGTTTTCTCTCACAAGTTTCTTAACATTCTCCTCATTTACTAGAATGGATCCTTCATTACATAATCTTGTCACCTCATGAATTAGGTTAGCTAAAATATCTACTACATTATCTCCTAACCAAAATTGTCCACTATGAATTCTGCTCAATACTATCTTTACCCAATGTTCATTCTCAAACTCATGCAAAAATAGAAACTTAATAATTCCATTTTGTTCAAAGTGTTCATAACTAGTTTTAAAACTCATTTCTTGATTGTAGATGTGTTCAAACTCATTTGTTATTCTTGCTTCTCCTATTGTCTCAAACTTTCTCTTAAGATAACTTTCAATATCTTCTAAATGAAGAACTTCATCTAGAATAGCAAAAAATGTTGTCGTAGGGTTTTCTTCTATAGGTCAAATGGGGTTTATCTTCATTTTTGGTTTTGCCTCATCCTCAACATTATGAATCAAACTCCTATGCATGATTATCACAAAGTCTAATTTCAAATTCATAGATGAGACCTCAAAATTTGATAAACACCTTAATTTCATGGAATGTAGGGTTTTCTAATGAATTAACTTCAATGCTACTTGGATTCCCTTGGATTCACACTCAATTCACTCATTAACTCATCAACATTTGAATGATACACAATATCTTGATTTTGGCCCTTTAATCATTTTCATTCACCAACTTCATTAATTGCACAAGTACACAATTCACAAAAAGTTGTTTATTCTTTACCAGTAACTTGTTTTGATTCGTAAAACTTCATGTGATCTCTAAATCATCTATGCACTTAACCATGGCTTCAACATATCTTATTCTAGCTCATACTAACTGCAAAAACCTTAACTCTCTTTCTACCAAAACTTACATCTTTATGATACTCAATCTCTAATAGGAAAGTACTTAGTTTAAATAGGATGAATCACATACAATTGTTGACTTCAATCTTCCTTTAGGTATATCAAATGAATGTTCTTCCAATACTACATGTGAACTAGATGGATCTTTATCTTCGACAAATACCTTTTTGAATTCTTCTATATGCTCCTTCAATTCATCTTTTTGCCTATTATTGTTGCTATCATTCCTTCTAATGTTTGTGTTCCTTATGAAATTTGGATTTATGTTGATGTTCCCTATTTCCATTCTAAACAATTTTTCCATTGACTGAAGTTATTGCATAGCTGAAAAATTGGTGCATTGCTTCTGAATATGGGTTTAGGCTAGTTTACAAGTGCTCTACAATTTTTGGCTATGTGTCCAAAGTTGTTACATTTATAACACACAATGTTTTTACTTGCTCCATTAGTTCCTTTATTAGATCTCCTTATTTCTCTTGTAGGGTTAGTACCTCCAAACATTATACTATTTCTACTATTATTATCAAATTTAGGTTTCCTACCATTAACTCCTCTATGACCAAAACCATGACAATTGTAATAATAAAAATCAATAACATGTTTAAATGGCTTACCTATGCATTCCCTTTTCATATGACTAATATCATTACATGCAAAGCATCTACCTTTAAATTCACACCTTACTTCCTTGGGTGATTCAGTTTGTTCAAGTTGCTTAGGTTCATTAGTTTGTTTAGGTTGATCAATTTGTTCAGTCTCCTTGGGTACATTATCAGATAGATTTGGATCAACTTTTTTCATATCCTCTTTCTCTTGTATAGGGTGATGAATTTCAGGACTAGCTTCCTTCCTAGCTTCATACTTGTTGGCTGATTTTTCTCCAATAAAATATCCAAGACTAGTCTTATCATAAGAAGGTCTCTACAAATATAATTTCTCACCAATTTTCTCACTACTTGAATTAACTTTTCTAATGTTTCGTACTCTAGATTAACTCTCCTTTCACAATAGTGTTGTACTTCTCAAGTTTTGCATATTCTAACTTGGTGGATTCAAGTTCATATGTAACTTTTGTAAGACGAGATCTTAGATCTGCATTCTTAGATTTCAGATCTGACTCAATTTTTCCATCATCTTTCTTTAAACCCAATTTTAGTTCAATGATCTTCAATTCATGTTTCAAGATTTTGTTTTCTTTCTTCAATATTGAAACTTCATCACTATCCTTAATTTGATCTATAGGCTTCTTTCTGGATTTGAGATGATCAATCTTGCCTTTTAGCTTTCCAATGTAGTCTATTGCATCTTCATATCTTTCTTTTAGGTTATCTCATTCTTTAGTGAGGATTTCAGTCTACTCAAGAGCTTCTTCTAGGTTCTTTTGTAACTATTCCATATCTATAGGGATCTTACTCAAGTTGTTAAGCCTCTTTTGAGTAATTGCACTCTGATACTAATTGTTAGAAATAGAGAATACTAGGAGGGATGAATCAATATTTTACAAACTTTAACCCAAATTTGGTTATTATTAATTACCTTATAACTTGCATATGAAAGTAAACTAATTATGTTTAATAGTAAACATAACCATACCATAAGAGAACTCATAACACCATACTTTGCTGACTAGGGAAACCCTAGTGATGCAAGGAAGAGCAATCCAATCCACAAATCTACATATTCATCTATCATTCTTTATGAAAATAGATTATAGGGTTAAAACATTTTCATTTCTTTCAAGTACAATACCACTAATTATAATATCTTAACTTGATATACTAATACCCACATCGATATAAGTCTCACCAAATATATTCTATTTTCCTACGGTATATATAGATTACATAAGGAGCACCTTCAATATAAATCTAACGCATGAACTTCAACTTTCATTCTAATAAGCCTCCATGACATATGTTATGTCTGTGTGTTACAATCTTCACGCTAAATCTTTATTCCTCCCCTCGCTATGAATTCTTTCTATCTACATACTCCTCTGAAAATCACTCCTTTCTTCCATGGTTCATGGTCTCCATCCACATCATTATCTCTCCTTATTGAGTTCGACTTCCTCCCATAAACCTTATGTCTTCTTTTATCTACACATACATGTGCTTCTCATTGTTCCTTCTTCTATCAACATCCCTTGTAAAACCCCTGACACCCTCTCCTATTCCTCATGACCTCCATCCATACCACTACTTCACCTTTTTCATGCTCGGGTTTTCTCCAACCTAGGAACTTGACTCCTCTTCTCTTTGTTACTTGATACCTGACTTGCTACATATCGAATTTGTTTATCAAGACCCAAGCCATGTCACCACCTTCTGCAACTATCGAGCTCCTTTATTAGCTTATTCAGGTCCCTTTCTACACTAGACCCCCATCTTTATTGGCTCTTCCACTTATGAGCCATTATCTCGATACTGCCACCTTTCCATCTCCCTCGACATCCATACCTATCACTACATGTCAACTTCACTCCTAAAGCCAAGCCACGACACCACCTTTTCTTGCACACAAAAGAATACACAATCCACCACCTTTCCCCACTAATATGTCATTGCAACTTCAACTTTCCTTCCATGGCTATCTCTTCTTTAATATGCAAATTATGAGTGACTGTATAGGTTTGGTTCTACCCAATGATTATCTCATTCTGCCACCTTCACTATGATCGAGTCATTATCAATTTCTCACAACTTGAGCCTTCTCTCCTTGTTGTTTCAGGTTTCATACAGAAATTGAACTCTCCCAATTGTCATGTTAGTACAACTCATGTGTGATATACATACAAAATGTGAAAATACATCACACCATAATATGTATAACCGAATGCATTGATAAACTAATACAAACTCGATAAGGATATTGACTCAACCAAAAACTGAAACTTCGTTAATAATACACAATAACTCCATTAAGAAGATGTTTGTAATTACAATTGAATGGCTCTTTGTTGCTGCCAAAGAGCCATTTTGAATTTCTCTCGTACTTCCAAAGACTATTCACTTCAACTCCCTATCGACCTCTGTATCTTTCCTAGTATAATCATGTCTATTTAATAGACCATGTTTGGTGGCTACAAATCTTTCAATTACTCTATGACCATTCGTATTCCCATGTTTGGAATCTTGATTACAAATATTATGAAATATCTTTCTAAATACAATAATGCAGATTAATAATTCCATCATGATCCCATGATCTTTTAAAATAACATAATGAATTACTCATGACATAATCTAAATCCTATGGTGGAGGTGGCACTCTTGCACCATAGTTCCAAACTTGAAAGGTTTCCATGTCCCATGGAAATGTTCTAGTGAGAATTTACAAACAAGTCTTTGCCTCTACTAGATCAATGCCCACATTGCTTCATCTTCTTCACTATCAACTAACTCCCATCCATAGAGTTATGTCACTGCCTTCAATGGTGCTTTTCCCATTCAAAGTTCACTATTCCATTACTACTTCCAAACTAACTTCTGTCCCTCACTTGGGAGTCCCCTCTTACCTCTCTCCCCAAGACTCTTGGTGACACACATGACCATCTCCTATGGCTTTGGTAGAACTTCCTATCCATCCACTTGCAGTAGAGCAAACCGCACCAAATCTACAATCATAAACTGCATAACAAGAACCAAAACAAAAACCACAATACCGCCTGGTGTAGATCCCATCTACATGCTCAGAATCCTCTAAGCTCTGATACTACTTTTGATGCAAGGAAGATCAATCCAAGCCACAAATTTGCATATTCATCTATCATTCTTTACGAACATAGATTAGAGACTTAAAACACTTTCATTTCTTCTAAGTACAATACCACCAATTATAATATCTTAATTTGATATACTAATACCCACATCAATATAATTCTCACAAAATCTATTCTATCTTCCCATGTAATATACAAATTACATAAGGAGCACCCTCAATATAAATCTAATGCATGAACTTCAACTTTTATTCTAATAAGCCACCATGACATATGTTAAGTTTGTGTGTTACAGTCTTCACCCTAAATCTTGATTCCTCCCCTTCTTGTAAACACTTTCCATCTACATACTCCTATGATAATCACTCCTTTCTTCCATGGCTCACAGTCTCCATCCACATCATTATCTCTCCTTGCTAAGTTCGACTTCCTCCCATAAACCTTACGTCTTCTTCTATCTACACATACTCATGCTTCTCATTATTCCTTCTTCTATCGACACCCCTTCTAAAACCATCGACACCCCTCTTATTCCTCATAGCCTCCATCAATATCACTACTTAACCTTGTTATGCTCGAGTTTCCTCCAACCTAGGAACTCGAATCCTCTTCTCTTTGTTACTTCATACTCGACTTGCTGCATATTGGGTTGGTCTATCAAGACCCAAGTCATGTTGCTACCTTCTAAAACTACCAAGCTCCTTTACTAGCTTCATCGGGTCCCTTTCTACACCTGATCCTCATCTTTATTGCCTCTTCCACTTATGGGCCATTATCTTGATACTACCACCTTTCCATCTCCCTCGACATCCATACCTATCACTGCATGTTAACTTCTCTCCTAAAGCTGAGCCATGACACCACCTTTTCTTGCACACAAAAGAATACACAATCTGCCATCTTCTTCCACTAATATGTTGCTGCAACTTTAACTTTCCTTCCATGACTATCTTTTCTTAAATATGTGGATTATGAGTGATTATACAAGCTCAATTCCACCCAATAATTATCTCATTCTACCACGTTCACTATGATCGAGCCATTATTGATTTCTCACAACTCGAGCCTTCTCTCCTTGTTGTTTTAGGTTTCATACAGAAACCGAACTCTTCCAATTGCCATGCTAGCACAACTCATGCATGATATACATATGGAATATAAAAAGACATTACACCATAATATGTATAACTAAATGTATTGATAAACTAATACAAACTCGATAAGGATATTGACTTGACCACAAACTGAAACTTCATTAATAATACTCAATAACTCCATTAAGAAGATGTCTATAATTACAACTGAATGACTCTCTAGAAATTTATCTTGTACTTCCAAAGACTATTCACTTCAACTCCCTATTGACCTCTCTATCTTTCCTATTACACTCATGTCTATTTAATAGACCATCTTTGGTGGTTACAAACCTTTCAATTACTCTATGACCATTTGTATTCCCATGTTTGGAATCTTGATTACAAATATTATGAAATATCTTTTTGAATACAATAATGTAGGTTAATAATTCCATCATGATTCCACAATCTTTTAAAATAACATAATGAATTACTCATGACTTAATCTGAATCTTATCGTAGAGGTGGTGCCCCTACACCACCTAGCCAAGGGAAAACCCTAATGAGCATAGTATCCACAAAATTATCCACTAATCAAAAGTATATGGTTAAAAATATTGACCTTGTTAATAGTCTATTACATTTGTATAGTGTCTTAGTCTGTGTTAGAAGACACAGGCCTTAGTAGAAGCCTTAACTTTATTAAGAGTAATTCCAACCCTATTAGGAGTTCATATATACAAATACAAATTGTATGCAAGATGAGCCCATAGTCCAAACATGCAATATACAATATAGTTCCTTGATACAAAGAGATTATACATGATGCAGTGGAAAGTAGGAGAATCCCCAAAGGAGATGCCCCAGCCCCCGAAAAATAACCACACATCGAAAACACAATAGAAAGAAGCAACAATGCAAGATCTTATACCAAATTACAACTCTTTATTCATAGATATAATTGATTACATGCAATATGCATGGCTATGAGGCCTTCCAGGTTAGGGCCAAATACAAACAGCAATTACAAAAATAGTTTTGCAAGATCTAATTAGATATAATTTACAAAACCAATATCAACTAGTCCAGATACACAACTAGATAAGAATACCAAGAAGAATCCACACTTGTACCCTCAGGTCCACCAAGAGATCCTCTGGTTTCTAAGCCGCAACTCTAGCTCTTCAAAATTCGCATCTATCCTTCATTCCATCCAAAACTGAATGACCAAAAGACTCCAAAAGACCCCTACTTATACCAATATAAGTGACAAGTTGGCCTAGAATGCTAAAAACTAGATAAACTTAACATTAAATACTTGAAGAGCCACAAGTCGGCCTTCAATAGAAATTAAATGTCTAAAAATCAATATCTGAAAAAAATCATGATATCTCCTAGCCCTAATTGAATTAGAACTCATTCTTCAAATAAAAGGTAGAACTTTAGGTCCTATAAAACTCCTTAATCTTGCTAAATCTTATTCATTAAGGGTGTCTTTGGATTCATCTTGGAAGTCACACATAGAAACATGTCACGCAAACTGCTAGAATTCGATACTCCAAGAGAATTGCCATATTTCCCAACTTGTAATGAATTAAAACTAGTGACCTTAACCAAAGATAGTACTCTAGGCCCTCTTCAATCCATTAAATTCACATCCTCTAACTCATAGTGGAAAATTAGTTACATGGCTTGCAACAGGCACTCAAAAACCAAAAAACACAGTTCCAACAGCAAGGTCAAAATAGCTCAAACTTCAACTCAATCCATCTAATCCCTATGCAATCATGAGGAAAAGTTCTCCAATGTGTCTCCAACACATCCTTAACCATGAAAATCATAACTCCACCAAAATCCAAGCTCGATGCTCCATAACACTTAACCAAAAATCCCTCCAAATGTGCAGGATTGCAAGCAAGCCTAGGATGCTCCTGCATCAATACAAAACCTCTTTACTTGATGTTGATATCTTTAATATCTAATATAGCTCTAGCTTCTCTTCACAAAACTTTCATACCAATTTTGATGTGGATCCTAATTAGTCTCAGAGGTTTATTTGGCACTTATCCTCCCTAGATTATTTCTATGGGCATTTGGGAGTTGCGCCCCCAAGACAAGGTCAAGGGGTAGTTCCCTAAGTGTGCTCCCTATTGTAATACAAGATGAGGTCAAGGGTACTGTCCCCAAAGCCAAAAATGACTCTACTATTGTAAAAGGCATCGACTGATATTTTTCTATTAGATGGCTTATTCTAGCTCTAATGTTGCAAGCGACAAAAAAATTGTATAAAATGGATTAGGGTTAGCAATTTCATAATGTATGATGATATTATAGCTTCTTGAGCTATAATGGATTGCATAGTGTAAACACTGGATGATAATAATATTGGACTTTTTGTTGATGGACGTAGCCTAGGGATTGGGTGAACCATGTTAAATCCTCGTGTCTTGTGTTTTCTTCTATGTGATTTACTATTTTATGACATTCATTATATTTGCATGTAATTTTTATTTCTATTTGTGGTTATTCCTAACAATACCTCTAATCATACATCATAATTTGCATCACATAGAGTTTGCATAGTCTTCCTTAGAAGCATGCATAACTTCGCATTTCATACTTTCTTTTATACCTTTACAATTTACAAAATATTGTCCAGTCGACCTTCAATATTTCACATGCTTTACAAAATATATTATTATAATTTGTTAACTTAGGGTTAACATCTAGGACTTTATCCCTAATTAATTATGCAATCATTTTATAAACAAAATAATTCCTCAATCCATAAGTATCTATGTCATGTTCTGCTTGTTCTCTGTTGCGACTAGTATTTTATCCATAACTTATTATGTACTATTCGTATTGATCTGCAAACTTGCATTAATCATCACCATGATATCAGGTAGTCATACCTAACTCCACACATGTCCAATTTACCTCTATAAACCATGCTGATCAAAACTCTATTTGTTCTGCCACATAAACTATATGATACTTAGATAATTTTCTTAGTATAGCTATCATAATTAAATATGCATGATTTGCTTTCTTCACATAACTAATATGTTTCCATAAATGACAACATAAAATGTATACCTTAGTCAAATTATCAACACTGATTTCTCGTTCTTCACAGGACCTATTCTCTATGATTGGGTCATTTTTGGTGAAATTGCCAAAATTGTGACACTTTTCTTTAGAGATGTGTGTCGACCCTTTTTGGAGACTTGCTTCATGATTTGAACCAACTTGCACCTTCATTAAAGGTGGGCCCTCTATTACATCTCATGGTCCTCCAAACACCTACACTTTTCAAAAGTCAAAGGACATTTTATCTCTCCATGCATAGATTCCAAGGCTCGTAGTTTCAGGCTGCAAAGACTATTGGTGGTTTCCAGCTTGCTAACCTCTAGTTTGTAGTTTTGACAAGTGACATTTTTTGTTTGCCTTCAATTGCGATTTTTGGCCTTTTTAGTGGTTTTTTGAAGGTTCTTCAATTTTTGGCATACATTGTGTTTTTTTTAACACATGCAAAAAATTTGCCACCAGAATATTTTTGGCATCAATCCTACATTACTTTTCCAACAATGATTTTTTGAAAAATTGGATTTTTTTTTTATTGTCGGGTCATTTTTTCAGGCATTTTTTTGCTTCAACATCCATTTCACTATCAAAATTATGCTCATCACTTACTGATGTCAGCACTACATCAACACTCATGTCACCTCTTTTGGCTCTATTTGGACCTATCTTCAACTTTTTTCTTATATCTCAAGCATACAAAATCCAATTTTTGCAAACGAAATATCACCGAAAAGCTAGTTCCAAGCCCATCATAATGGTATAGGTAATTTTTTGTTTTGATGTTTTTCACTAGATTTTTCTGCTGTCAAAGTCAGGACTTCTATTTTGCACTCTAGGAGACATATCTTGAGCATTCAAACTCCAATTTGAGAATTCTTTTATATCGTTGGAAAGGTCTTTCAAAGAACTTTATAGTGATGTTGGTCATTTTTCTAGATTATGCTCCAAGGACATTCTACAATCTTTTACATTTTTTCATTCTAGTGGATATCTTGGTTGTTTCAGGTTTAGGGACTGATTGTGTTACTTCAGATGGTTTGTCATGGGTATTACCATCTATTGCATTAGCCTTCTGTCTCTTTTGGTCTTTGTGGACATCACTTGTATGCATTCTTGCACACTAAGATAAAGTGTCATATTGGATCTGTATTTTTAATTCAGTTGTTTTGTCTTGTTTTGCCTTCTTATTTGAGCAATGTCATCTAAGGATACTCATGTGGATTACTATTTTCTTGGGATTCACCATATTTTGTGCTTTATTGTACATGCACTACCTTGATTAAAGTACCATGGGGGGTTGATGTTTTACCATTGTTTGCCATCTTTCTTTGTTTAGTGAGTTTCCCTTCTGCGACATTAGCCTCATGATGTGTTTGATATTGATCATCTCATCACACATATATGTATTCTTTTGTGCATATCAATCATGGTTCCTTGACAAGTAGTTCTTTTGGCCCACTTTTCCAATTGCCTGTCACCTCATCCTGTCTGCATTAAGGGGTTTTTTTTATTTTGTTTTTCTTCTGTTGTTTCTCATGCTTCCTTGGTTTGATGGAATGAGCTATGTATTTAGTATTTGTTCCTATATACTAGGCAGATGCAGTGACTAGGTACCTATGCATTTCGGTGAGATGGATCATTTACCATATGAACACTCTTATTTATGTTCCTACTTTGGTTACAACCTTCCATGTTTGGTTGATTAGCTCTTTAGGGTTTGGTTTTTCATGTCATTTGTATCTCCAAGTTTAATTGTTTGCCTTTATTTGTCGATTTGAGTAGTGTCTTCTGAGAGCACTTATGAAAATTATAGTCTTCTCTAATTGGTTAGGTTTCATTTTAGGGGAGGTTCTTCAGATGAGTAGTTACATTTGGCAGAGCTTTGCAACTTCTACATGCTTTGGTGGTGTTCTACATCATTATTCTTTTGTTCTTATCTTCTAGGACATTCCCTAGTTTGGAGGCCTTTTTTGTCCTTCACTAGTTCTTTCAACATTTTTTCCATATATTTTTGGAGAAGGGGTTTTCCCATGTGGTTTTCTCTATTTCTCCCATTTTCAGAGATTTGGTTGTGCTTGGGTACCTCATCAAGCCTTTGTTGTTAGGACCCAAATCTACTTTCAGCAGTAGTTTTTAGCTTTTTAGGTTTTTAGCTACTCCCTAAGTTTATCTTAAGTGGGGTTGTTACAGTAATTAGATATTTTATGATTAACTCTACTTTACTTATGCTAAACTTTAGGCATATAATTATTAATTCTTTTATTAATTGTTATCATGTAACTTGGGTTAGTTACTTTTTATGGTTTTGATCTCCTTTATAAGGATTGATCTCTTTGTATTTATTGATTCATAGCAATTTCTCCTTTTGCTCATAAAGGATGTCTCCTCTATGGATCTGTAGATTCTAGCCTCCATAGCTTTTACTTCTATGTTTCTATGATATGTGTTTGCATGCAGGTGATTCTTGAGAGCTATGGGGTTGATCTTTCATCAACTTCAACAAGATCAATTTTTATATGCAAAGTATGATAACAATATGCTAATGATATGTGAGCTACATGGATGATGACATGATGTTATTTTAATGATCAATTGTGAAGTTTTCATTGTATGGATAGAATCAGATGTGTGATATACAAAGGAATAATCAAATATCAGTTTATCAGTTCAACCACTTTTGGTATTATATCTATCACTCATTGCATATATAATATATCATCATAGAGTAGTGAGCTTCCATTATAATACAACTCCTAACAGGGTTAATACCTCTAACAAGATGTAGTCCTCTTAAAAGGACTAATGCACTAAATATATGTAATGACTCCTAACAAGGTCAAAATTCCTAACAAAGAACTTTTAGATTGTTACATAGTTGTGGGTACCATCCCCGCTGAGGTTTTTCCTTGGCTAAGGTTTCCTCAAAAATATATCATGATGTTATGATTTTCTAATTGTTATGTGCTTTACTTTTGAGTTTAATTATTTGTGGATGCATATGGGTAAGTTTTGAAATATATAGTTGGTGTAAAGTGTTGCAATAACTATTCACCCTTCGCTCAGTATTGCCTATATCTAATAGGGAGAGACAAGAGTTTTGTTTCAGAGAAGAGATCACATGACCCAATCCTCATAGCTTGGGAATGAGAGATTTAAATCCATGAATCTCATCTAGTTTCTACTTGTACATGGTGTAAACATGTATTCATGAAACTTTAATGTAGAATACAGATAGACTGACAACGAGCTAGACTAGACCTAAGAAATCATTATCAAAATGTCTATTCTATGAGTACCTCATGTTTCCCTAACTATAACTACTAAGAAAGCTCTTAGACCAGCATCTTAGTGACAGTTCTAGAATAGGAGTATGCTTAGAATGTAGATCTACTAGAATGCATGAAAGATCTATGATTATAATGCAGATTATATGAAAATAAAAACTCTTAAAATGCTATGACAATGGCCATACAATGATCTAACACGTAATAAATGATGCTAAATGACACAAAAACAATGCTAAAATACTATGAACTTGCTAGAATGATATTGCTAAAATGATGAATCTAAATGTACCTATAGTGCAGATGCCTAAAACTTGGGTCCCTTGGCTCTCAGATTTCCCTCCTATTTATAGGATTTCGGAAGGGGTTGGGGTAAGAATCAAGATTTTCACCTTTGACTGATGGGTGAAAGTGAAACTGGAAATATCTCATAAGAGACCAAAAGGAAGAGTCCAACAGACTTGGTTTTGAGGATAATTGAGGATATTTCTAATTCTTTTAAAATGAAAAATGGAGATTTTCAATTTTGTGAGGATAAATTTTTTTTTTGTTTTAATAAATGTCTTATTTATTCTCAACACTTTTTCTTTTTCCTCCTCCTCTTTTGAATTTCATGTTATGAATTTGAATTGTTTTTCTCCTCTTTTAAAGTTGATTTAGGTCTTGTTGATTTGATAGATAATTAATGACCTGATGTGATTTTTTTACTTGAAAGTCTGTTATGTTTCTTCTAATTTTCTCTTTAATTTGCATTGATTGATCAAAATTGTGTGATTTAGGGTCTTTGCCAATTTTTGGGTGTCTACAAATGCCCCTCTTTGAGCTAATATGTGAAGCATATTAGTTCAAAGATTGTCTTGACTTTCTAATTTTAGGTCAACTTCTGATGATTAGATGTCTATTTGATGATGTTTTGACATTTTGCAATTGTCATGGTGTCTGTTTGTTCATGGTTTGATGTCCGATCATTGATGATTTGTTATTTTGGTTGTTGTTGATTTTATGATTGGTGTTGCGATGGTTTTTTTTTTGCTTGGCTACCCTAGTTTCGGTTAATTTAATGTTTAAAAATTTGGTTGGGGTAGAATGTTTTTGATATTTTAAAAAAAATTGGTGCCCCTGTTTGATTTGATGTTTAAAATTTGGCTACGGTAGGACATTTTTTATATTTTGAAATTTTTTGATGCCCTAGTATATAGCTCCCTCAGAAATGAAATTGGAAAAATGGATGTGTGAAATAGGGATGTTCCAATTTTATTTTTGAAAATGTTGATGAGAACAATTGGTAGGGAATGTGTCATTACAAAGTGATGTATATGATCAATCATGTAATGTTGATAGATAGAAAAAGTGCCCCCCTCAAGACACAGAGTAGGGAAAACTAATGTGTCCATCTTAGGACATAGAGTAGGACAAATAACTAGTTCAAGATAGAACTAGTAGCTGAATAGCTGGATGTTGATTTTTTATTGATGTAGGATAATCACTTGTGATGAAAAACTGATGTCGTTGTTCGGTGTTCAATTGTTCAAGATGGGATGAGTGCCCCCAGTGAGTAGGGACCTTCGGATCAGACACAAACAGATGATGTATGTGGTGCGACACAGGGTTAATTTGTGGAGCTTTTGTGTTCATTTTATTGTCTTATAATGTATGTCATTTATGATGAGGACCCTTTGATGTTGATGATTCAATCTTTTTGATATATGAGATATCTGAGTTTATTGATGTTCATACGTGTGTACTTGTTATATCATGGACTCGTGTATGCATGTCACAGTTTGATTTGATGGATATGGTAGTAGTAGATAATGATATAGAAGTGGATGATTAATGTAGCATGACATAGGGATAACCAATGAAAATAAATGAAATGACAATAATAATATAATGGATGAAAATGGAATGTGATGGTGTGAATGTAATGTAATGAAATGAAATGTGGTAAAAAAATGAAACTAGATGTAATGCAATGTGGTAAATGAAATAACAATGGGTGTAATGATATGAGATGTGATGCGGCGTAGTAAAATGAATTTTAATGTAATGTGATGTAAGGAAATGAACTGTGAAAATGATGTGATAATGTAATATAGTGGGATGAAAATAGATTAAATGACATGTAATGAAATAAAATGCAAGGTATGACAGAAATGAAATGAAATTTGTAATGTGATAAGATGTAATGAAATGAAATATATGACGTGGTAAGATGTAATGAAATGAAATTTGTAAGTGAATTGGAAATGTGATGAAATGAAATGAAAATGTGAAACCAATGAATATGATGTGATGAGAGGAAGAATGATATGTGGTATGATGAATGTAATGGCATGAAATTTAATGTAATGCAATGATATGTAATGAAATGAAGTTTTTTGTGATGTGATGTGACGTGAAATGAAATGAAATCAATGTGTAAATATATATATATATATATATATATATATATATATATATATATATATATATATATATATATATATATATATATATATATATATATATATATATATATATATATATATATATATATATAAATGTAGATGACCGAATGTGTGACAAAGTGTCATGGAAGAGAACATGGTAAAATGAGAATAAAAATGTGAAGATGGGAGTGTAATGATAGGAAATGATAAATAAAAATGTGATAAAATATAATGGGAACGTAATGAAATAAAATGTAATGTGACAAATGGAATGTGAAAGAAAGTGAAAAATGGAAGAAAATGGAATGGTTTGAGATTTGAAAGCTATGGGATGGGATGTCAACTTTTGAGATTCAAAAGCCACAAAATGAAATAGATGAAATGCATGAAAGAAATTACTGTGATGAGAAAAGATTAAAGAAAGCCACAAATGGAGTGAAAGTAGGTAAGATGAAGCGAATTGAAGTATGTGAGGAAACAAAATGGGATGGAATGAAATGTGATGAAAATGAGATCATGATAAATGAAAATGGAGAGAAGATGAAATTTTTTGAGATTCGAAAGCCTATGTGATGTAGTAGACGATGCAGTGGAATGAAATGAGATTGGGTGATAAGATCATTTGAGATTCAAAAGTCACATAATGCAATAAGCAGAATGAAAATGGGAAACCATGAAGTGTGATGTAGGTGGTGATGTTATGAAGAGACAAAGTCCATGACAGTTAAGTGCTATAGTTGATGTTAATGTCGATGTTATTGTCCTTTGTCGGATAACTAGTCGTGAATTGTCTGACTAATGTTTGTGAAGGTTGTCTATTGTAATCCTGATTTATGTGTCAATCGTTTGTTTTCAAGGAACCCAAAATGAAAATACAAACTAGATTAATGCAACTAATTATCACTTTTCAAAGAGATACAAACTAACTGTTATCATAGAGTGTGTGATAAAAAGTAACTAAGTACAACCACCACTAGCTCAGCTATAGTGATATGAATACTATGTCATGCCGAGAAGTACTGGCAAAGATGAACAATGTACATGAAAATATGACAACTACTAGAAAGTAGAAACTATAGCTACAAAAGAATAAAAACAGGCATGCAAACAGTCACATGTCAAATAAAAGCCCTCACCAAAGATAGCACACAAAATTGGTCGAGGTACACATGGCTCTCCAAACGAGAGGAGGCACTTACAAGTGGACACCAATAAAGCGCAAAACCAAAGGATCACTAGAGTTAAACAATAAAAAACCAATAAAATATCATGACTTCATCCCGATAACTCTAGTCAAACACATCATCGAGGTACTAGAAGTACATGATAGCGTAGAAAACCATTATTTGTGGACCAGGTGTGCTTCCAATTGTGTGTAATAGTATTGAGTTTGTTCAGTTCTACCAGGGAGCAACTATTGTATCATATGCATAAGAAAGCGTGGGATGTGTTAGCAGCAATTTAGCAGAGCAGAGCGGTCATAGGTTTAGTGGTTGCAGGAATCTCTGAAGATGGCGCAAGTGGGTTTAGAGAGCACTCAAAATGAACTAGTGTTACTGTAGTCACAATCTGAGTCATTTAGGGAGGCGATTGGAAAAGCAAACTTTGTGGCATTGAAGTTGTAGGAGCAATTAGCGTTAAGTGAGGGGAAGGTGAGGCAATTGCAGCAGCATTTGGGTGAGGCAAAAGCAAATGTGGAGTGATGGCAAATGACAACTGATCAAATGCAATAGGAGTTGGATTTGGCCCAACAAGAAATCACTACACCAAGAGTGAACAAGTTGGTGGAGAATGTGTTTGTAGAAATGCACTGAACAATGAAGGTACACCAAGAAGCTACCTGTTGGATGGGACATTATTATCAGGCATTCCCAAATGAGGATAGGCAAGAGATGCAGTTCATAGATAGGGAATTTACATAGTTATTGAATGCACAATTACGCAGTGGGAGGTTTCCAATTCCCATGGATGCGGTGTGGGTATGTAGGGGGTTGACACCGAGGGCTTCTTCTTATGGAGCTAGGCTAGAAGAAACACCATTGATTGGACACCCTGTTTTGCCACCTCCCCTAGGGAGGCCAAAATAATTAATCCACCAGACACTATTTAAATGTAATATTGTCGTTGTAGGAGAATGAAAAGTTTGTGCTTATTGTTGTGGCAATCAAAGGGACAACAAATGTTGATTGTAATGCATTGTCATGTGTGTTTTTGGTATTTTCATAAAATTTGGATGTTTTTGCATTTTGTGGAATATGTAAATGTTTTTAGATTTTTGATAGGTATTTGAATGTTTTGTGTTTTGTGATAAATATTGGAATGGTTTTAATCTTTGTAAAAGTGGGAACAATATGATCCATAGAGTAAGGATAATCATTACTGATAGGCGAGAACGTTTGTGTGGCCTTGTAATGGAGGAGGAATATAGATTCATGTAATATATGGGGAGCCGTGATGTGTAAGGAATAATTCTACGTAAATTAATAGATGTTACAGACATTTATAAGGCCAATGTTGGGATATTCTTCTAGATATGTGTCGAGACGGAGGTTCGCAAGGCCTATAAAAAGGTGTTTGGGCCTAAAAAGGCACTAGAGGGGTTTGAAAAGGATACTTGAGCCTTGGCCTTGAAAAAGGTGCTTGAAGGGCTTAAAAAACATGCTTTGGGCCTAAAAAGCCATTGGGGGGGTTTGAAAAGGACACTTGGGCCTTGAAAAAGGCACTTGAAGGGCCTAAAAGAGGCACTTTGGGCCTTAAAAGGCATTGGAGGGGTCTGAAAAGGACACTTGGACCTTGAAAAAGGCACTTTAAGGGACTAAAATAGGCATTTGGGCCTAAAAAGGTGCTAGAGGAGCCTAAAAAAGGCACTAGAGGAGGAGCCAAGTTCTCACGCTTATGCTTACTTATTATGTGCCCCTGGTTGAGTGAGGATGAAAGAGTTTGACGGATATCTGGGCTTTCGAGATAGCATTGATATATTTGTTGACGAGGGCGGCTAGACTAATCATGGCCACTACAACATAAATAAGACTAATGATCCGTTGAGAATTGTTGCTTGTGGCAAGAGGAAGGAAATGGGGGCACCTCTTGCGCTATCCACATTGTACCAGATTTTCCAAAGTCCAATGAAATGTTTCAAGACATTACTACACTGCTTCTTAATATCAATGAAGCATGTTGGTTCCAAATATTTTATGTCCTATTGTATAGCCTAAATGAGCTAAAGTGAGGCAGGAATTGATAACAATTTTGGGATGTTTGTTAATTTTTTGAGCTTTTGTGGCTATGTTCAATAATTATGACCCCTGTTTGAATGCGTTTGGCAAAATTCGAATTATTTTGATACTTTTGGACAATTTTTTTTTTGTTTTGGTGATTTTTGGCAATTTTAGAATTTTTTGGGTAATTTTAGGCAATTTTTGAATTTTTTTGATAATTTTAGATGGTTTTGGAATTTTTGGGAGTGGAATGAGGATGTGAGTGAGATTTGTTGGAATACGGGGGTAACCAGGACCATGTGAGGCACCTAAAGAGGTAAGAAGATCAAAATGGGCCAAAAGACAGGAACATGAGCATGGAGGGTTACATTTGGGATGTAGGGGAGGTAATGAAAGGAGTTTGGGACATCAAATGGGTCGAAGGAGGGCTAAAATAAGCATTGGTGATCATTGGTCAAGGTGGATAGCTGAGATGCACATTGATTTTCCTATAATTCATATCTATGGTATCTCAATACATAATTAGACTCCCTATTTTGTTGAATTTGTTGTGCTCCTCTTTATTGTTGTCATACTGGCTTTCTCTACTGCTGTAAACTACATCTAATGCCAAAGAACCACGAAACTATGACCCACAAGTGTTCCTCAATTGGGTATATGTGAAATTAACTTGACTGTGCTAGATGAGCCTCAAACAAGCAAAATTTGTCTAGAGGTGATTGCTTGCAGGTTGTCTTGACTGTTTTTCAGCATTGAAGGACTTGTGTTGTTTAGGGAAGTCCAAAGGTGCTATTTCTCGCCCCTTTTCAACCTAGAGGTGACCTTCTCACTTCTTTTGTACCAATTTTTATTTTTCATTTTCATTTTTATTTTTATTTTTGTGTTTTTTTTTTTGGTATTTTTTGTGTTTCTCAAAGCTCTAGACATTAAACCGTTTTAGATGAATATTATTGATGTGTTCTGCTAGGTCTATGCCATCACAATCTGAAAGTTTGTAAGTACCAGTCCCAAAGGAATCTATGATAATGTAAGGACCAATCCGATTGGCCTCCCATTTACCTTTATTTTCTCTAGCTACTTGGTTCTAAGGGTTTTCTTGGAGCACTTGGTCACCAATATGAAAAACACAGGGTTTGACCTTTTTGTTCTAATGTCTTGATAACCTATTTTGATGTTGGAAATCTGATTGAAAAGCTCATTATTGTTGAAGATCAAAGAGGGAGATTGTTGTAAAAGAATGTTTTCAACCATTTTTTTGTCATTGATGTCAAACTTTCTATTTTTAGGGATGATATTTGCTTATAAGATCCAAGTACTATCACTTAGTTAATTGATGAAGAGGATTTGATCAACAAGATGTAACAAGAGCCCCTAAGGAAAGGTTGAGTTATGATGTTGTAATGAAGTGCAAGGATCAGTTAAGACAATGGTTAAGTAATGTATTGATGACATACTCAAAGATACAAAGGGTGGTCACACTTAGAAACATTGGAGGAAGAAGTTGTAACAAGGTTGACTGCAAAGCTTAAACTAAGATCTTTAGTGGGTGTCGAGCAAGTTAGTTGAAGCCGAGTAAATTTTCAATAGAAATCGAGTAACAAAAATTTCTAGTGTGTACTGAGTGATCTTCATGTGCCAAGTAAAGATCAAATGTTGAGCATAAGAAAATTTGCAGTTGGTGCCGAGAAATCTTCAAGTGCCGAGCATCAGGAAAAACACAGTTGATGCTAAGTAACACAGTATGTGCCAAGCACCAATATTTCAATAGTGTCAAGTTGCTACATTATTTCAAAAGATGAAGATTCACCAAATCCAAGCCGAAATAGTGGTTACATTGAATTTTGTGAATGAGTTGGAAGATAAGGATGATGAGTTAGTGGCATAGAAGTCTATGTAAATCATTTTTGGGTGAATTCTAAAGGATTATTCATGAAGTTTCTAGAGGAAATAGAATATGGGTTAGATGCAATGAATCCTACCTAATCCATGTGAATTGAAATTGAAAAATGAAAGAATCGAGTAGGAAAAGGTACTACAAGACTTCTATTTAAGAAGTCATAGACCAAGAAGCAAAGAGTTGTTGATACTGTTGCTGCTGAAGAGCCAAATCTGTGAAGTAGTTTGAAGGGTGTCAAGGAGGAGACATCTAGGAGAAGGAAGAGTGTAGAGGTTCTACTTCTATGAGTGGTAATGAAGAGATGATTGCATTGGTACATTGAGTGTGAAAACTCAAGGAGACAAAGCTTGAAAGAAGGACAACCTGTTATGAGTTGTAGAGATTGAAGGCCAGGCAAGGGTATGAGTTGAGAAATGATCTAAGATTTGCATGATAAGTTGTATGTTGAAGTTAGGTCAAGATTATCTAATACTCTCTAGTAATTGTGTTAGATCTGAAAATCCTATGGACTTAGGTTGGCCTAATAGCCATTTGGTAATCCTTTAATAGGGTGGCATTCTAAGTGAATGTTCTAAAGTCATTTAACCAGGCCCACTTCTAATAGGTTGGTTAAGTCCTCTAACAAGGTCACATTTAAAAGTGTGTTGTAAGCCCTTAATAGGGCAGGCCTTTCATAGGGCATCACTTCAGAAGGGTGAAAATTGAGTAGCATGTTACTGGTGGTTTTTCCCAAATTCGATTTCCATGTAAATCACTGTGTCATGTGTTGATTTCTTATGTGTTATGATTGCATGTTGATTTATAGTAACTTGCTGATTAGATAAATTAAAACTTGGATGAATGAATGGTTGAATGAGTTCACTATACTTAGTGAAAAGTTTAAATAGGACATTTGGACCTTGAATAATTGATTCACCCCCCACCTCTCAGTTATTCTAAAGCATTTCTAACATCTGATACACTTTGAGATGTTCATGCACTGCACGTTGATGTTCTTCTAACAACTCTAGCTGCTCTAAACGGGCCACTCTGTAATCCTCATCTGACAAGATGTCCCAAAGAGTAACTCTCAAGGATGGGATCTCAACCTCTAAAGGAAGAATAACTTCACAGCCATAAACCAAGGAGAACAGTGTCGTGCCCGTAGGAATCCAAACACTCATCCTATAGGCCTAGAGGGTGGGATTCAACTGTAAATGCCAATCTCTACCAATGTCATTGACAATTCTTTTAAGGATGTTGATAATGGTTTTGTTGGTGGCTTTTTCTTGGCCATTGCCTTAGGGATAGTAAATTTATGAGGAATGGTGTATAATGTGAAAATATTCACATAATTCACCAATTATTTTATTTTTAAAGTACAAGACATTGTCCATGAGAATGAAATGGGGTATGCCAAACTGACAAATGCTATGGTTTAGAATGAAAGAAGAGATTTTTTTTCCCGCAGAGTCGTCGAGTGGTGTCACTTCGACCCACTTGGTGAAGTATTCTGTGGCGGTGATAATACATTTATGTCTACCAAAGGATGGTGGATGGATGGCTCTAATTAAATAAAAGTCCCACTGATAAAAGGACCATTGTGTGGCCAAAGGGTTGAGCTCTTGGGCTGGGGCACGAACAAGGTTGTCGTGGATTTGACATTTTTTGTAAGTTTTGACATAGTTGATAGAATCTTTTTCCATGGTTGGCCAAAAATTGCCCATCCTAAGAATCTTCTTTGCTAGTACAAACCCATTGGAGTGTGACCCATAAATCCCTGCATGGACTTCCCACATAGCAACTCTAGACTTGTCCTTTTCAAGACATCTACACAAAGTACCATCAAGACCTTTCCTATATAGTGCATCAGCCACCAAAGTGTAACGTGAGGTTTGTTGAATGAAATTTCATTTTTGGTTATGTGAGAGGTCAGACAGAATGGTATTATCATGTAGGTAAGTGATGATGGGGTTATACCAAATGGAATCAAGAGTGTCTAAGTGGAAAATGATAAGGGAATTGGGTTGAATAAATCAGGTTGAACCATCTCTTCTTTTAAGAACTCATACCGCTCGTGCTACTTTGAGAACTAGAGTAAGGAGGCCAAGGTGGCCATAGCATCTGCTACTTTGTTCTTCTCTCTAGGAATTTGTTCAAAAGTAATATGAACAAAACATGCCTTGAGTCTGTCAACCATATGTTTGTAAGGCAATAAAACTTCATCTTTGGTTTGATAAGTGTTGGTGACTTGATTGATGATCAACTGGGAGTCTCCATAAACCTCTAGTATTGTTAGTTTCCATTCTAAAGCTAGCTTGAGACCTAAGATCAAAGCTTCATATTCTACCATGTTGTTGGTGCAAGGGAAAAGTAGTTTTTGAGACTTAGGGATGGTAACACATAGTGGCATGATGAACAAAATATCGACACTTGACCCATGGTGTGTATAGGAACCATCAAAATAGAATTTCCACTTTACTGGCTCTGTCTAAAGAATGTGCATATTTAAGAAATCCACTAGGATAGAATTCAAACTTTCTATAGACGCATCTGCCAATTGATCGGTAATGGCCTGTCCTTTTATTGCCTTCCTGTCAACATACTCAATGTCAAACTCACTTAGGATCATCACCCATTTAGCCAATTGACCTGTTAATGTTGTTTTACTAAGAAGATATTTGAGGGGGTCAATTTTGGATATTAGCTTGAATTTGTGTGTTAGAAGGTAGTGACATAGCTTTTGGGAAGCAAAAACTATAACTAAACAAGCCTTTTCAATAAAAGAGTAATTGAGCTCATAGTTGACGAAGGTACGAATATTGTAATAGATAGCTCGTTCTTTCCCTTGGTCATTTTCTTGTGCCAAGAGTACTCCAATTGATTTATTTGTTAAAGAAATGTACAATAGCAAAGGTTTGTGTGATATAGGAGGTACCAACATGGGTGGATTCATCAAGTAGGTTTTGAGTAAGTCAAAAGCCTTCTAACACTGACCATCCCACTTAAAATATATATCTTTGTGTAGCGTGTGAAAGGTATACACTTTTTTGCCAAATGGGAAAGGAATCGATGAACTACTTGAAGCTTGTCTTGATGAGAGCATAGTTGATTCAGATCCTTTGGAGGTTGCATACTACTTATAGCTTGTACCTTTTGGGGGTCAAATTCTATCCCTTTGGCTGAGACAATGTATCCCAGAAGCTTGCCTGATTTAATGCCAAAAGTGCATTTTTTGGGATTGAGCTTGACTTTGAACGCTTCTAGGTAGGTGAATATCTTGGCTAGTATGGGGATATGTTCTTCTCAACTATAGGATTTGGTGAAGATGTCATCCACATAATCTTCCATAAAGATATGCATCATATCATGGAAGACAGTGGTCATAGCCCATTGATAGGTAGCCCCAACATTCTTTAGCCCAAAGGGCATCACATTCCAGCAAAACGTGCCCCACGCACAAGTAAAAGTTATTTTCTCTTGATCTTTAAGTGCTATCGTGATCTGATTATACCCTGAAAATCCATTCGTGAGTGAGAACATTGAATGATCTTCTATTAGATTGACAATGGTGTCGATGTTGGGGAGGGGGAAATCATCTTTGGGACATGCTTTGTTTAAATCCTAGAAATCAATGCAGATGCATATGCTACCATTCTTCTTTGATATGGGAATAATGTTGGATATCCATGATGCATATGCCAAGGGTCAGATGAAATTGGTGCTGATTAAATTTTCTAACTCTACTTTGACTAACATAGCTATATGGGGATGCATCTTTCTAAGCTTTTGTTTTACTGGCTTGACCTCCAAAGAAATGTTGAGATGGTGGAGGATTAAAGTCGGGTCTAAGCTAGGCATGTCTACGTAAGACCATGCAAAGTTTATCTGTCTTTCTTCAAAGAAGCAAATGAATGCCTTTCATTCCTTTATGCTTAAGGGTTGTGCTAAATAAATGATCCTTGGTTCTTGCTCTATGCCAATGTTGATTGGTTTTATTGGTTCACTCAAGATAGAAGATCTTTCCTTACAGTGTTCGGGTAAGGTATCAATTACCCCATCCATCGATGCCATAGTTGGGTTTTCACCTTGGGATGCATCACTTCTATTTGTTTCTATTTTTTTCTTGAGAACAACCACAACTTGGTAGTGGTCATTGAGGTTGGGGAATGCTTGACCTATTCGACTATACACCTTTCTTCAATTCTTTGTCGATGAGATGATTCAACCACGTTAAGATAGATGAAGACTTCACAATTAGTATTGAAATGAGGGATGTGGTGAGGCTCGGTTGTATCCCAGTTAATGACTTCAAGATGGACTAGGGGAGTGATTCGTAATACAAAAAGGGTTTGGCAGGGTTTAAAGACATAATTTCATTGGATGGCTCATATGATGTATCTGTTAGATCTATGACATGAGCTTCTTCTAGAGTATCGGGAAAAGTAGAGCTTACAAGAGGCTTGTAGTTATCATCTTCAACTTCTATTGGAAACTAGTTAGGGAATAGGGTCTAAAATTGAAACCCTTCAACATGTTCATCATCTTCTAAGCTACTCTATTGTACCCTGATTCTCGGTGAAGTGGGTCTCGGACTAGAGGTTGTTCCTTGTGTAGCCAAACTACCAAATGTGGGTATGTGAATAACATCACATTCTTTATTGTGAAGAGACTCCTTAGATAATGATTCAAATTCCTATTTAGTGGAATCATCATTGCCTTCATTAGTAGAGGTGTTTATGGATGACTCTTTTGTGGGATGTGAACATGAGAGGGATAGATTCACACTTATGATGTCAGTTGTTTTCTGGCTATAGCCCTCCTTTTGTTTAGGTACCCACACCAAGGTGGAAGAGGATGAATCACTATGCTTAGGATGAGCTTCAAAAGAGGTTTGTGTCTTGTCTTGTTCACCATACCCTACCCCCATTTTGGACTTGTTGGACTTGAATTATGCCATTAGAGGATCAATGATGCTTGTCCCTTTCCTTAAAGGACCATCTCTTGTATATCCCATATTTTTCATTAGGTCAAAACCTTTTCTATGTAGGTGGGGGGAGATGTCAATTTTTTGTTTACTGATTTCTTCCATTGAGTTTGGAGGTGTACTACTTGCTTTGATAAAATGTGCATGATAAGGCTTGGTGGATGATGGTTTTCCATGAGATCTCAGAGAAAGTGGGGGATCAAATAGGGAGACTAAGTACTCACCCACCCCTTTGCGATGCAATTTATGCTTTCTATCAAATTCTTTCATCAATCTAACCATTTCTTCATAGTGTGACTGTTTAGGGTCTTTGGATGATGATTGTGAAGGAATGGAAGGACCTGAAGAACCCACTTTCTCTTTACCCTTAGTTGAAATTGATGAGTGGTTGTTGTTTCGATTGAGAGAGCATGAAGTGTTTGTAGATGTGGACTGGTTGATGTCATCTGTTGGTGTGCCAGTTTCTTCCCTATTGTGGGGGACAAGGGAATTACAATATTGGGCAAAGTGTTGATCTCTCAGTATGATCACCTCTTGACCCATGTAAAGAAATTTAAGACATTAATGATAAGTCAAAGGAACAACCTACATGTCATGAATTCATGGTCTTCCCAACAGGATGTTATAAGTTAATTGTAGGTCTAAGACCTGACAAATAGTCTCTTTCACAATTGGTCCTACTCTAATTGGCAGAATAACTATGCCTTTGGAGGATCTTTCCTCGTCATCATAAGCTTTGATGGTAATTTTCTTTCTTGGATCAACATCCTATGCATACCCTAGGGCTTTTACTAAATTGAGTGTGCAAATATTGAGGCCTGCTCCACCATTGACCAATGCTCTCTTATCTCTATTTCTATGGATAAAGACTTCAATATGCAAAGGAGAGTTTTGTGGCTGGATGACGGACATGTCGTCTTGGGCTGAAAAAGATACACAGTGAGGGGCAACTAGGTTGCTGACCATGTTCTGAAATCTACTCACATCCAGGTCATTCGGTACTAAGGCTTTGGTGAGTATTTCTTTATGCTATGGGGAAATCTGTAATAGTTCAAAAATGGAGATATGGGCCAGAGTCTTAGGTATTTGGTTGACTAGGTTGTACTTGGGTAAGGAGGAGCTTGCAGCTGCACGATCAGGATTTGCCATAGGTCCTAGTAGGATAACTTTAGAGGCTTGGCCTCAAGTAACAATGTTTGAGGATTGTTTTTTGTTTTTATCTTTAACTATGATGACGTTTACAATGTCATCGAAGTTGAAAATCATGTTAATGGTATTGTTGTAGTGATGCGCATAATTAACCTTAGTGTGAGGGGGTGCGTTCTGATTGGCTTTGGAGGATTCACCCTTTTCATGACTCATGAAGGGGTTCTTGAAGGTTGTATGTGTATATGAGCAATGTTAGTATGCTAATAGAAACCAAATTTAAATAAAGCTTCTACAAACTAAACAAAATTCATAAACTTCAAGATAGACTAAGATGAGCTCTCGATTGAGAATATGAGCCATTAATGGACTCTCTCAATAAGAAGCTCTCTTGTTGAGTGGCTTTGTCTAAATAGATAGGATGTATGCTCAAGCTTATGCTTCAAAAAGGGCTTCAAATGGAGTTGGAATTTGGGTGTGAGTGTATGGTTTTGATGTAAAATGGCTTCTTAAAATGGCATTATGACTTTACTTCATGGATTGTGTTATTTTGCAAAGGGGAAGGATCCAATTTATAGGCAAGAGGCTTGAGGGATTGAGGGCTAAGATGCAAGGATGGGAAAAAGCTCATGGAGGCCTTAGATTGCATGAGAGGAGAGCACATGGATTGTGCTTTCTTACAGCCAATCAAGGAGTGACACATGTCACATGGTGAGAGGATGGAGGAAAGGGGAAGGATGAGTCAACAAAGGAGGCTCAAGGGATAAAATATTCATAAAGACCCTCATAATGGCTTGTAAGAGCAATAAAAGGGCTTGGAAGAGTCATTTATGGCCTAGTGGGCTTCATAAAGTTTTATGGTTGAGATATTTTGAGGGAGATGAGAGCAATTTCGACTTGGGCTTGATTAGGAGGGTTTTAAGCTTTCTTAGGCTTGTGCAAATGATTAGAGGATGGATTAGGATGGTTTAGGATTAGCTTAGGGATAGGCAAGTGGATGGCATTTAATGAGGGTGGGTGAAGGAGGAGATATTTGTTAACTTTGGCTTGGGTTAGTAAGTTTTAACCCATGTTTAGGGAATGTGACAAGGTTAGGAGGGGATTAGGATTAGGTTTAAAGACATCTTCTAGAAGAGTTTAGACTTTGGATGAGGATAAAGACTTTCTAGAATAGTCTAGAATTTCCTAGGATGAGGATGAAGACTTTTTAGAAGAGTCTAGAACTTCTTAGGACGAGGATAAATTAGATTTTTAGAAAATAAATGAAGTTTTATTTATTTCAAGGGTTTGGGTTGAGGAGATATTTATTAAAACTTTTTTAATAAACATGAGGATTAATATTTAATCTTAATTAAATATTTTGAGTTGGGATTAGGGGTAGGAAATGATGGGATTAGCCTTTAATCAAAATTAAAGAAGGATTAGAAGATTTTGGAAGAGGTTAGTGATCCTAAGGAAATTGGCCAAGTTTTTGGGCAAAAAATAATTTTTTTATTTATTTTGAGTTTTTTGGTCGATTTATTAATTAAATAATTAATAAATAAGGAAATAATGTTTAAATAAGATTTAAACATTTTTGGGAGGGATTCTTTAATTAAATATTTTTAATTAAGATAAAGGGATTTAATGGCATAAAAATAAATAAATTAATTAATTAATAAATGATGATGTCATCAGGAATTTTTTAGAAAATAAAAATACTTTATTTTCTAGAGGTTTTTAGGTGTCTACAGTATGGTCTTCATTATTGCTAAGGTTGTTTACTTTGATGACCTCATCATTGATTAATTTTTGGATTGTACCCTTAAGGGCAAAACAATTGTTTGTTAAATGCCCCCTATTTCGATGGTAGGCGCAAATGTGCTTGTTATTCCACCATTTTGATTTGACTTGGAGTTCATAGGTTTTGGCCTCAGAAGTATAATGAGCTCATCAGCCAAGAGAGTTTGCAAGGCACTCTCGTAAGACACCTCGATAGGAGTATACACCTTGGGTATATCAGAGGATTGATATATGGGGGGAGTAGGAGCTTGATTGTGAGAAATTTTTTGATTGGTCATCGAGGGGTTTTCTGCATTATGTTGATAGAATGAGTGGGCATTATCTTATTGGGGTGCATTTGGGTTGGTGTTTTTGACAATAGAATATGATTGGTTTAGATGGGATTGGGTTTGAGATTTGACATGGTTGGCTTCAACCATCCCATCATTAACAGTGTTCTTGTTGTTGTTTCACCACCATGACTTTTGTTTATTAGTGGCCTGATTAGAGGAATTATGAGTTTGCGTGGAGTTGTTCAAAAAGCTCTTACCATCTTTTGATAGTTTAATGATGTCATTATTTAGTAAGGTCTCTTCTACCTTAGTGACATTTTCTAAGGTAGTTTTGAAATCTTTGGGCCCTTGGAGTTGGAGCCAGTAATTCATCGGTTTAGAGAGACTATTAATGAAGATGTTAGTCTTCTCTTTGTCAGGTATGTCTTTGTGATACTTCGTGAACGTGTGTCTCCATCATTGTAAGAAAGTTTTGAATGACTCACCGAGAAGTTGTTTTGCGTTGCATAAGTCGATCATTGTAACTTCCCTTTCGATATTATAGGAATATTGAGAGATGAACATGGAAGCCAATTGGTCAAAGATTTTGATATTAGAGGGTAGCTCGGAGAACCACTCCATGGCTTGCCCGCCAAGGCTTCTAGGGAACAATCGCATTAGGTACACCATGTCATGGAAAAATTACATACTTAGGGTATAGAATTTTTTGAGGTGGTCTTGCAGATCTGATGTGCCAAAATATTTATCATATTTTGGATTTATGCACATTTTATGGGAAAGGTGTGAAGGTAATGTTCTTATCAAAGGGGAGAGGACACACCTTTTCGAGGCTAAATTCTATGGGTTGTGTTTTTTCTTTCTTCATTCTTTCCATTTCCATTTGGAGGTCGTGCAATTTTTGTGTGACAACGTCTAGGGGTGACTCTTCTTCGTCTCATTTTAAGTTGGTCACATCAAAATCGGATGACAATTTCACACCTTGTTGTGCTAATTCTAGTATATAATGTTCTTTATGTTTCTTGAGTATTTTGTCCATGATGTCAACAAGTTTAGGATTTTGTTGAAAATCTTCAATTTTAGTTTCATTACTCCTATCATCCCATATGTTAAATGAACCCATTGTGACTAGGGATTCCAAGTTTTGATTGAACAAGTATGACTTGTGAATAGTTGCGTTCTACGCGCAATTTGTTGTTGTAGTAGGTTCAAGGAGATTTAGAGGTTTTGTGCATTTGATGGTTTCACTGACTATTCTAGCACTCACTTGTATAAGCAATCATTTTAGTTTTGTAGCTATATTGGTTTTATGTGGTGGCATGGAAATGTGAATTGGATTCCTTTAGTTCTTAGGCATTTTCAGAATGTGAGAGTTTTTGTTGACCACGATTCATTTGTGGTAACAAGCTAGATTGGACAAGGTGTTTGCTAATGTTGATAGGATGAGTTTCACTTTCACAAAGTCAAGTAGGGGACAAATGTGTGTCTTCAAACATTTAAATTATGCGAAATGGAGTGATGATAACTGTTGGGTTGATAATGATGTTGTAGCTCTACTTGTTTCGAAAGGTGTTTTTGGTTAGGTATGGAATTTCTCAAACTTTGCAAAATACCAACAAGGAAAAGGGTATCCAAATTTCTTATTTGTTCACTGTTACCGTACATGTAGATGGCCTCTATTTTATGTTTTTGCTTAGATGCGTCTAAGGATTTGTCAAATGCAATGTTTTACTAACCATATGCATTTTTTAAATGCTTAGATGCGCTATTCTAATTGCCATATGCACTGCTTAATGTTTAAGATGTGTTGTTTTACTATGAAAATGTGCTATTTAAAGGCTCAAATGCATTGTTTTGCAGGAATATGCATTATAATAGAAATCAAAAGCGTCATAGGAGTGTTCAAAAGCATTGTTTTATGTAGTAAATGCGCTACTTTCAGGGTTGTTCAACAATGTTCTCATTTTGGACTTGGTTTCTCGGTACCAGTTTGAAGTTTGTCTTTCTGGAAGGATTGTGATCAACATTGGTGTTTGTTATTAAGTTTTAGAGCACTTCCAAGCGCAATAGCAGGGAAACCAAAACAAAATGTAAAACCACACACACCTAAAAAATGGAAGAAAATGGCTTCCTAACAAGATTATCTAAAGCCGGTGACTAGTGGATCTTAGTGTTTAACCAACTATGTTCAGATTTGCCTCTCTTATGACAAAGAGCTTCCCATCAACGCTAAGGAGGTTTTGTGTAATCCTTTATGGGACTACTCGAGGAAGGCTATATTTCAAACACAAATGGCTTGCATTCGATTGAGAATACAAGATTGGGAGGCAATCCCTCTCACTAGCCCTGCTAAGGCAACTTGGGAGGTAGCCTTTCTATGGCTAGATAATCCTACTTAGTGAAAAGTGAGAAATGAAAGTTATAAATAGGTTTGGGAATCTGATCACTCGAGAAGAGTGAGAGCATATCCCTACTATTTTGGCTCCCCAAACACAACAGACACAAAGGTTTAATTACTAGCCCTTATTCTACTGAAGACAAAGGGACTCCTAATTACGTTATGTGTGGATTCTTTCCTTGTTCAATTGTAACTGATCTTTATAGAAGGTTGGGCATTTTGATCAACTCGAAGGAGTTGAGAGCATAGGTAAAGTTCTATTTTGGATTAGTGAGATTGAACGCTTCGAAGCTATGTTTGGAACATTGAAATACCACACTTTATATTGACAAGAGCTGAGGTCCACTTACTTGATTCGGAGCTAGCAAAGGCTAGCTGCTTTTAGGAGGGTCTTCATTCCTGTCACACGTTGTCTGCAATCCAAGTGCTTTTCGTTAACTTGAAAGGGACTTGTAAGCAAATGATATTTGAATCTGGAAGTCAGATTTAGGAAACTATAAATTTTAACAGATGCACTACAGAAATACTCATATATGTTATAAAAAGCTTCGTATGTGCTATTTATTCTATTAAATGCGCTATAATAAAAGCAAATGCACTATAAAACACTTTATGTGGGCTTTAGGAATCATTAGATGCATTATAGAAAGATGTAAATGCATCACAAAAACTTCAAAAGTGTTGTAGAAAGATGTATATGCATTACAGAACAATTTAAATGTGCTTTAGAAAGATTAAATGCGTTAAAATAGAGTCCAGAAGCATCAGAGTATCTCTTAGAATTGTTAAAATAGAGCTCAGAAGCGTCAAAAGATTATGATCTGACCCTTGTGTGTTCGAGGGGGACTTTGGGATGTTCTTCTCACTGATATGAGGCCTCCCAAATGCTACAGAACCTGTATTTGATTAGATTTGCACAAGAGAATAACAAGAAACATAGATCTATATTAGAAATGAAAGATTAGACTGAAAAATTTGACAAAAGAGAGGCTTTTAGTTCAAGCCCCGTGGTGGGTGCCAATTTGTACACGGTGTAAATGCGTATTCATGAAACTTTAATGTAGTATGCAGATAGGATGATAATGACCTAGACTAGACCTAAGAAATCGTTATCAAAATGTAAATTCTATAAGCACCTCATGTTTCCCTAACTATAACTGTTACGAAAGCTCTTAGACCAACATCTTAGTGACAGTTCTAGAATGAGAGTATGCTTAGAATGCAAATCTACTAGAATGCATGCAAGATCTATGACTATAATGCAGATTATATGAAAATAACAACTCTTAAAATGCTATGAAAATGGCCATACAATGATCTAACATGTAATAAATGATGCTAAATGACACAAAATCATGCTAAAATGCTATGAACTTGCTAGAATGATATTACTAAAATGATGAATCAAAATGTGTCTATTATGCAGATGCTTAGAACTTGGGTCCCTTGGCTCTTGGATTTCCTTCCTATTTATAGGATTTTGGAAGGCGTTGGGGTAAGAATCAAGATTTTCACCTTTGACTGATGGGTGAAAGTGAAACTAGAAATATCTCATAAGAGACTAGGAGGAAGAGTCTAACAGACTTGGTTTTGAGGATAATTGAGGATATTTCTATTTCTTTTAAAATGAAAAAGGGAGATTTTCAATTTTGCGAGGATAAATGATTTTTTTGTTTTAATAAATGTCTTATTTATTCTCAACACTTTGTCTTATTCTTCCTCTTTTTTTGAATGTCATTTTATGAATTTGAATTGTTTTCCTCCTCTTTTTTAGTTAATTTAGGTCTTGTCGATTTGATAGATAATTAATCATGATGTGATTTTTTGATTTGAAAGTCTGTTGTGTTTCTTCTGTTTTTCTCTTTAATTTGCATTGATTAATCATAATTGTGTGATTTAGGTCTTTGCTAATTTTTGGGTGTCTATGCTACTAGCCATTAAGAGCTACCTTGGTATACATTTGTGCATCATATCGACACATCTTAATATTTAAAGATATTTGATGTGTAATTAACTCATCGTGACTGCTTATTAAGGGTACTCCTTCTAGGAACAATTCAATTTAGATCTGAAAGGAACTATTCACATTAAAATTTGGATATAGGACATCTACATGCTTGAGAATGTTATGTCGAAAGATTCCCCTAAGGTCATAGAATCATTCTATCAAGACAATTGACTAAATAGATTTCATATTCATCAATGTGACATCGTCTTTAAGGGAATTTCTAAATACTATCATTCCATGCATGATTCATCTATCAAAGATAGTAATATTAAGTTGTCGAAATTCGTATTTTATTTAAACAGACATATAGCTAACAAATCAAGTCTACACATTTTGTTTTTTTTTTTGGAACTTGACGGGTTAATATTTGACTTACAAAAACTCCAATTCTTTTACTTCGATAATATTCTCTTACAAATTAATATACATACATACAAATGATCAAATTCCACTATCGATCAACTCTAAATTAATTTATATATTTTATCATATGATTTTTTCTCTCGACGCATAATTATATTTGTTGAAGTTGATTCCCTTGCACTGTTTTACTCCACTTATTATTTCTTCGTTTCTTGTCACCTCGGAGTTCAAACTTTCCCATTAAGCGGGCAATGGAGAATTGGGAGGCGCGGAGTAAAGTGTGGGAAGGGAGTATTCCAATTCAACTGCATCTGCATCATTCGCAAGTTACCACGCTTCCTCCTCCGCCACCTCTCATGGTATTTCACTGCATTCCTCATTCGCGCTATTACCGTGATTATACAACCATGGTTACAATCCGATTTAGGGATGTCTCTTTTGAGGTTTCACCTTCATTTCTTTGCATATGCCAATAATAATTGTAGCTAGAGCCCGAGCCCTCTACAATAAAATGTATCTGATTTGAATTCAAAGTTAAAGCAGATGGAATGGCACTTGGATCAGTCAGGATTTGTGCACTGATTCGTTTTTTGTCTTAGTAAGCCATTTATTGGGTCAATTTCGTTTATCTTTAGTGAGTTTTCAAGAATTCTCTACCCATTCCTGCAGTAACTTTCAACCCAACGCGAATGCTCTTCAAATTGAATCGAGGGTCTTGGTATTTTATTTACTTTTTAGCAAATAGGTTTGCATCAATTTGGGGCCGAATATTTAAGGATATTACCTATTATAAACAGATGAACACCACCTTGTTTCAAAATGGCAGGTCTCTCGGCGCAGTGAAGATTTTAGATCCTGTACGGGCTCCCAAAAGATCTTGTGGGCTTATGGCTTCAATTGTTATGGCTATTAAACAGCCTTAAAAACATAGGAAAGAAAGGATATATAATTGTCAGTGTCCTTTGCTCGAGATTGACTGAATGAACGAAAGATTTCAATAACATGCGTGAGGCAAAAGCAACCTATCGGACCGCCTAAACTAGCACCTTCCTTTCATGTTCAACGGAGTCTTTCTAGTTTATCTAATTTATTTCTCCTTGAGATTTCCTTTGGCTTGCCTTAATGATGACTCAGTTTTGGTGGCAACGGAAATCTTCCTCTTCCCGTAGTTTTTATTAAAGGACATTCTCAGAAATCTTAATTGTCATTATAAAGCTGTTAACATGAATTAAGCCATTTTTATGGTCCAAAAAATGCATACGCACATGTGACAGTGATACCATCTCAAACTCCCCGAGTACAATTCTGCACAGGCAGGGTATGTGCCACCATGTTATGTGGTCTGCATACTGTATATGCTAACATGACAGGGAGGCACCGGATGGGCTACCTGGCCTTCCCTACCGATTGATAGTTATTTATGCTGTTTCATAAGGCCAAGGAGTTTTAACTTATTTATCTTCTAGATGCTCTTCTCTTTCAGTATATCGATGCATTATTCTTTGTTGCATCTCTTATGCACTGTACTAATTTAAACTATTCGTGAAAACAGGGTTTTATTGGTTTTTTCGTTTCTCGCTACACCCTCTTCACATTTATTTTTCTTTCTTTTTGGAGTCGGGGGTGTTTTAGTTGGTCATTTGTTTCAATTTGTATATCATAATTTGTTATAATTAAAGGTTAATTGCCTAATTTGGTTTACATTTTTCTTGCTGCAATCCCCTTTTTGCTTTCATTTTGTTGTATTTTGTAGTGGGAGGCATTTAAGTTAGTCCTTTAATTCAATTTGTTGATCTTTATCTGTTATGCGTTCAGGTTTATAACCTAAAGACTAATATGGTTATTTTTATATCTAATTTTTTTTTTCTTTCTTTTTCTTCGCTAAATTCAAGTTTAATGCAGAGGTAACTTTTGATCATGGATTAACTTCAATCTCATTATGGTTGCACACATGTTAATGTTACACATTGCTATACATTTGAATCTGTGATTATACATGCAATTTTGAATTTCCACGAGTTATTTTATCACAAGCTATAATGAGAAATAGACCAGTTTAATGTATGGAGTTTGAATGCATTGTGGATATGGAATGCTAGTAGTGGGAGTTTGGGTTGATCAAATGGATGGTGAAAATTGTATGTGCCTACTCATGTTTGTATTTTTCCATAATCAGATGGGTTTTTTCAAGCCTGGCATCTGTTTTGATTGTAATTTTATTTCTTGGGTGATCAGTATTGATTTCTTTACCTTACTTTTGAAATTGTTTGACAATTTTAGATATGTAGAAGCAATATCCATCCTTATTGGCACACGTTCCATTTTTTTCAAAACTTAGCTGTAAGTATTTTGGTGTATCTAGGCCAGATGTGCTATGCATATAGCTTTATTGAAGGGCGTAATTCCAATAGCCATGTAACCTTTCTATGCATGCAGGGATTGTCAACCTTGTGAAACCAGGCTAGATTGATAACGGCATAAATCCTAATAGCAGTATCATAATATGTGTAATTTTTGAGTAGGTATGCATTGCGGCTAACCCTATGAGGCACAGGTCTTTTAGCTCATAAGTTTTGTCAAATATTGGTGCCAAGGAAAAATGCATTTCGTTTCTGTGCTTGGATGCCAGGCTGTTTGGTAAAATGGATTATGTTTTCTGATTTATATATTGGAATTACTTATTGATAAATATAAGTATGTTAATCATGTTTTGGTTAGAAGGAATACAATGTTTTGACTTTCTGAATGTGCCTTTGAAGATTATCAGGGTGGCTACTAAAGCCAAAATCTATATATGAGCTCATCATCTATTTTCTACCTTTTCATGGTCTCCTACCCACAAATATCATATACTCTGTTCAACTAAGACAATCAGAAACACTCAAATGTTACTTCTGTGTTGCACTGAAGAAGTCTTTGAAATTTCAGAAATTGGAATCCCTTAATTAATGCACTATCATGGTAACTCTTTATACTTCAATTACTGGGAAGCACCACTGGTTAGCCTCTGTCCATGCAGTTACTAATATTTGTTAGAATCATTAGTGTTGCATATGGAAATACTAAAACAAAAGGCCATTTGGATGTGCATTTCAATCTAGTTCATGAATCTGGCATGTTAATAGTTTCTCATCAAGTGTGCAATGGAGAATTGCAAGGCGTGGAGTGAAGTATGGAAGGGAATATTCCAATTTATCTGCATCTGCATCATGCACAAGTTTCCACACTTCTTCCTCCTCCACCTCTCATGGTATTCTATTGCACTCATTCGCACTCATGGTATTCATAGTAGTGTCACAAATTAATCTAGGGATATGCCCATGAGGTCTCTGCTTCATTTCTTTGCATCTCACAATTCTAATTTTAGCTAGGGTCCAAGCATCTCTCAATTCTAATTTTGAATCTGGTTTAAGTTTAAAATTTTAGCAGATGGAATGACACTTGGATCAATCAGGATTAGTACTTTGTTTTGTTATTGTTGGAGTAAATGTGTTTTTACCGTTTACTCATGCTTAAGTTTACATAGGCATCATTTATTAATTATTAGCGCATTTAGTTTTGTTGCTATGGTTCCCATACCTGCCAAATTGCAGAAATTTCATCTCATTGAACCCAAGTGAATTCAAGTGTGTTAAAATTCCTGCTTTAAATGAGTCTGTAATTTATTGCATTTTAATAATTTCATGGTCTTGATACCTCCGGGTCGTCTCTAGCTCTGCCTAGCACTTCAAATTGTTGAAATCTGACTCCCGAGTCCCAAGTTATGCCAGATTAATGAAAGATTTCAAAACACATGTTTCCATTTGAAACATTAACCTCCAAAAACCAAGAGGTTAAGAAATATATTCAAAACACGTGTTTGCACTCTAACTCTTAACCTCTCTAACCCAAAAAGAAGGTTAATTAAATTATCCCAAAAACATGTTTTGACCACCCAACATTAACCTCCCAAAGCCAAAGAGGTTAAGCGGGAAATCAAATGTGTGTTTTGAAGAAGATTCTTAACCTCTCTTACCCAAAAGCTAGAGGTTAAAAATTGAGAGGTTAATGAACCTCATTAAAAATCAGTTACCTAAAACAAGAGGCCATTTGGATGCGCATTTCAATCTAGTTCATGAATCTGGTATGTTAATAGTTTCTCATCAAGTGGGCAATGGAGAATTGCGAGGCATAGAGTGAAGTATGGAAGGAAATATTCCAATTTATCTGCATCTACATTATGCACAAGTTTCCACACTTCCTCCTCCTCCATCTCTCATGGTATTCTATTGCACTCATTTGCACTCATGGTATTCATAGTAGTGTCACAAATTAATATAGGGATATGCCCATTGAGGTCTCTGCTTCATTTCTTTGCATCTCACAATTCTAAATTTTAGCTAGGGCCCACGCATCTCTCAATTCTAATTTTGAATCTGGTTTAAGTCAAAAATTTTAGCAGATGGAATGACACTTGGATCAATCAGGATTAGTACTTTGTTTTGTTATTGTTGGAGTAAATGTGTTTTTACCATTTACTCATGCTTAAGTTTACATAGGCATCATTTATTAATTATTAGCTTATTTAGTTTTATTGCCATGGTTCCCCTACTTGCCAAATTGCAGAAATTTCATCTCATTGAACCCAAGTGAATTCAAGTGTGTTAAAATTCCTGCTTTAAAAGAGTGTAATTTATTGCATTTTAATAATTTCATGGTCTCGATGCCTCCAGCTCGTCTCTAGCTCTGCCTAGCACTTCAAGTTGTTGAAATCCGACTCCCGAGTTCCAAGTTATGCCAGGTTAATAAAAGATTTCAAAAAACATGTTTCCAATCGAAACATTAACCTCCAAAAACCAAGAGGTTAAGAAATATTTTTAAAACACGTATTTGCACTTTAACTCTTAACCTCTCTAATCCAAAAAGAAGGTTAATTAAATTATCCCAAAAACATGTTTTGACCGCCCAACATTAACCTCCCAAAGCCAACAAGGTTAAGCAGGAAATCAAAATGCGGGTTTTGAGGAAGATTCTTAACCTCTCTTACCTAAAAGCTAGAGGTTAAAAATTGAGAGGTTAATGAACCTCATTAAAAATCAGTTACCCTTCATATATGATGGACCTAGAAAAATGTGAATTTTTAACATCAAAGAATGATCGACAGTTTGCAAAGGCATGGAGGTATTTGTCAGGTTTCATAGGTGAAGGGTCTCCGCTGAATGGGGAATGACACTATAATTGACGAGCGGACAGGGAAAATAAACTTTGTGACACTATGTCCCAAACCAGTGATTTGCTTGTAGTATGGGTATGAAATTTATTCCAAATGTAAATATGGAAGAACGAAGATGGCAGGCAGTTTTTTTTCTCAAGGAGTGGCTAACGCACTATGAAGTGCTTAAATATTAACGAGCTATTAAAATATTGAGGGGCTCGGTTTGCGAGACGTGGAGATTATGAGATATAAGTAAGGTGCACAAACATCACAATCAGATGCTTTCTATGAGCATTTCGCTAGCTTGATTGTAGAAAATCCAAACTATAGCAGGATGGGGTAATTGATAACGCATTTAGAAATTTCCAAGCAAATATAAGTGGCAGTTGTAAAGTGTAATTTAATCAACTTCATCAGCATCCTCCCTACAGGTTTACTTTATGTATGAAGATGCTCACATGAAAAAGGGGTGTTATGATATTCAATGCATACATGCTATTAGGATTTGACTTTTTATTATCTTTCACTCCGGATTTTGAAACATTGACAAACAAAGAGAAACAACTTTGTATTTAGGTTGAGAGATCTGACCACTGCTTAATTGGTAAACTGGTAGTTGTAAATGGAGTTTTAACTTGAACAAGTGAGGTGTGGCTTGAGCTCTTATAGGGGACTTTCAAGTGTTTGGATTGTGGAGGAGTGATAAAAAATGTTGACAATCAATTTAAGTATACAAACCTAGCAATTTGTGTAAATGCTACTTGTGCAAATGGGATCGATGGGCCCTTCATCGTCGAGGAAGTAAGTTTGCAGATTGGCAGAGGGTTTGAATGCAAGAAACTTCTAAAGAGATACCTACAGGGTCTCTTCCACAGTCCTTAGATGACATTCTTCATCATGAGATCGTAAAACAGGCATGGTCTGGTGACAAGGTGATATTCACAAGCACAGTCGTTGTCATTCCAAATGTATCAGCTTTGGCCTCTCGTGGTGATAGAGCTGAGTCTTGTAGAGAAGGTCCTCAAAACCAAAGTGCTTCTAGAGGGTATGAAGGAGTTTGTGGGCTTAAAGCTCTTAGTGTACGAGAACTTTCATGCCATTTAGCATTTATTGCCAATTCAATTTAGTTGCATGATAAGAAAATAGGTTTTGATTTCAAAAGAGCCAAAAAGGATGACGAGGATGATGATACATCCCACTTCATGATGAAAGTATTCGATGAGATACAACAAATGAGAAGCACCATGGACTTCTTTAACAAATTGCTTATGCTAATAGGTGGTGTGCATAAGCAAACTCATGAGGGCATTAATCTAAGAGAGGACATCAATGTGTGCATTGTCAGAGATCCAAGTTATGCCACCCAAATAAAGTGCATAGTAAGGTATCTATGTAGTGGTACTGTCAATACTGCACATCATATGTTCGATGAAATGCCAGGTTGAATTCACCAGCATTCAAGCAATAAACTATTGAAAATTACATTGGAGGAGGCTTAATATGTAGATGAAGTTTGCTTGATTGGTTGAATCCTCTATGGTTTCTGGTGCTCAAAGTGTGAGGAGATTGTGGAGGTATACGCTATCTGTTTGACCAAATCCTTCTCTCCAACTCCTTTTTCTCTACAATGCACATAGATGAAGTGCAACATGGCCTAGCATATCAGTTTTGCAAAGATGGTAATTCAATGGAGTCGTTGCATATGAAATCTTTGCCATTCGTATGTGTTTTTCACTTTCAAAGGGATGCCAAACCATAATATGCAAATCAAAAGCTAAGATTGCCTGGGATTCTAGACACCAAATGATTTGTTTGGAATTGAATCCAAAGCTTGCTTTTGAAGTTTTATAATTGCCGCATACTCTATCACAATTGCTCTTAGCAACTGGAGGAACTGATGGAGTGACCTATGGGGCATATACCTACAAAGGCCTTGAGAGAGAACTATACTGGCCTGATGAAAAGTTGAGCATTTCTATCATTGGAGTAGGAGCCTTCATTGCTTCCCATATTGCGAGGAGGTGAAAACTGAGGGGCACTACATTATAGCCTCTAACTGGAAGAGGAATGAACACTTGAGCGCAAATATGTTCAGCGATGAATTGCATCTGGTGATTTTAGAGTAATGGATAATTGTTTGGTTGTTACGAATGATGTTGATCATGTTTTCAACTTAGTTGTTGATATGGGCGGTTTGGGATTTATTCAGTCTAGTCACTCTGTTATCATGTACAACAATACTATGATCAACTTCAACATGCTTGAAGTTGCTTGAATCAGTGGTGTGAAAAGATTTTTCTATGCTTCAAGTGCATTCATTTACCTAGAGTTTAAGCAATTGGAGACAAACTTGAAGCTGAAAGGAGTCTTGACTGGAAATGGGATCATGAATTCTAACACAAATAGAAAAGGGGTTATAGACTATTTGTGGTCTTGTGCACTGATATGTGATCGAGTACACAATGGAGTCCTAAGATATTGTGATTTTTCAAACATATACACCAATGCTTGAAGTCTATGCAATGAGTTTCCTAGTGATGTTTTTGATGAGATTGGAAAAATAAACAAGTATAATATATATTATCCAGCACTGCTTCCGATTCCAATTCCAATTCTGATTCCAAAGCCTTATATCGATATCCTCCTAGTCTTTCCATGGTGATAGAGGTTGTTGTTGGATAGCCATTCCACATACTCTTCTTCACATGTATGTAAATTTACCAAAATTGAAGCATTACAAAGGAATGCGAGTATTCATTGGAGTGTAAGTGAAAAGGAAATTTTAGAAAATGTGTGCAGTCCCAAATGTATTTTCACTTGGAAAGTATCCTTTAAGTTTTTTTTTTTTCCACACAAGGAAGCAAAAGGAAAGCTATCTCGGTGGAGTCAATGATTGGTCTCTATACTTAAAATACCAGTTTCCAATTATCTTTTTGTTAAAAGTGACTTTTGTCACTTCTGGTGAAAGGTTAAAGATTTGACTATTTTTGCACAACATGAGGTTAATTAACCTGTCCGAAAACACATAAAATGGAGTAGGTTATTAACCCAAAGAGAAGGTAGTTGTTCCATGAAGCCTATAAATACAAGGCCAATTGTAATGTGAAAGGGGGGAGAACTTTACGTAGGGGAAATGTTGGAGTTTTTTTTTTGATTTGCATTATACATTGGGTGTTCTTGAACTTGTATATTTTCAAGGAAATAATGAAGAACTCATTTAGTCCTATGTCTTGAAAGTGTTCATCATTTATTAAGTTGCTTACTTATCATATGTTGAGTGAGTGATCTCTTATGTCATAATGCAATTTGATAGTCTACCCATTTGGCAAAATATATTAATTTCATGGTACCTTGTTATGAATATATCAAAATAGCATATCTTTTAGTAGGTCAAGGTGTGTTGTTCATCTTTTGTCATCAGTATAATTATCTACTTGAAATCCCCTTGTAATAAGTTATCCACTATAGAATCCCATTCAATATGCGTAGGTCTGTCGGTGAAGTTTTTGCTATTGACTTTATTTAGTTTTATGGTTTTCTATCCTTTTGTGCTTTCAGGTGAAAAGTACACAAAAATTACAAATAAAATCATCTTACGAGGGAGCTGCCCCTCTCACATGCAGAGGAAGATTGCAGCTCAATATTGATCGAATTTCAATCTATCCAACTATTGGCACAGATGTCATTGCTTACAGGGCAAATAGGGTCAGTTTCAAAGATAGTTTCACAGTGACAAATCGGTTTACCAAGTTTTTCATTTGTTAATTATCAGTTTCTACCGGTCCTCTCCTTGCGTTTTTAAGCAAGATATATGCACATTAATTTGCATCCCATATTAAATCCATTTTATTCAAGTGAATGCTTCTCTCTCTCTCTTTGTCGTGAAGGTGATATTGAAGACTGTGCTCATGGGAGGAAGCCTACTTGAACATGGTATTGAAGCTTCCAATCTACACCCTCTTTTGATTTGGGGAATTTCCATCAATTTGAGTTTTTTGAGGTCATAATTTGGGTGGTAAGGATTTGCAGTTGGAGGTACTAACTATTTAGCACTCTAAATTAATTGCAAATCTTATATTTCTGCTTGGTAATTTTATGATTATAGTTATGGCGATCAATGCCATTCCATTTAATGCATATTGCCTATTCTACAGGTGATTTGTATTTGGCAAGCTGGCATTTCTTCTTGTATTGAGAAAACACATTCATTTGCATATGTTGCTGGTTGGCAAGGAGCCTTAGTTGCTCCTCTCATGATATTTGAGAGATATTTGTGTGATTGTGTGTTGGTGCAAACAAACTTGTATCTTATACCCATTGCATCTCTATCTTTTTTAAGTGGGTATTCTTGTGTTGATCCGAATTTGTCATTGATATTTCTTTGTGTGTATTGCTTTGGTCTGCAACTTTGTCACTTCATCGATGGCTTATTTGTCTGTGATCAATCTACTTACCATATTTACTAGTTGCCAATGAGGATTGTAGTTTTATTGGCTGATTTAAATGCTTTTGATCTCACACGAATTGTTTATTGCTCTATACAGACATATGTTAACCTTTGCGTGGTGGTTGACCCACAATCAACATTGTTATTGGCTGATACTTTTTGGCTCAGGTCGGGCTAATCCTTGGAATGATTTCTTAATCTTTTTTGCTCAATCATCAACATTTTTTATGGTATTAGTTTTTCTGGGACTTACTTTTCCTATGAATGGCGATCATTATTATGGGTTTTTTAGCTTTTGACATTGCTTCATTGGTTTATAGGTGAGATTTGTTTTTGGAACGAGTAGAAAGTCATGCATTTAATCTTTCACTATTGGCATTGATCAACATTTTTCTATGGATCTTCACTTTTGTTAAGAACTTAAGTCTCATTGGCCAATATATTTGTTGCAAAGTTAATACTACAAATTCTTGCACAAGTATTTTGTAATTTAGGGTTTCACTTGTGCGCAACACTCAATAGTGGTGGTCCTACTATCTTTGCATTTTTCTTGGGACATTAGTCCCTTATTCATCATGCAAAGACTCAAATATTTGTTTATATTAATTGATAGTCATATATACAATTCAGTTGTTGTGTGGCTTGTGGTTTGGTGGTGAGGTCGTTCGAGAAGTTGTGGTGGCAAGGGTAACCCTGCACCTAATCAAGCAATTTAAAACTTCTTGCTTGGCTCCATTTTTTTCTACCCATTATGCATCGTGGTCACATGGTTGACTAGAAATAAGCTTCCTAGTGCTTTAGAGTGCACCTCATATAGGCCTGTTTTTAGTTTTCCATAACTTTTATGAAAAAGGAGGACATTTTTTGCCAATCAAATATCAACTAAAAGGTCTTTCAATAACTTTGTGATGGATTCGTATTCTTCAAATATTTTGTTGTTTGATGTTTTTTTTTCCATTGAAGTTAGAATCTTGGTTTTGTACAGTTTCATTTTGTTGATTTGTATTTATGATTTGAGAAGTATATCATTGATGTAATTATTAGTTATATAATACATCCTTTTGTTATCACTTTGACTAAGGACAATTATGAGTCATTGACAAAAGGAATCATCACACATTGAAGATAGCTTAATTTCTTACCTCATCTTTATGGACTCATTCTTGAGCCAAAGTCATAGTAGTTGGGGGTAACAAGAATGATCATTTCATAGGGTTGATTGGTTGTAGCATAGTTACAGGATTCAACAATTCCTTCAATGACTTTGTGAGTTTCGAGGCAAGGTTGCCTCCCCGAGGTTGGGGGCTTCTTGCCTCTAACTCGATTGAGTCTTGGGTGAGATTTTCTAGACTCACCGAGTCCCAAGATTTTCTAGACTTGCTGAGTCCCATTGGCCTGACTCTGCATTAGGTAGCATGTAAAAAGTGAAAAACCAATATTTTTATGATTTTTCCTTCCTTTTTTTTGGTACGTATTACATGACTAAGACCTAAAAAGGTCATTCTATCACTTGCAAACCTAAACAACAGAGAAAGAAGGCTCGAGAGAAGAGTATTAGGGTTTTACGAGATAGATTGACAAATCATTTAGCTCTCATATATCGGTTGCTGATTGTTTGTGCCACTTTGTTTCTTGCATCTAAGCATTGAAAGGAGTTAAAACAAGCATTTGGAGGAGGCTTCTACAAACTTGAGCTGCATTTCCATTTTTGGAGGATTATGAGGGTTATGAGGATGAGTATGACAATGACAAGGATGATCATGATGAGCATGCCATTAAGGTTCAGTGTCAAACAAAGGGAGAGAGGATAGCTCTAGAGTCTTCCATGACCGATCTTAGGCATACTCGTAGGAGGACATTGGCTACTATGAACCTTTATTTTGATATATGTTATGGACTTTTGATTCCATGGATATTGTAGACATTAAGATGGTGACACTATATTTCTATTATGTTATTTAGTTTAAATTTAAGTAATTATATTAAAAAATTTACATTTATACTTATGTAATCTATGCAAAGTTGTGTTTGTGTGCATGGTATCTTTTATTTATCTCAACTATTGTGCATGTGATGTCAATTGACTAAATGATGCATGAAAAAAACTTTATATCCTTAAAAATCTTTGAATGTCATGAGTTTTTAATTGCCGAGTTCGAATGCCAAATTCAAGTTTGAGCCCAATTTGTGCTTGCCGAGTCCAAAGCTTGTAACATTGGGTTGTAGCATTAGTCCAAGTTTTTGTCATGATATCTACCCCAAGTTTTGAGGTATTCAATGCTCATGCACAATTTGGACCATTATTCGGGAGGATTTTAGAGATCCACATGTTCCTTCATTCCTAGAAGATCTTGCTTCAGATTGCCTTCTTCAACTTGAAGATGTTGATAATATTCCCTTTGATGATGGCACCTTGGAGGAGTTTGAATATGACGCAGCACTTGAGAGATATTGAAGGTTTATCTCTTCTATTTGATGATAGTTGTGTCCTATCAGTTGTTGCTTCATCTTTGTCTTTGGAGCTTGTTCAAAATCAGTTTCTATTGTTTCCTTGTTTGTCACCTTATATTGGGCACATACCTGATTGGTTTAAGCCATCTTCATCATCCAAGGATATGGCAACATATGAGCTGACTTCTGAGACATCATCATTCTACTTATGGATTTTGCTTCCTATCAATTCCTATCCAGAATGGACAAAATTCCCACATTTATACTTGGTTTACCTTCTTTCCGAGGGGGCAAATGTTGTTTGTAGGCATTGGATTATATTATGTCTTCAAACACACACTATTTTGGCAGGAAATTATTCATTATGGGGTCTATCATGTATCTCTTTTTCCTTCCTAGGGCGGGATCATTCATTGTATATACATGATGTTTGTAGTCCTTGATGGATATGATTGAATCCTCCATGCACCCGTACATCATCTAGATGGTTTCTTTTCTCTCTTTTGGATAGAGTTTTCCTCATGTTGTTCTCTCCCTTTCTCCTATTATAAGAGATTGCATTGTGCATAGGCACCTGAATGATTTGTGTAGCCAGGACCCTTAGCGCGTCTTGCTTATATTGCAAAATAATTGTACTCCCTAAGTTGCACTCCGGGGGCGAGGGGAGTGGGGGGGGGGGGGGAGTATTGTTTAAATGTGTGTTTACAATTTACTCATGCTTAAGTTTACTTGGGTATCATTTAGTAATTATTAGTGCATTTAGTTTTTAATAAGTTGATTGCCCATTTTTTACTGTCGCCCTCCCTCCCTCCCTCCCTCCCTACCTTTATAAGCAATGCAATGTACGCTAATTTGCATCTCATAATCAATCCATTTTATTCTAGTGAATGCTTCTTTCCTGTGAAGATTATATTGCAGATTGTGCTTTTGGGATGAAACCTACTCCAACAGTTGTTTTGTCTGAATAAGCTATTTATTGGAACATTTGGGTGGGCCAATTTTGTATGCCTTTTGGGAGTTTTCAAGATCTCTACCCATTCCTGCAGAAACTTTCATCTCAACTCGAATGCAACATAAATTGAATTGAGGGTCCTGGAATTTAATTTACTTTTTAGAAAAAATGATTTTATCAATTTGGGGCCAAATATATAAACAGATTACATAAACAGATAGAGACCATATTTCAAAATGGCAGCCTTTCTGCGCAGAGAATATCTCGAATCCAGTGCAGGCTACCGAAAGTCCTTGTAGGCTGATGACTTCAATTGTTATTGCTAATACCCCAAAAAACATAGGAAAGATGGAGATATGATTACCAATATCCTTTACTTGAGATTGAGTGTATTGTTGCTAACCCTATGAGGTGCAGGTATTTTAGCTCATGTTTTGTTAAATATTGGCACCAAGGAAAAACGCATTTCTTTTCTGTGCTTGCATGCCAGGCAGTTTGGTAAAATGAAATATGTTTTGATATATTATTTGAAATTGCTTATCGATAAATGTAAGTATGTTAATCATCTTTTGGGTAGAAGGCAGCATGTAATGCTTTGACTTCCTGACTGTGCCATGAATCAGGGTGGTTGCTAATGCTGAAATCAGTGTGTATGGACTCATAATTTATTTTTTAACTTTTCATAATCTCTAACCTGCTTAGAATTTCAAACACTTTTATTCAAGTAAGATAACCAGAAACAATCAAATGTTGATTCTTTGTTGCACTGAACAACTGTTGCGAGATTCATAAATTGGAATACCATAATGCATGCATGATTATGATAACTCTTTAAGCTCCAATTACTGGGAAGCAACACTGATTAGTTTCTGTAAATGCAGTTACTAATATTTGTTAGAATCAGTAATGTCGCATATGGAGATATTATAACCAAAAGCCATCTTGATGTGCATGCCAATCTAATTTTGTTATTTTGACCTTTTCTGATGGAATTATTTTGTTGACTTGTTATCTAATTAACAAGATTGCATTGAAAATGAATAGTGCTGGTAATAATTAAGTTATTTCACATTTTTCAGGTATTGGGTCCACGGAACGGATACTTGCCTTTGCTTGAAGCACTTATAAAACCTCATTTTCAGAGTTCCTTGCCTCCTGGGACAGATACACTGTGGTTTGAGTACAAAGGGCTACCTTTGAAATGGTATGAGTTATTTGGAAGGCCTTAAGTTGAACTCATTTGTATCTTGTTTTCAGCATATCCTTTCTAGTTGTATTTTAACTGTCTGTCTTTTGCAGTCTCATTGACAAATTGTGATCATCCAAGGATATCGATATAATTGCTTCCTTATCATATTCATTTATACAGTTGAATAAACTCTAGTTTTAATTTTGCAATAGGTATTATGTTTTTCTATGTGGTTACAACCTTATTCTGATCATCAATCTGTAGTTATGAGCTACTAGGGAATTGGGTACAGGTTGAGGAAACACAGAATTGTTGGAGCATGAAGTATGCTTTGGTATGGAAATTTCATTCATAAAATTAAACAAGAAAAGAAAAGGAAAATAACCATAATATCAATTTGATGTTGATATCAGCATTAAAATAAATGAAAATTAATGATACTCTAGATAATTCAAAATATCCTAGGTTTTTAAATGAATGCTTTTATATGTCACGTTGCTTAAAGAGCAATTTAAGGAATTGGGTGGTTTGGGCATATCGAAAATATTATCACCATGTACAGAAAAAAATTCAATTATAGTTCAAAGATGTTGTTTGTAAAGCTCTTTGGAAATTGGGCCCAGGTAACCATTTGCTTTTGGGTTTTTAATCTAAAATTAAAATTAGCAGAGCTGGTGGTCTAATTGTTAAATTTTTGACCCAGAAAATGAAGATAAACAACAATAAGAAAATTAGAAAAAGACAAAAGTCGCAACAACTTTATTTTGGGAAAACTCTTCCACTTGGAGGGAAAAACCAATGACACTAGCAAAATATATCTTTTATTGACAATGGAAAAAACCAACCACACTAGCAAAATATATTGTTTATTGATAATAAAAAGGTTCAAGTTCAATGCTTTTTGCTTGATGCGATATATATAAAGAATAGAGAGACTCTTCATCAGACAACTGAAGATCTCTTCATTTTCCAAATAAAACTCTTCATATTTCCATGTTCATGCCTCTTGCATGGCGCATGACATGTCTCTTTATTTGATATTATTTCAAATATTATTACAAATGTCTTCTTGAGCTGAAGTTGACCATAATGATCATAATGCTATTTCGTAAAATCAGAGATAAAGATTTCTGTTGCAACTACAATCTTCAACACTCCCTCTTAGCAAGAGAGATCTTTAGTATGACAAGCTTACTCAGCTGCAACCAAATATGTCAATATCACATATATTCTCATAAACACATGTTATCTCAGCATAACATAATTCATCATGATTACTTCATAAGCACATAAAATTAAAGTCATGGAGTCACACAGATGACTTCCACCATGCCTACCCATAGAGGTTGGTCCACCACACCTATTCGCAGAGGGTGAAATGGGGGCTTTCACCTCAATCTTCTCCCAGAGAAGAATGCATTTCCACCATGCTTACTCGTAAAGGTTGGTCCACCATACCTTCTTGCAGAGGATGGAACGAGCGCTTTCACCTCAATCTTCCCCTAGAGAAGAATGCATTTCCACCATGCCTACTAAGAGAGGGTGGTTCACCATACTTGCTTGCAGAGGGTGGAACATGGGCTTTCACCCCAGTCTTCTCCCAAAGAAGAGTGTCTTCACATGTATAATTTCTGTGATTCTTTCTCAAGAGAAATTCCCTCTCATCAGGGACAGCTTGATCACCACAATAGGATAGCTAGCTGATGTAACCTCCCTCTGAAGCTAAACATCTTCCTCTAAATATGTATCATCAATGCACCATTCTCATTTCGTTGCTTCTTGTTGCACCCTGCAACCATGAGAGATATTACAAACTCATAAAATCAACTATAATAGAGATCTGAGAAACATACACTATTCCCAATAACAAGAATTCAAGATTAAGATTCAAAGATAAAATACTTCTCTCTATAGTCTGGATGTAAAAGAACTCAACTCTACAATAGAACAAGCTCAAGAGGTCATTGACACTTACATTCAACAGCATCAACATCTGCTACCAATAGGCCAGTTCAATCATATTGCTTTCATACAAGACATTCATGCCCCCTCAGATGTAGATTAATCTCAGGAATAATTAGACCCAGTCAACACGATCCATGAAAGGATAACGATTTCCTGATGAAATCCCAGCTTTCATACTACACTAATAGTGCTGACCCAGAACTTGTGAAACTTCAAAATTTACTGACAGATACTCTTAATACAATATATAGACTTTACAAACCTGGACAAGAATCACTTAAAGTAAACATACTGGACTATGCACGATCATACTGACTTTAAAGGATATACAATATATGTCTGAAGAATATCAGTCAATAAGAAATAATTGTCACTTATATATCTGAATGCCGAAAAAATAACGATCACCTGAAGAATATCACACATAAAATATCAAAGCCCCCTATTATTGATACTTCTCTTCAGACACATATATATTCGCACCAGCTGCTCCAGTTGTTATTTTTCTTTACAGATTGAACGCATTGACTATCACAATCAGACAACAGACCCTAAAGTCTTACTGAAATAAACAACACTGAAAATTCTACAAGATATGTTTTTCATGCACACATTAAATGCACTATATTATTATAACTATAGCTGATGTAAACTAGAGGGTAATTCACAAAAGACCAGATGGACAATAATGACACAACAACCACATCTTCTGTCAAGAGATGCTATGAATATATTTCTGTTGCAGCAACTATCGTTTAGACTTCTCAGAACAGAAGAGTCTCCACAGGAAACACAGAGTGTCTATTGAGAACATCCAATTCACATCTGCTCTGCTGTTTGCTCAAAAATGTTTTGCAGAAAGCCTAAAGACAATCACCACATTTGATGATGCTGACACTTCTATTAGTAAGCCACGACACAACAGATATAATTGAAAACTGATTCATCACAATGAACTGATGATTATCAAGGCACCAAGTAAGACACAACGGTCATAACTTGAGCTATTGCGAACATCAATAAGACCCGATGCCATGTCATTATAAACCCAATATGAGGATGGAATATAAGTAACTCTCGTAACTGCAGGGAGGAAAATAACCGATGACATATAGATGAAAATATATGAAAGAATTAAAAAAATGATATCTGGCACCATAGTATCATGAAGTCGAGCAGAGACAGAAGCAGCAAGAAGATAGATCATCTTCAGCTAAATACAAAGACTACGATGAATAAGCAATAACAATGAAAAAGAACACAATCACAAACAAAATTGAATATCAGAGACAGCAACCAAAAGTATGCTTATGAAAACATTTACATAGATTAATAGAACCAAAAATAATGTACAATAAATAATTACATGCCCAGCCGCATCTTAAAATCACCGCTAATCTGACATAATAAGGAACATGGAACCACACATGAATGTCATGAAGACTTTGACGACAAATAGAAGAACTTTTGTGATATCTGAACATTTTTATTGAATTGGATCTACAACAACAAATTCAGATATCCAGATAGAAAGTCTAAAAACACTCAACAGATACGCGAGCTGGAGAAGAAATTTTGTCTATTGCTGATATCTAACCTGGCTCTGATACCATGTTAAAGTTTTGACTCAGAACGTGACAATAAACAGCAATAAGAAAATTAGAAGAAGACATGAAAAACAACAATTTATCTTGGGAAAACCCTTCCACTTGAAGGGAAAAACCCAGCCACAGCAGCAAAATATATCTTTTATTGATAATAAAAAGGTTCAGGTACAATGCTTTTTGCTTGATGTGATATATATAAAGAATAGAGAGATTCTTCACTACATAACTAAAGGTCTCTTCATCACGCCTCTTCACATGGTGCATGACACATGTCTCTTTATTTGATATTATTTCAAATATTATTAGAAATCTCTTCTTCAGCTGAACATGACCATAACAGTCATAATGCTATTTCATAAAATCAGAGATAAAGATCTCTATCAAAGCTGCAATCTTCAACACTTATGATATCTCCAATCTAGTTATTTTTCCAGCAACGGGTAAATCTAGCCCAGCTTTATAAGATTCAGTGAGATGGAGACATTTCCAATTCATTCTTAATTTACAGGAAAATGTTTGTTTGGATGACATCTTGGAAAATAGATTCAGTTTAGTGAAGAAGATGAACAGACCTATTACTGTAAGAGTATTGTTTATGGGAGTCTCTATAACCTGCTGGAGTCTCTATAACCTGCAGTAGTATGAAGATTGGGAGTATTAGAATCAGAAATTGGGAAACGTTTCTAATGGGACAGGTTTTGGCTTCTAAATTTCTATCTTTTGTTTCTCATATTTCTTTTATTTTGGCAATTGGGAGTATTAGAATTAGAAATTGGCAAACGTTTCTAATGGGGCATGTTTTGGCTTTTAAATTTCTCTCTTTTGTTTCTCATATTTCTTTTATTTTTGCAGTTGGATAGAACCAAGTAGGCATTGGCATGTTTAACCTAGTTAATTAATAACCAAACAAGAATTATTGTCAAATTTCATTTGTAACTTACTGTTCATATAAGTCTAATCTATATTTCAAAGTAACCCGTCAAGAAGTTTCTAAATATAAATATTAATGGATCTAAAACATGGAACGTTAATCTTTCTCGAGCATACTGTGAAAGAGGTGACATATGAATGCTGAGTTAGAACTGGTGATTTGTTTGGATTTTTGTGTTTATTTTAAGTTCCACATTATGTTATCCACTTTTGTGGTGCGGCATGGTTGCTAATTACATCAATTATCTAAGTTTTGTCATTGTACCATATTGGCTTATTGCTTTTTATAGATTTCTGCAAGATGCTTGAAACCTGAATGCCTTAACTTGTTTATTTCTGCAGGTACATACCAACTGGAGTCTTGTTTGATCTCCTTTGTGCAGAACCTGAAAGGCCCTGGAATATAACGGTAGAGGCTCTTGGAATATTGTACATTATTTCTGAAAGAAAATATAAGTTTTTAGGAATTATAGTATAGACCATTGGGTCAGTGTCATTCTGGTTTGTAAGCATCTGCCTAGGCATTATTGTGTTGTTTCATTCGAAGGAGAGACATTAACAAATGTTCTTATTAGCACTACTGAGATGTCATTCTTCCAGTGCTTTATTATTTTAACTTTTTTATATTTACTATTTTGTGACAGTCCTTTAATTGTTTCATTCTCATTACACTCGCTTCTACTTAAACCAATTGATTATTATATGTTCTTGGGCTTGTGCAAAAGCACAGGATTAATTTTAGCTTAGCATTCAAAATATTTCACATGCTTTTTTCTAGTGTATGCCTGACAATCAAGGATGCAGGGCAGTGAATGCAAAAATTGTGATAAAGACCATAATTTGAAAGCCTCAGTACATATGATGAATGCTATCAGCCATCAAAGGCTATATTTTGTGCTCACAAGCTTTTTGCACTTATCATGCTTGATGCACAATTGCCTCAACAGACTTTATGTTTGTTTACGAGGGATTTGTTAAGTTGCAATGAGCATGGATATGCCTGTGTGAATATCAGTGCATGGTTTTCTCCATATGGCATTAAGTTGAACCTCAGTAAAACTCAAAATGTGAATCTAACATTCATAAGCCACTAGTTTAATGTCCACTGGACATGTTCATCACAAATAGTAGGAAGAAGGATTCGGGTTTGAAGTTGAATCAAGACATAATTATTTCTGTGATATTTTTGGCTGGCATAAAAGTATTATTTAGATTGTAGACTGTTATGGTACAAATCTGATCTATAATTGGTCGAGCTATGAATCGTACATTTTTCAGCACAGATATTTTCAAGTGATTATGCTGCTGATTCAATTAGCAAGGTACTGAATTCCAACAAATAATTTTGCTAGAATTGATGTTTGCCTCATTATATGTTGTCATTGACATCCCATGGGAGACTACAATTTGCATAGACTAAATACATTATTACACTATTAAAAATCAGTGATCTTATAATTATATGCTATTGCACATACTCACATATCATAAAATTTGTAATTACAGAAGCTGATGCTGAACTGTAGAAAGGCTGAAATACCTGTGTTTACAGCTACATTTGCTGAAATGGTTACCAATGCAACTGTAAATAACATGTATACATCTTATCCCAACATTGAAATAATGCTCACCAGTAGCATGTGGTACCGAAAATAACTAAAAAATGTGATGGGCATTTCAATAATAGCATCAACAGTAGCACCAAATTCTCCTTGGAAAAACCTAAGTTGGAAAATCTCTATATGGCAAATGCTTTTGTTAAAGTTCTTGAAGCATGAAACCTATATATATCCCTCACTCTAGAATGTACTTCAACCTCTTTTTGGTCATCACCCTTTTCCTCTCAGATAAAGAGATTTTCTAATTGAGCAATGCCTATCACTTTGGAAGGGTTGTATTTGATGTTGTTGGTGTTGGTTCCTTTCTTTATCACTCTAAATTGTGATAGATTCTTCTCAGTGTTACCTTGACAGTACTATTCTACCCTTCATGTGCTTGAATCTCATTCTAAACATGAAGAGAGAATTTTTATTGTTTACAAGCTTTCTGCACATTTCATATGCATATCTGGAGAAGCTTCCACTGGTAATTGAGCTAAATTTTTTTCTGCTCAATCAGGCAAAAAGTTCAATGGAACTTGGCAGGAAGGGAAAACATGGTGCCTGTTTTGGGGAGGATGTTTGTACTGCTATCTGCAATTAGTGAATCGAAAACTTATGGAACATCTTTCTTTTAACTTGCAGAGCAATATATATTGGATAAATAGGGCATTTGTATACCTATTACCAAGTTACATTGCTTTTCTGTTTGCGAGTAAAACCACCAACGGACAATATCCTCTAGCCATCACTTTTGTTGTCACCCCATGCTCCGGCCTGAGCAGAATAATATGTTGGCCTCATGAATGGTTGAGCTGACACTTTTTCGGATTAAACTTGAAAGTAAAGGGTAATAGAGAAAAGTAAATTGTGCAAAGGAATTATAAACACTGTCCTGCACCATTTTTATGTCCAACCCTGAGGACCCATTTGATTTATCTGGCAGCCACCCTGAAGCAAGTGGTTTGACCTACAGTGGCAAAGAAGAAGAGTGACCCAATTATTTCAATGAATACTGATCACAGTTGTCCATTTAGACCAGTCACGTCATGATATGTACCAGCCATAAATTCAAGTATCTCATGATTGAAAAGATGATGAGAAGAATGATTCTGTAAGCCTGCTTCTGAGGAAGTTTGCTTATGCTTGGCCTTGTAAATCTTTTAATTCCGTTAATGAAGAGTGTGGAACATCAGTTTTTGGCTGTTAATTTCTTAATTTATTTTGCATTTCTGCATTCTTAGGTGTGTTCTCTGGAATTGGATTATATAACTTGGTATCATTGTTGGTTTGGGCCGCACTGTGGGTAATCTTTCTGAGATTTCTGCATCATGTGTTTCTAGTTCCCACTTTTGAAGCTAATTTATCACTACATGCATTTTGTGGCCAACCATACTCAGTCAGGAATTTTTTCTGTGTACTAATCCTTCTTTTGCCTTATATGTGCTTTTCTACCCTTTGGGAGTCTCCCTTATATTCCACTGTACTTTCCTCAATTTACACTTGTGACTGTAGATTTTCTGTTCTCAGGCTTCTGTAACAAAGCAGAACCATAGTTGATCCTTTTTCCCTGTTTGCTATAGGAGATCCATATTCCATTGTTTTTTTCCCTAAGATATCGATTCTCTCTCAAAAATCCAGGGTGCTGACACTAGGGCGTTAGGATGTTCTGGTGCTTTTGTATGCTGCACTTGTGCTTTCAGGAAGCACGCCCAGCGTCCGTGGATTCGCTTGGGATGCTTCCAAGAGCACCTAGAGAGCACCCAGATAACATACGGGTGCATCTGGAGAGCACCCGTGACTTTTTCAACACTGAGTCACTTAAGTGACTTTAAAAAGCATGTGTTAATTGATTTTTTTAATCCTATTTTTGCTCCTAAACCCTAAAATGACCCTAGAAGAGGCCATTCATTGCTCATTCTTCTCATTTCGTTTGCAGCTGGGATCACTTCTTATTTCAATTTGAACTATCAAGCTATGGAATGGTTTACTTTTGTATATTTCTTGCATTTCTTTGCATATATGCATTATATATATAGACACACACACGCACACGCACACGCACACGCACACGCACACACACAGGCGCACACGCGCACTCGCACACGCACACGCACACACACAGGCGCACGCGCACTCGCACACGCACGCGCGCACACACACATTTATGGACGCACCCAAATGCATCCAAAATCCCCCCAAAAAATTGCGCATCAGCACCGTGCACCCCCACCCACATCAGAATTGGTAACTTATGTTTTTGGTTTTCTTCTTGATTGAATGTTGCACTTGCTTATTGGTCTAGGTTGACCCTCATGTTACCTTTAACATGTGGATGTGTGTTTTACATGTTCTTGAAATTGTAAAAATTGGATAAACATAATTGCATTAACAATGAAATCTTAATTAGAGTTCACATATGCTATTTATAGCGTGAACAAAAAGACAAGGTTGTCTTAATAAAGACAGCGTCTATAAATAGAATTGAAAGAACAAACTAAAGAGAAAGCCTAAATGATCATTAACTAGAGCTAGCTAAATATAGCGAGATACCAAAAAATTCTAATACCCTCTATTAATGGTAATTCTACGAACTACCCTGCAAAAGACAATACATGTCTTGTAGTTACAAATACGCTAGAACATTCTACGAATGTTGAGACCCTCCCTGGATCTACAAAATGTCAATGACCAAGTGTAGCTAGAGAAAATAAAATGGAGAAGGTGGTCCGCTTCTTTAGAATGATTTGGTGGTGGGAGAGTAGAGCTTGACACAAACTCTTCCATTGACCTTCCTAAAATCTACATAACTGGTGACCAAAAATAATCACAAAAATACCAATTGATTTTTTTAATCCTATTTTTGCTCCTAAACCCTAAAACGACCCTAGAAGGGGCCATTCATTGCTCATTCTTCTCATTTTGTTTGCAATTGGGCTCTCTTCTTATTTCAATTTGAACTATCAGTGTTGAAGTATCATGCTATCGAATGGTTTACTTTTGTATATTTCTTGCATTTCTTTGCATACATACACTATATATATATGGATGCACCCAAATGCATTCAAAATCCCCCAAAAAAACTGTGCATCAGCGCCACGCATTCACACCTGCATCACAAAACCAACATCGGTTACTTATATTTTTGATTTTCTTCTTGATTGAATGTTGCGCTTGCTTATTGGTTTAGGTTGACCCTCATATTACCTTTAACATGTGGATTTGTGTTTCACTTGTTCTTGAAATTGTAAAAATTGGATAAACGTAATTGTATTAACAGTGAAATCTTAAATAGAGTTCACAAATGCTATTTATAATTTGAAGAAAAAGACAAGGTTGTCTTAATAAAGACAACATCTATAATAGAATTGAAAGAACAAACTAAAAAGAAAACCTAAATGATCATTAAGTAGAACTAGCTAAATATACTGAGATACCAAAAATATTCTAATACCCTCCCGCTAATGGTAATTGTATGAACTACCCTATAGAAGACAATACATGTCTTGTGGTTACAAATACGCCAGAACATTCTACAAATGCTGAGATCCTCCCTGGATTTGCAAAATGTCAATGACCAAGTGTAGCTAGAGAAAATAGAACGGAGAAGGTGGTCCGCTTCTTTAGAATGATTTGGTGGTGGGAGAGTAGAGCTTGACATAAACTCTTCCATTGACCCTCCTAGAATTTGCATAACTAGTGACCAAAAATAATCACAAAAATACCCAGCCTGATGTTTGATAACTAAACCGTCCTTCCCTAGAGACAGAGATACACTAAGATGAACTGTAGAACTCTCCAAACTATACAGATGATCAAAATGTCCCACAATTGATTGCAAAATACCATGATTTGAATAGTACGAACTACAAAGTATCATTTTTTTTGAGAAAAACAATAAAAACCTTGAAATAACATCCCACGAGAACTTTGCGTATAACAGAAACCAAAAATGATTTTTTAGGCGGAAAATCAATCAAAACCAAACATGATTTTTGATGTGAAAAATCAATCAAAACCAAACATCCAAACACATCCAAAATCCCAAAAAAAATTCGCGCATCCGTGCATCAACTCCCCGCACTCGCATCAGCATCAAAACCAACATCAGTAACTTAGTTTTTTGTAACTGCTGCAATACATATTATATATTTTTGTTTTTCTTCTTGATAGAATGTTGGACTTGCTTATTGGTCTAGTTTGACCCTCATGTTACCTTCAACATGTGGATGTGTGTTTCACATGTTCCTGAAATTGTCAAAATTGGATAAATGTAATTGCAATTGCATTAACAATTACATTAGATAACTAAAACCATCCTCCCCTAGAAACAAATATACACTAAGAATAAGTATAAAACTCTCCAAACTATACAGATGATCAAAATGTCCCAAAACTGACTGCAAAATACCATGATTTGAATAGTACAAACTACAAAGTATCATTTTTTGGAGAAAAACAATAAACACCTTGATATAACATCCCTCAAGAACTTTGCATATAGAAACCAAGAATGATTTTTCAGGTGGAAAATTGACCAAAACCAAACATGAATTTTGATGTGAAAAATCAATCAAAACCAAACATAAGTAGAGATACAAATCAAAGAATACGGGTCAAAGAATATGAAATGCTGTTTTTAAGGGAAAATGGTAAAACCTAAATAATTTTATTTAAGAGAAAAAATAATGAAAACCCACCAGATAATTTTTGAGAAACAATTATTAAAACCCTCCCATAATATGAGCTGATTAGAATGCATACGGGGCAAGCTCCTTCTCATCTAAATGTGGAGCAACTGAGATCTTCTGTTGAGACAATTCTTGTGAAGGCTACATCTTCCAATCGTTTCTTGCAATCTTTTTTCATGTGACCAAGCTTGTGACAATAATTGCACTTAACACTTCTTATGTGAAGATGTCAGAGGTTCACCTTATCGTTTCTGTGGAGAGAAGTGAGAGTCATCTTTGTTCTTGTTTGAGGTTTGTCCTGGAAAGGCGACTTGTTGAGAAGAGGAGGAACTGTCATGATTTCCAAACTGTTGCTTCCATCTATCTTGTTGCAAAATTCGGAGAATGTTAGGGCAACACAAGTGGAAGTGATATTGAGCATCTTTATGAAGTGCTCATAGATCGGGACTGGCTTTTCAACATGATCACTACCATATCTTCTTCCATCTTGCGGTCAATAGCTTCTAGCTGGTGGACATGCAGGCCCTTGATTTTTGTAAGATGTGCCTGGGGCGGGGTGTTCTCATCCATCATGATAGAAAACAACATATTCTTCAAAAAGAAAGTGCGCCTCTTGTTGGACGTCTCATAGAGATCCTTCAAGATATCCAATATTTCTTTAGCTGTTTTTCTTGAAGGCACCTAAGGGAGCTGATCATCTGTGATTGAGAATTTGATCAACATGGCAACTTTTTGATTACGTTTATCCCATTTATCCTAATTTGTTTGAGCTTGGGTAAGATGTGCCTCCACACCAAAAATGATCTTTTCAAGAAAATGATTTTAAAATATCGTCATCATGTGTTGCTTCTAAGTATTGTAATTGCAGCCACTATACTGCAGATTTCCTTCCAACATAATGTTGATTCCCATCCATCATTGAAATCGAGGTTGCTAGTCAACCTAATAAAGACAGAAAATCAAGATAGATAAAACATGCTGGAAAAATGGTATATACAGGATGAACTCAGAAAAACGTTCTCTAATTATTTAAAATAAAAAATAGAGGAAACCCATAAGTGGGCTTTAGAGCAAAAGGTCAACAGGAAACCCTAATTTCAAAAATTTAAATATTTGGATTTTAGGGATTCAAAATAATAAAAAATGTGTTTGGAAAAATGAAGCCCAAAAATATTGGCCAAATAGAGAAAAAGATCCCATCCAGGAAAATGTAGATAATTGCAGGAAAAGAATGGGAAATTGTTAAAAAATGGACGGAGTTTTAAAAAAGATCATGTGTAAGTTTTGCCCGGAAAATTGGCAGAACGCGTGGCCAAAAATAAACTAGAAAAATGCAGATTTTAGTGGTCTTAAGAAGAAAAAGAGCAGCCAAAAAAATGCGGGTCTTGTAGGCAGAATTTGTGGATTATTTTTGCAGGGAAAAATGACAGGTTTTTAATAGAAGACGCACACAGATTTAACAGTGATAAACACACATTTAAAACCCCAAAAAACTAACAATGCTTTCTAGAAAACATAATTTTTAGCAGCATAAAAGTGATGGAAACCACAGAATTTTAGATGTGAAAAAAGCTCAAAATTTCCGTTAAAAACGGGTGCTGCCTCCAGGAGTCATGGGTGGCAGAAATGGCAAAGAAAACTAATGAAAATTTCTGCAGAAATAAACACAATTTGCAGATTTGCCCACAAAAATAATGAATAAAAACACTTGTTCTAGTCACGATTCAAGACCAGGAAAACAGTAAACCCTAGCTCGGGTTTACAATCAGATGCTTTGACAGATGTTTTTTATTTTATTTTTCCTACATTTTTTTTAAAACACAAATTATAGAAAAATAACCTTGCAGAAAAATTTGCTCTAGTAACATCCTGTAAAAACTGGATAAACATTAAAAAACATAATTCATCCTTTGCCCGACATCCTGGAGACTTCAACGCACCGGGGACTTGGGGACTTCGTCCCCCTGTTCCTAGCAGCGCCACCAGATTCTGTCACCTCCACTGAGGATGGGGGACATTCCGATGTTGACTATTTACGGATTCGACTATATATGTGTAATGTTCGATGTTCCAATTCAATGCAGTGTTCAAGTACTTACTCTCTTACATCTTTATATCTTATATTGCAATACATATTTTCAAAACTAGCGTTTTAAGTAACATATATATATATATATATATATATATATATATATATATATATATATATATATATATATATATATATATATATATATATATATATATACCGCTCCTCTTGTCCCCTGCCGCCGTCCCCCCACAGTCCCTCCACCGTACCCAAATTAAGGCCCCTCTTCCCCCTCGTCCCAGAAACTTGTCCCCTCGTTCTGTCGTCCCCCCATCCCCCAGGGCAATGTAACTATGAAATTTAACAATGAACTCTTAAATAGAGTTTACAACCACTAATTATAGTGTGAACAAAAAAGCAAAGATGTTTTGATTGGGATGAATTACCAAATCTTGGATTTCACTATTGTTGTGTTTATTTTTCTTAAGTGCTTTGTACCTGGTTACTTTCCAACAACATAGGGCATAGTTGTATTACATATTTGTGGCCTTGACACGACAAAGTTAAAGTGTAAATGGAATTCACTTACATGGGTTTAAAATGGGAAAAACATGCTCTACAAATTAAAGAACACTAAATCTTCATAAAAATATGGAAAATAAATTATATTGTTATTTTCGAAGAAGCTGGATTTGTCCCTTGTTGCTTGGATTTGGGTCCGGGTCCGCATGGGTCCAGATCCACCCCTGGGTTCGCTGCGGGTCGGGGTAGGGTCCTTGTTTGGATTGTGGGTTTGCTCAAGTCCTTGTTGGAGCGAATCTAGATGAACTACAACGAACCCAAGATGACTTGGGGCTAAAACAACTTTAAAGAGTGTGTTTATTTATTTATTTTCTTATGTAACTCGAAAATGAACTTAATAAAAAACATTTCACTCATCTAATCTCTTATGTTGAGGAGGAGGATGATATAGCAACATATAGGACTAGTGGAACCAGTTTGGGTTCCAATGATGAGGATCTAGATATAGTTGTAGTTGGGGATGAAGCCATTGATCCCTCATTTAATGATGATCCATTTGACCCTTGAAGGGCATTTGATGCAATGATTATTGATCAACTACTAAACACTTGTCATCTATCATGATATTTCCAACTGTATTATTTGATGAACTAGTCTATGTTTTGCAATTTCATTTTGCAATTTAGTAATTCAATGTATAATTTTCTTTACAATCATGAAGATCAATTAATGAGCGAGTATTTAATGTTTATCGTTGATGATTGGCATTGATCAATGATCAAGCAACAATTATTCATATTGTGAAATGAATTTGTTTTGCAACTATGCATGTTTCTCTTGTGTGTGTGTGTGTGTGTGTGTGTATACTCACGAATCCACCCATGAACCCAAATGGGAATTTTTTTTTTTGCCCGAACCGGCGAATCCGAACCTTGAACCCAAATTCGTTCCTGAACCTGAATCGGCAACTTAGGTTATTTCATGCCAAATTATTTTCAAATTCTATTCAAATAAGGAGATTGTTCAGTGTGGCCAATTACTTTGAAATTCTTGAGCAATATCAAATTCTCAATCAAGTATCCCTTTCAAGTCTCCTAATGTTCCTAGACCATTAAATGTTAAGGTGATGCCCCATATCCCTCTTCTCCCTATGACTGTAGTTGTGATAATCAAGTGCCGCATCCTAGATGGCCAAATTCTCTTTATCAAATAATAGCTACTTATTGGCCATGATCTATTAAGGAAATCGGTGAAAAATCCTAAAAAGAGCATGGTAAAGTTGGAAATCAGCATTTTCAAAAATCTGCTCTAATCTGTTGATCACCTGTTCACCTGTTCACCTTTGTTCAGAAAGATGTTGAAGAAGTTTGTTTCTGTAGTGAGAAGTTTAAACAGTGAATGGAAAATTAGAAAAAGAGAATTCATGAAGAAGAGGACTGGGTTTTTTGGAATTGGTCATGTTGACTGGAAATCTTAGCCAGATGGTTTAAACTGGTTGGCCCCAAGGCCAGGCTGTGGTTATATGCAGATTTTCCTCATTTTCACTTCTATAGAGTATCTTTTGATTGTACATTTTCAATATTCTATAAATAGAGGGAATATTTATCTTAGCATTTCTCTATTATAACTGAATATGCTCACCAAGTACCAGTGACCTAATTTTGGTAATTTATGGATAGTATATATAATTTCTTTTTCATTGCATGATAATCTTGATTTTGTACATTTTAGACTGCTTACTACAGAAAGCAATTAATGTAGAGGGCCATATCACCAACGTTTGTTGTAGTCTTGCTTTGTCACTAGCATGGATGAAATTGTTTCTCATATAGCAAACATGAATTCCATTTCTCTGGAAATGTTAGTAGTATTTGTTGCCTGACGTCAGCTTCTATATTTTGCATGTACACGGTTTCTGATGTAAGGATTTTGTTTTTGAGTATGTTTTGCAGGTTCATTTTAGAGGGTATCCATCTGATATATTAAGCCCTTGTGAGGGAGAAGACAATCTGAAGTGGAACTTCTTTAATTCTCTAAAAGAGGTTCATGCCATTATATTCTCCTGGACTTGATATCAGTATTTTTTGTTATTTTCTCTCATGAAAAATTCTATTTATAGTTCAGAATTCTAATCTAACATTCATAAATTGAAGCTCAATTGAAAAATTAAAGGCTAATTGTAATGTAATGTGTCATTTTCTGTGAATGAACAGCAAAATTTTGACTTTTAGATTACCATTATATGACCTAAGAGCAATAATAGATTTCCCAGACTCTTTTTCAACTAGAGGTTTAAACTTCTGAGATATTGTTAATGCTTCTGATTTCTTTTTAAGAAAATAGACCCACATTTTTCTACTGAAATCATCACCAATCAACAGGAAATACTTGGACCCAACAACAGTAGGAGTGGCCATAGGGCCGCAAATATCAACATGAACAAGTTGAAGTACGTGAGAAGCCTGCCATGAATCACCACTTCTGAAAGGTGTGTGATGTTGCTTTCTAGTCGGGCATGTATTACATACTCCAAGCTGCTATGTTTGAATCTATGGCAATCCGAGGACAAGCTCTTCTAGAGCAAGTTGAGAGAGATAATGCACATTTAAGTGCCCATGTTGCTGATGCCAAAGTGAACTGATTGAGGACAGCCGAGTAGCCTAGCTAAGTCCCAAGAACCACCAAAATTAACAAGTTTGAAAAGACCACGATCCTCAAGGCCAATTGCAACAATAGACCCAGTCTCCCTATCAGTGATAGTGCACTGATGTGAACTGAAAGTGACATCCAACTGTGGAGAGTGTCACAACAACTGACTGACTAGTGTGTGTACAAAAAGTCTCACACTTCTATAAACCATTATTCTTGAGAATACCCATGAAAGAGGTCATCTCAAGAGGCGGCTTATAACTCTCTATCTATGACTTACAAAGGCTATGAGATGGTGGCTCTCAAATGAACCAAACTATACAACCCTTGCAAGGTGCACTATAGAATGAGAGATTCAAAGATGAGAGTAAGAATGCTAGCATCCAAGAATCTAGAATGAATGTAATGCAAATAAAAGCTAAATGAGAGAAAGTAGAATGCAAGCTAAACTAAAAAATAAGTATTACAACCTCTATTTTGTAACATACCAATTTTCCTAATCAAGTTTCAATCTAGAATTAAACTGATTTCCTATTTCATTTCTTATGACTATGAATTCCATCAACGTTATAAACTGAAATTTGAAACTTCTTTCAATATACATAACATGTTCTACGAGTTTACAAAATGAAATATTAATATTTAACTTCATAATCAGCTGAAAGTAAATATCAGATGTTCTTGAAATGAAATATCAAATTGAGATATTACTCAATGAAAACAATTATCTACTTCTAATTATTCAACTAAAATTAAGTAACAGATATGTAATTAAAGTAAAACTATTTGCAAATAAAGAGCTTTCATCTTGAAACGAAATAACTAAATATTCAAAAGGTAAAAGAACATATAGTATAATTTGTGAAACTTCTTTTACTTGTTGTCCAAGCCTTAGCATTGGTGACATAAGAAGCATTGACACAGGCTTAACCTCCCAACCGCGGACCATTACTTATCCCCATTTATTCTAATTTAATAGAACGACCCTCCCTACCCCGAGGTCGGGCTTGGGATGTTCATAAATCTAGCTATCAGAGTATCCAGGTGGGTTGAAGTCCCAACAATTATTCAACAAAATAACTGAAGCATTTGGACAATCAACAAAAGTCACTTGTTCGGCAAATCTGTCTAATTGCATCCTGGCCAAAGATTTCAAAATGTGGGTTGACAACCCAACCTCCACCATTTGGCTTGACAACTTGCTTCATGAGTGGAACATGCATGAGCTATTGCATTATTTATTAATCATGTTATTTATTTATTTTGATGTCATTCTTGTTTTGTAGATTTCTCTACGCCTCATCACCATTTTCAGGCCATCAGATTAAAATCACAATGTTACTTTACACCTTCTTTGCCACATACTAGCATCTTCGCCTGGTGAATTCCTTGGTGTCCTGGTTTCAAAATCTCACTCTCAGTCATTTATATTTATATCAGGATGCAATTGATTCTATCTGGGATGATAACTTTCTTACCCTTTTACCATAAATGTTTCAGAGAAATTCTTCATATTCGGATATAAATATAGATAAAAGAAAACATCAGACTTATGTTTAATCAGTGTGATATTATCATAGAAAGCAATCGACTGACTTTACAAGGTAAACCACAGTCCTTACAGAAGTTAGACTTAACAAGGAAATACGAAAGACTATATGCATTTTACATTGTTACAATATCACCAAGGGAAATGACAATGGAAATGGTAGGCTTTATGCTTTTAACAATGTTATATTATGAAAAAGGAACTCAGGATCAGCGGAACATAAATCAAAACTTGATCACAGTGCATTATATCTTGGCAATAAGAAGAGAGCAAGAAACTACAGGTGCCTTATGTGACTCCTTAAGTGATATTAGATGGACTGCATCTTGATTCAAATCCTTGCTTCAAACTGTGATCCACGGCAAGTGACAAGAATGTTTCAGGCAATTACAATCACGAATTACTAAGCTCTCGTTTTGGGATTACCAGCGGCTATGGTTTTGAAAAGCTGAAAGAGAATGATCGCATGCCTCAAACGATTTCGAGGGTCTGAGAAATAAGCAAAGTTTGACTCTATGACTTCTATCCGTTACAAGAAACCATGCGAACATCTCTCAAATCGATTTGAAAAGAAAAAAGAAAAGAGCGAAAAGAGGGAAAGAAAGAAAGAAAATGAGGAGTTTTAAAAATTAATATTATTTTATTATTATTATATTTTCTCGTCTATTCTTATGTGTACGTAATGATAGGGTTGGCATGATTGGATTATTACTAACTAATGGTGTCATCTTATTATTATTTACATATGATTATATTTGAGAATGTAAAATAATAATTAAATAATATTAATATTTGATAATTCTTAAAGGTAAATATTTATGTTTATTTTACATTGTTTTATTATAATGTTCCACTTTATAGCTCATGCGGTTCCACCATGAAATATGTTGCCAAGTCCTAGTAACCTTGCCAAGATAGTTTTAGGTCAAACCTGCCAATTCTAATGACTGAACTATTCGACCATCCCCTTTCGATGACCCCGTTTCGCAATGCTTCCCCTCTCTCTTTAGTATTCATCTTGTAATCATTCAAAACAACATTCTCGCCAAGACATCAATTCAAGATTTATAAATTGCTAATTAAAAATCATTAAGTGACCGTTAGGGATTTCATCAATGTCAGAGTAACTAACTTTACATGCTCATCATATATGTACAACGACTATAATTAACTAACTCAATTTCACATGATCATGAGTAGATTGATACAATGGCTATAATTAACTAACTCACTTTTGTATGATAATTAAATCGATACAACGACTATAATTAACTAACTCAATTTCACATGATCATGAATAGATTGATACAATGACTATAATTAACTAACTCACTTTCGTATGATAATTAAATCGATACAATGGCTATAATTAACTAACTAAATGTCACATGATCATGAAGGAATGAACAATGGCTATAATTAACTAACTCATTTTCACATGTTATAACAACGGCTATAATTGACAAACTCAATTTCATATGAACATGAAGAAATAATTTGATTCAATGGCTGTAATTAGCTTAAAATTTTAGGGCAAAATTTGGGATGCAACATATTTAGACTAGATAGTTTAAGCTATAAGCACAGAGAGACTAGAATGGATGAGAAGCATGAAGAATGAAGAATAAAAGATGGAAGAAGAGGAGCTCTACAAGTATGCGATCTTCAATCTTGCAACATAATATTAGTAAAAGAGTGGAGTTTTTTTGAAGTGGAGAGAGAGCTCTCCCGTTTAAAGAGAAATGGACAATAGAGATCATGAGGTAAGATGCATGTGATCAAGGGTGGAGTTTGAAAATGAGAGTGATCCATGTGCACAAGCATTTCTACCAATTGTGATGAATAGTTGACTTTTGTCCCCCATGTGGGACAAAAATGTCTTTTCTTTTATTTTTAAATAAGGGAAATGCTTTTGTGTGTGCAACTTAGGATGAGAGATGAGTGGGGAATTTTATTTAATTAAAAGGGGGACATGTTCTTTTAATTAAATATGATTTTAGGATAAAGTGGTCAAACTATAGGATAAAATCAAATAAATAGATTTTTGGAGATTTGATCAAGGATAAGCATTAGATAAATTATGCAAAAATGCTAGAAAGGGGGCTCATAATCTAAATGATCATTTTTGGGTGATTACAAAGAATTGATTTAGTTCCATTCGTGGAACGTAGTACACATCAAGGAAAATGAGATTCCTCTTAGTAGATTGAATCTAAATGTTGCCTTTGTCAACAACAGTGTACCCTTCCCCTCCACAAAAAATAACTAAATTTGAAATAGGCTGGTTGTTAGTGAACTAGTCTTTGCAGTGGGTGAAATAATAAGAGGCACTTGAATCAATATACTAGACAAACGACTTGACATGATTTGTAGGTCTTTTAGCCATGAAGGTGTAAAAGGCAGATTCTATCTACTCAGTGTGCATTGCACTGTTCTCTTTGGCTGCGAACTAGATTGCTTAGATTGGGTAGCTAAGCGTTTTCGACATTTAATCTTCATGTGACCATGCTTGTGGTAGTAGTTGATTGAATGTTCTTTTTCTTGGAGCCTTCTGATGTTGGAGTAGAGGACTTTTGTTGAGAAGATTGCTGTGAATGCAACCTGCCCTTTTCCTTTTGAAAGGATTTAGCAACAAAGGCTTTTTTTGTGGAAGTGGAGCTGGAATTGCTACCGAACTATTGTTTCCTTTGATCTTGTTGAAGAAGAAGTGTGCAAAGGTCTGTGAAATTCATATTAACACCATTAGAAGTGATGTTGAGATAAAAAATGCTCGTAGGGCTTGGGTAAACCTTTGAGGATTATTACTACATTGTCATTTTCCTCCATCTTGCGTCTAATGACAAGCAATCGATAATGGATTTCTTGAATCTTATTCAAGTATTCCTGGAGCATTTTCTGCTTATCCATGACAATATAAAACATAGTGTTCTTGAGAAAGAAAGCCCTACTTTTGCTTGAAGTCTTATGAAGTTTTTTGAGATGCTCCCATAACTCGGCAACTATCTTGCTGGAGTAATCTGAGGGAGCTGATTATCAATTACGGATAATTTGAGAAGCATCACCACCTCCCAATTATTTTGATCAAATGTATCTTGATTAGTGCCAGCTGCAGTCGGGCACTATGTAAGACCCAAAACAATTTGATTAATATTCTGATAGTCAAAGATTGTTAGCATCCGTTGCTTCCATGTGCCATAATTGCGACCATTGAACTTCTGATTTCCCTTGAGCAAAATATTAGTCAAAGATACCATAGCAATTTTTTAGTGAAAAAGCATGAAATCTGTGAAAAGGCACTTACTTTGAGGCAAAAGATCAGAAGACCCAAAAAAGATGAAAAGGTACCCAAAAGAAAGCTCAAAAAAATCAGAAGGAATATGCTATTAGATTTTGGAGTTGCTGGCTCAAAAATCAAGGCACAAAAATTGAGGCAGCCAAAAAAATGAATGACAAACGAATTGAGCTCTCAAAAAACTGTCCAAGAGTTCAATTTTTTTGGATCTAGTATAGAAATTCAGGTTTTCATAAAAAATGTAGAAGGCTCCAAAAAAGCTTTAAAAATGATAGATTTTGTAGGAAACATGGTAAATTTCTGAGCCCAAATTTAGGACAAAGGGTTATAGAAACCCTAGATAATGCCAAAAAGGTGAAAAATGACCACCTTTGTGCAAGAAAATAGAAGAGAACAGGGTCAAAAGAGTCAAAGTCACGTCTACAAAAAAGCATCCAAGACAAGAAAAAATGATGTTCAAATAGGCGGGTCTAATGCAGAAAAAAGCGACCCAAGACCAGTGGTTTTTGCAGAGAAAGGGATGCACAGGTTGCAAAGTAATGTTAGCTAGAAAACCCACTACTAGACTGCAAGAAAACACAGTCATAAGAACCACAGACAGAGACGCGCAGGAATGTTGCAGGAGATCACCTAGCGACAAGAATAGGTTGTAGACTCACTATGAAACCCTATATGGTTTTTTTTCAAGAGAAAAAAATGATTTTTCCTTCCCAAAAATTAATTTCAAAAAATTTAAGCATAAATTTCCAAAGGGAAATTATAAATATTTGGTATTTTTTTTAGGTAGCTCTTATACCATATTACGGGAAGTAATTGGTAGAATACTTGCTTGATATTAACAGAGATCAAATGATCAATATATACAAATGAATAAACGATGTTTCCTTAGGATACGATTGTGAAGAATAGAAACATTCTATTCTAGGTAATAGATAACTAACAACTAATTAAAAGATATCTAAGTATTAGAAAGATTCTAATATTTACAATAGATAACCATTAAATAGAAATAGAAACTATCTATTATCATAATAGTTACGTGCCCAAGTTTTGCTTTCCAATTTTTGTTGTTTAAACTTCATTTTATGTTTGATTAAAGTTTTGACCACATGACATGTAATAGGGTACAATATCCTAGAGTTCCTAATTTAGAAACTCGGGCTCTTATACCAGATGTAACACCCAGCTAGGAAACCCTAGACAAATTAACCTATTATGTTACAATGTTTTTCTTTGAAAGTTTGCACAACGAACATCAATGTGGAAGTAATATATTGATAACACTTTTAGTCAAATAACCTTTTGACTGAAGAAATCTGAGAACAAGGACTCAAATGTTAGTGCAAGTTCTGTTTTTTATAAGAGAGTGAGGCATCTATGTTGTCAAGACTTACCCGTCAATTACTTTACATAATGTTCAAGCAACAAGCAATAATTTTTCTTCAAACAATCCACAAAGCCTTAATTCTTCAAGGATGAATGGTCTTAGTAGAAGGCAATCTAGCATAAAACAGTGAAATAAATTAATTGGATTGAAAAATAAATTGCCATGGTGGCATGAACGACATCAGTGCTGGTGTTTGCGTTTGCGAGGGTATGTTACAATTGCTTCTATTAAGAATTTTCAGCTGGCTTCAGCTACTGATTCCACTCAGCTTGTATCTCAAATTGACCATGACAAGTGTTTTCAAGGTTTGTCACCATCAAATAAAACAGTTAATAGATGGAATTGTAACAAAAAGTTGCAACCAGCATCTCTACCTAATGCAATAGGAAGACATAGGGAGCTTTGCAGAGCAGCTATTTCAATGTTGCCAAATTGACAACAGGACTGAAATTGTACAAGGTGATCTGATATGTAATTGTGTTTGTATTTGAGGTAGCACATATTAATGCATGGGGCCTTTTGTTTTAGTGGTATTACTTGCTTGGAGCTCTTGGATTAAATTGTAAGCCCATTTTTATAAGGCCATTTATAAAGCTCCTTCATTAGTTTAGGTTGCTTCATTTTGAACAACTAAACTTTTTTTTTTTTTTGGTAAATCTCAAGGATTGGAGGTTCTCTTTTCTGTTTCTTTCCTCCATGAGCTTTTGAACCAGTTTTTAATTACAATATAATATCAGTGGCTTGTCATGTTCGCTGGAAAATAATATATATTGGAATCACATCACGTACTCATAAAGCAATATAATTACAGTTTACATTTCTCAAGGGTTCCTTAATGTTGAATCACATTCATGAAAGTTTCTACTAATTAGGTTTAATCTTAAATATAATGTCCACATCTAAAAATGAAATATCAGACACATGATCTCATAATAAATACATTAAGTACATATGATACCACAAGGTACATCCAAATTCCAAACACATAACATCGACTACACATGTTGCAAGGTATGCAATGATAAAACAAATACAGTACATTACAATACATCATCCCTTAAGGATTTCAAGATACAAATACATAATACATGAATACATAGATACACCAACTGAATGTAGAGAATGTCTCCAAGAGATAAGAATGAGAATTGTACAACTGCAGCTATGGAACATCCAACACCAATGCAAGTATGTGGGGACCCCAATGGCAAGAGAGTCACTATCCGCTAACATGATAAAATCAATTACGCTATATATAAAAGCACTACATTCCAAATACAATTAAGAAACTAACATTTTCACAAAAAGGCCTGATACAGTTTAAGAACGGAATCTACAGTGATAGCAAAGGGGTGGGTATTGCACAGTACCATGTTAATCCAGATTGTGAAAAATACACCTTTAATACCATATCATGAATTTTGATTTTGTAAATATTTGTAACAATGAAATCAGAAATCCAAATCATTGCTGTTATTGGTGATTGTTATATATGGTCAACTATGAATTTGAATCATGAAATATTTATTGCTATAGTCATGTTGCAGTCATTGCTGTCATGATTAATTTAATAGCTTTCATGATATATTTATTGCTGCTGTTATAAATGCTATCGTCTTATATTGCTGTTATAATACTGTGATGAGAGATTCAACTGTCTTTTCTTAATTGTTTTGAACATTTTTAAAACATTATAAAAAATAGCTGTCCCATGGATGGTCAGTGGATGTCTGAAACATCCCCGATTGCCTTGGGGATGGCCAGGCGTCCCTTACATGTTACCAAATGTCTCTGATTTTGGAGATGTGTTGCGGGACATTTCCAATTTTTCTCATGCTAAACGGGATGGCTAGGGCAAATCCCTTTGTTCCTGAAATGCCTCAGGGTATGGACATAGGGGTTTGGTGGGGACAATATGATAAGCCTATGTAGAAACTAAATAAATCCATGGCAAATAGTAGTTACCATCTACAATACTCACTTAACTAGTTGATATAAATCCATAATGAGTAATGTTTGCCTTAAATATGTTGCGTGACTATCTTTTAATTATCCCTCTAAAAATGTTCCCTATGCCATAATATTTATATGCCTCCACTTGATCTTATATTCTCGATTTTCTTTGTTTAGACAAAATTTTTCATTTTCCCTTCTATCCATGAAGGCACTTTAGCTACTTAACTTAAATCTGCTATAGGATTATCATTGCTCAGTGGATTTCATTTCCCATTGCTATCTAAGATCATAAAATAACTAAGTGCCCATGAGTTAATTCATAAATGCAAAGAACATGACATGATACAAATGCCCTATTTATTTCAAGCAAGAAGTATAACTTACAAATGATGGATAACGAAGATCCCTGCTTCATCCCAAAGTTACAAGAGTCATAAGTCATTGTGTAAGCCTCCTAAAAAGTAAGGAACAACCACCGAAAGGAAGTTTCTGTAGTAAAATCAATAAGTTCACTAGGGGAAAAGTAATGCATAACACAAGCCAAGTAGATCCTACAAGCTCTATGAATCATACTATCTACACATACAAGACAATTAATAGCTATGATGTGGTTCTCTTGGCATCTTCTCCCGATAGCTTGTAGAGACTCCTTGATGGTCTGGCTTCTTTTTGTGATCAGTGGCAGCTTGTGGTCAATTTGTCTAAGACTTGGGTTATGGTCCTTAATTGTTTAAAAACCTCTCTTCTTCATTTCTTCTTTTAGGGCCAGGAGGTTGAGATTACTTCCTCTTATATGTATCTCGGTGTGAAGTTTTCAGGGCCGCGCTTTAGCTTGAGACCAGCTATTCAGTCCAGAGTTAGTAAGGGCATGGTTTCCTTGACTTTGATGGAAAGATAGTGCTTTAGACATCACTTCTAGGATATTTTGTCCAAGTTGTCCCTTTTTGACTCCTTGGTTTGTCCGACAGTCCTCTATGGCTCGGTAGCTTGGGGCCTTCTGTTATTACTTCTGATTGGGCTTCTATTGAGAGGGTTCAGACGCTGATGTTACGACGTATCATAAGATGTCATAGACACACCCCTCATAGCATTGTCTTAGCTGAGTTTGGAGCTCATCCTCTCAAACTTGCAGCCATTTTTTACTTGATTTGGTTTCTTAATTGGCTTTGTGGTTTTATGGCTTTATGGAGTCGGGGGTTGACTAGCACAGATACTTTTATTTAGCATACTGATCTTCTATTGAGATTTTGAGATCTAACACCTCTAATAGACCTCGTTGTTGGTACACCCAAGCCACCTCTTTGTTGGGTTTGATCGGTATTGAGATTGATTGACTTCCTCCATATTAGTTTTCACTTGATGCTCCCGCTCATCTCCTCCCCTCACGTCAGGAGTTGAACGAGCACATCAGACATGATATTTATAGACAATACATTACCACTACTTGGAGTAATCTCTCGGGAGGTCTTTGACCTAGGATTTTCTTGTGATTCAGGATGGTATTATTGATCACTTTGCTTATCTTTATCGGCGTTGGAATCATGCCTTATGGTTTTCTTTAGGCTCACTTAGGGTTGGTTCTCACCACCTCTGGGCTCAGATTGATCACCATATGGATCATGCTGATCGGTTATGTCAATTGTGTACTTTGGCAAAGGTCGAGGCTGAGATCCACTTCATTTTTCGATATCCTCTCTACTATGAGATCAGAGGGATATTTTACTGCCTTTTCAGAGATTGTTCTTCTCTCTCGATGTTCTTTAGTTACATTGATCAGCGGTGTCTTGCACTTTATCTTCAAGAGGCCACCCATCTTCGAGAGATTACCTTACAGTCTTTTATACCTCAAGGGCATACTTTAGGCCAGCTCATTACTGCCGTTTTCTCTCCCTTGTCTCCTCCGTGGGGTTTGAAAAGGCCTTCTAGTACTTCTCATTCTAGATTGGTTAGACAATACACTAGTCTCTCTAGGGAGTGACAGTCCTACAGTGGTTCTACACGGAAGTCTACAATTATAGATCGTCCAAGGGTTTATCCTTCTATTGCTGACTTCTTTGTGACAAGGAAGGACCCTTAGTCCTTATCTTGTGTTCTTTCTTTTATTGTTTCTTCTCTGTCACTGTTTGGTGCTTCTGCTTTGGCCAGCTCTTCTGTTTGTATGCTCAGTCCCATAAACCTCTGTTTGGTTTTTCGTGGACATTAATATTATTATCTTATCTTATCTTAAGGAGATGATCCTAAGATGTTGTTAGGTCTTCATTAAATCAACTCCTATAATCTACTAAGTCCATCATACATCAATACAATCTTAGAGTCATCTACTCAATTTTCAAAGGCTGGAAGCTGTATTAGCAAAGAATGACATAATATAATGTCTCAAAAATGTCTATCACAGGTCATCTATTGTAAAAAGAACTTTTACACGGCTAATGGAATAGATAGACAATGTGTCTTTGATCAAGGACCAAATGCGATGTGAAATGTGATGATTATATTTATAAATATAATGTTGTATAAGGTGAAATGTGAAGCACTCGGGAAAGTTCTCAATTACTCCACTCATTTTTTGTAGGGGATGGGCCTTATACCTCAAAAGTAAGTTAAGGAGATTGATCCTTTTAATTTCCACTCCAAGGTTATTAGATCCAAGTAGATTAATGCAATCCAAAAGATGGAGCACTAATGCAAACAAGGATCTAATGGTTATAGAACTAGAGAAAGAATACAATATTCTTAAATCCTTAATGTAGCAAGAAGCTATGATTTGCAATTAAGACTATATATATATATAGAAAGTAAATTTGCTGAAATGAACTAAGCGAATAAAATGAATAACCTTGAAAAGTGAATGGAGCATTGGATCTGAATTTTCGCCTTTTGTACTGCTCTAGACAACGAACAAACTTGGATCTAAACTTGGACTGCAAGATCTACAAAACCTAGAAATCATTCATCTCCTGGACAGAGTCGACTTGCAAGGATGGTGTCAACCTAGGATGAGGTCAATCTACACGGATAGGAATGAATGCATCTCTATCCTTCTGTGCTTGATCGCAAAACTGATTTCAGATGTTTCAAGTTTGGCAAAATGGGCATTCGGATTTTTTCTTTGTTCTACTTTCCGAGATCTATAACCTATAAGAAAAATGGTTTTGTTTTGTTTATGGGGGATTTGCCTGGCCAAACCCCAGTTTAGGAATTAACCTTGAAATTGAAATTGAAATATTAATTGCAATGTTGGAAATGTAAATTAAATGAACAAATTCACCTTACAAGAGTAGGATTTCTCAATCAAATGCAATGATCTCACTTTTTACCAAGTTGATTAGGTCAAGAAGCTGTGAATGTTGAAGAAGGATGGATGCTGAAATCCTCTCTTGATGACAAGCTCCACTATCACCAATGGAGGAAGCTAGATCTTGAAAGGTAATGGCATGAGCATGGAAGATAGATGATGAAGCTCCCAAATGAACTCCTTTAAAGCTCCGTGAAAGCACCTTGAATGCAAGAGATCTCCTTTCCAATGGGTTGCAAGGGATCTCCTTGAATTCACTTGAAGATGACTTGAATGCTTGAACATGCGTGGATGGTTATTTGCATGCTTGATGTGGATGTATGGAGATGGAAAATGAGGCAATTTGATGTGTTTATAAAGGATTGAAATTATTACAATAATAGATAAGTCGTCTATTATTAGTTAATAGTTATCTATTGTAAATATCTAGTTAGCTTTAGTTAGCTTTCGCTTTTTTAGCTTTATTTGTTAGAATAGAATATTTCTATTCTTCTTTATAGTTTCCTAAGGAAATATCGCTTTATTCTTTTGTATAAATTGACCTTTCGGTCTCTATTAATAACAAGCAAGTATTTATCAATTACTTCCGTAATATGGTATCGAAGCTAATACTTAAATTTTTTCGAAAATAATTATAAGTTCTTGAAATTATTTGTTTAACTTTTTTCAAAATTATCAGTCAATTTCTCTAAAACCCGACTAGGGTTTTTTGCCTGGAGAAATTCAAATCAGACTAAAATCTTGAGCTAGGGTTTGAACCCTTTGTGCAAATCGCATTTTTAGAAAAATTACGTGTTTTGTTCTTTGCAAATCGACTGAAAAATCGTGTGTTCAGCTACAAATCGTGAGTTGTCTTGTATACAAATCGTGATTTCCTTTAGCTACGACTCTGGTCTTTTTTCCAACTTGTGACTAGAACAAAAATCGTGACTTTAGCCTGCACCCGCACAATTTTCTTCCAACTCACGGCTTTGCATTTTACAAAAAATGCCTGCTACTGCCACATCTGCCATTATTTGGAGGTCAAACACTTTTTCAAGCACCATCTCAGTCTATAGTCATGCTTTGGGAGGCAGATCGGCCATTTTTTTCCAAAAAACCACCATTCTTTTTGCAAATCCGACCTTCAAAGCCATCAGCTAGGGTTTTGCTCGAAACTCTAAATTTTGAACTTGGAAATTATTTTTGCTTTTAGATTCTTGGTGGGTTTTAAAGAGCTCAACTGGGTTCTCGTTCGTTTTTCTGGGTGCCTCAATTTTTCAAGCCAACGGATCCAAAAAACGACAACATATTTCTTCTGGGTTTTTCGAACTCTTCTGGGTCCCTCTTTAATTTTTTTTGGTCTTCCATTTTTTGCCTCGAAGAACGTGTCTTCATAGATTTTCACAGATTTTCATTGGAAAATGTGCCATGACATCTTTGACAAACATTCTGCTCGAGCATAACTCCAAATTCAATGGTTGAAATTATGGCACTTGGAAGTAGCAGATCATCGTAATTTTTGAATATCGAAACACCGATCAACTTGTTCTGGGTCTTATGAAGCGGCTGACTTCTCTGGGTCCTGATCAAGATACATGGGATCTGAACAATTGAGAGGCAGTGATGCTTCTCAAATTATCCATGGTTGATGATCAGCTTTCTTAGATTCCATCTAGCAAGACAGCTGCCGAGATCTAGACACATTTGAAAGGTCTTCATGAGACTTCAAACAAAAGCAGAGCCTTCTTTATGAAAAACACTCTATTTTCTATTGTCATGGATAAGCAAACCTCGTTCCAGGCACATCTGAATCGGATTTAGGAAATCCATGATCAGTTACTTACCATTGGTCGCAAGATGGAGGAAGAGGATATTGTGGTTATCACTCTTCGGAGTTTATCAAAATCCTATGAGCATTTTATTGAGACTCTCAACATCACATCTTCTGGTGTTGGTTTGAAATTCACTGATCTCTGCACCCTGTTGCTTCAGCAAGATTGGTAGAAACAACAGTTTGGTAGCAGCTCTAGTTCCACTTCCACAGAGCAAGCCTTTGCTGCGAAATCCTTTCAGAAGGATAAAGGCTTAGTTTCAGCAGCCATCTTAGCAAAAGTTTTCTAATCCAACGTCAGATGGTTCCCAAAAGAAGAACGTTCAATGCAACTACTATCACAAGTTTGGACACATGAAGGTTGAACATTGGAAACGCTTAGCTGCACAATCTAAGCAATTAGGTTCGCAGCCCAAAGCGAATAGTGTAGAGCACATTGAGCAGGCGAAATCTACCTTTTACACCTTCATGGCTAAAAGACATACAAATCATGTGAAGTCGTCTCCCTAGTACATTGATTCAGGTGCCTTTCGTCATTTCACTCACTGTAGAGACTAGTTTATTGACTACCAGCCTTATTCAGACTCTATTATTTTTGGTGGTGGAGAAGAGTACACGGTTGTTGGCAAAGGCAACATTCAGATTCAGTCTGTTGGGAGGAATCTCATATTCCTTGATGTATATTATGTTCTAGGGATGGAACTAAATCTTCTCTCAGTTAGTTAGTTGCTGTGACATTTTCCACACTTGGCAGTCACCTTCAGTTCACATCAGTGCATAATCATTGATCGAGTGACTAAGTCTACTATTGCAGTAGGTCTTGAGTATTATGGTCTTTTCAGACTTACTAATTCTAGTGATCCTCAGGACTTAGCTATGGCTGCTTGGCGGTCTTCTATTAGCACACTTTGGCATCAACAATATGGGCACTTAGATGTGCATTATCTCTCACAGCTTGCTCCAGATGAGCTTGTTCTTGGGTTGCCAGAGATTCAAACTCAACAGCTTGGAGTTTGTGACGCATGCCAGGCTAGGAAGCAACATCGCACACCTTTTACTAATGGCGACTCATGGCAAGCTTCTCAGGTACTTCAACTTGTACATGCCAATATCTATGGCCCTATGGCCACTCCTTCTGTTCGTGGGTCCAGGTATTTTCTGTTGTTTGTTGATGATTTCAGTAGAAAAATGTGGGTGTATTTCCTTAAAAAGAAATCAGAGGCATTTCCTGTATTTCAGAAGTTTAAACCTTTAGTTGGAAAAGAGTTTGAGAAATCTATTATTACTCTTAGATTAGACAAAGGGGGGTATTTTGTTCTAATGTTTTCTCCAACTTCTTGAATACACATGGCATCAAACGCCAGTAAACCACACCCCACACGCCACAACAAAATAGTGTAGTTGAACATCAGAATAGGAGAATCACTGAGATGGCTCGATTCATGCTCGAACACGGACATGTTCCGAAGCAATTTTGGGCAGAAGCAATTAATACTGTAGTTTATCTGTTGAACCGGTCACCCACAGTGGTGGTCAAAGGCAAAACTCTAGAAGAGGCCTAGTCAGGTCACAAGCCCAGAATCAATCACTTGAAGGTTTTTGGCTCCCTTGCTTTTGTTTCGATCCCTGATGCTTCACGCACCAAGTTGGGTGCCAGAAGTTAGAAACTCATGCTTACTGGATATAGTAGTCTTCACAAAGCCTACCGCCTAATCAATGTTGAGACATCTCGTTTCATTTACAGTCGTGATGTAGTCTTTGATGAGCAACGAGACCTTTCATGCCTGTTTCTCTTGTTCTTGATCCAACAGACCAACCTATGCAGGCTCATGATTTGGGAGTTCAGCTTCCATTAGGTCCACCTAATGGGAGGGCTCTAGTAACTCCTACAGCTCCAGTTATACCAGTGATACCTGTACAAACACCTCCGACTTCTCTTGCAGGATCAACTTGCTTTATAGATGCTTCACCTGAGTTTGATCTAGATTCTTCTGATAAGGATCCTATTGATCAAGCATCTCATGGTACTAATGTTGGTCATTCTCCTATTCGGCCTAAGTGGTGGCCTAAGACACTTGCTGATCTTCGTGATGATGAGCTCATTGATGGGAGAACTGCTCAGAAAAAGAGCAAAACTGTAGATTCTGTTAACTTTTCTCTCATGGCCAACATTCACAGTGTGCTTGAACCTCAAACATATTCTGAGGCTAAAGGAATTATAGAGTGGGAACAGGCCATGACATCTGAACACTAGGGCCTACTGAAGAACAACTCCTGGGTCCTTTATGATCTTCCACTAGGGAAGAAACCCATTGGCTGCAAATGGATCTACACAATCAAATACAAATCAGATGGTATTTTGGATAAGTACAAAGCTCGTTTAGTGGCGAAGGGCTTTTCTCAGCGTCAAGGCATTGATTATGAGGAGACCTTTGCTCTTACTGCAAAGATGAGCACCATCAGATTAGTCCTAGCCATGGCAGCACAGTTTGGCTGAAAGGTCCATCAGATGGACGTCAAGAGTGCTTTTCTGAATGGTGATCTCCATGAAAAGGTCTACATGATGTAGCCTCCTGGTTCCAAGGTTACTGGCAAAGACCATTAGGTTCTCAAATTGGTAAAAGCTCTCTATGGCTTGAAACAAACCCCTTAGGCATGGTACATAAAAAATGATAAGTTCCTCAGTGATCAGGGCTTCAAGAGGAGTTCTTCAGACTCAAATCTGTACATCAAGACTACTAACTGTGACATCATCCTTCTGGTTATTAATGTGGATGAATTGATCATCACTAGTAGTTCGGCATCTTTGATTCAGGGAATCAAATATAATTTATGCCAGTCTTTTGATATGACTGACCTTGGGTTCATGCATTATTGCCTAGGTGTTGAAGTTTGGCAACAGTCTTTTGGTATATTCATCTCTCAGTCCAAATATGCCAAGGCCCTCTTAGACAAATTCCATATGCAGGATTGCAAACTTGCATCTACACCTATGGAGAAAGGTCTCAAGTTATCAACAAAGTCTGATTTTCCTTCCATTGATGATACTACATACAGGCAACTAGTAGGTAGCCTCATCTACCTCTCTGCTACTAGGTCTGATATCAGCTTCGCAATCAATTATATTTCATGCTTTAGGACAACTCCTAAGGCTGATCATTGGATGGCAGAAAAGTGTGTGCTTTGTTATGTGAAGGGCACTTTAGATTATGGACTTCTGTACTCTCGAAGTTCTAATTCTAAACTTAGTGTGTTCACAGATTCAGATTGGGCAGGCTCTATTGATGATAAAAGGTCAATGTCTGGATATTTGTTCAGTTTGGGATCCGGTGCAGTCACATGGATTAGTAAGAAGCAACAGGTAGTTTCTCTCTTCTCTACAGAGGCCAAATACAGAGGGACTGTTAAGGCAGGATGTGAAGTTGTTTGGCTTCGTCGAATGCTTGGGGATATGCAAATGTCACCAACAGGACCGACTACTCTGTTTGTTGATAACGAAGGCGTTATCAAGTTAGCACGAAATCTAGTCTTCCATGAACAAACCAAGCATGTGGATGTTCACTGTCATTACATACGACAGCTGGTTGAAGACGAGACTATAGATTTGCAGTATTTTCTTACCACAAATCAGACTACAAACATTCTCACCAAGCCTTTTGGTCTTGATAAGTTTGTCAAATTTAAAGGACAACTAGGTGTTCTAGATAGATTAACCATTAAGGGAGGGTATTACAATAATAGCTAAGTCGTCTATTATTAGTTAATGGTTATCTATTGTAAATATCTAGTTAGTTTTAGTTAGCTTTCGCTTTTTTAGCTTTATCTGTTAGAATAGAATATTTCTGTTCTTTTTTATAGTTTCCTAAGGAAACATCGCTTTATTCTTTTGTATAAATTGACCTTTCGGTCTTTGTTAATAACAAGCAAATATTTACCAATTACTGCCATAATAGAAATAAACTTTCTCCCTCCGATTAATCGGGCATTGAAATGATGCCTTGGACCAATCCCAAGACAAGTGCTGAGAAGGGGACCCAAAATAGGTCTCAAATAGGGATGCATTGTGTCCTAGTCTTGGGATAGGGACACAATAGGTCCTTGTCCTGGGATAGCGACATAATACATCATTGTCCTAGGGCCCAAAAAACTTAGGGATTCCCCCCGGGTCTTAGAAAAGGTGCTGATTTTGGGAGATTCGGTGCAGATTTGAGAAAAGCCTTGTTTCGGTGCGGAAATGAGACTTTTGTGATTAGGGGATGAAAAAGGAGGACACCAAGTGGATAGGTCCTACCTTGAGCTTTGCGCCATGGAATATGAATACCAAGGAAGATCCTTTAGATCTTACCCCAATTCCATCTAGGAGAAATAAAAAGAGATATGCAAATGCATCTTAAATGCAAATTTATCATTAAATCACATTAAATGGAGGCTAAACCATCACTAAATTTAAGTGCGTCCACTTTAAGGTGATAAAAATGTAAGGTTTTTTTTGGACTAGTAAGGAAGCTTTCAAGCTCAAGAAACGATCCAAATGTTTCAAAGTTTCTCGACTCTATTCTGAGACAGACCATTAGATTGACAGAGAGCACAAGATTTGTTAGCTTTGTAGTATTTGGGAGGTAGAGTTTAGGTGCACTTTATCTTCCACTGCCCTTTAAATTACGAAATCAAATGGAGACTCTATTGTCTCTTCAGGGAGGCACAATTATTCTCTAACTTCCAAGTACACGGATTGTAGATGCCTTGCACTTTATCTTCACGAAGCCATTACGCTCAGGGACCACACACTCTAGCATCAACATACTGTGATGCCTCAGTCTTGTCAACTCATCATCTCCTTCACTAGGCTTTAGTGGGCGTACAACACCAAGTGATAACTTGTTACTGATCATTGTTCCATGTCCGTAAAGCCTAGGACACATTCTTATTGACAACAGTCTATCTTCCAGGGCTATTTTGAGGCACCCCATAACTCTGCCTAGCTCTCTGGGTTATCCTTTCGCATTTAAGTTCTATGTGGTTTCTTAGGATTATTAGTGGGGTTCCTGCTTCTGCCCCTATTTTGCTTATGTTTTTGTTGTTTCCTCCAAACATTATTTGGGATTCTTGCTGTGGGCTAGCCTCTTTTGTTATACTCAATAGTTCCTCTGAACTTTTGTGGTATTTTGTTGGATATTAATAAGTTTATCTTATCTTATCTTGAACCAGCAACTTTTCCTTCTCCTAGCTATGAATAACTTTAATTTTGTTGAAATGCAACCTAATAGGAAACTATATTAAAAAAATCCAAGGATTGAATAACAATTTAATGTCTCTAATAAAAATCAAATTACAGCAAGAAGGAATGCCTCAAAAGTTGAGTATCCATATGCTGTCTTCATGGTCCAATAATTAGCGAGGTCCTTGCTTGTCATTTGTGCACCTCCAAGTGGTAGCATAAAGCACAAGGGGCAAGAGCATGCCTTCGATGACTAAACTTTCCCTTGTTTTACATCTATTCACTAGGTGTCCCACCATTCCTTCATGGGTGAAACTGTTTGAGGGTTTATAGTTTATTAGCATTTAGCAAGGATGAGCCTATAATTCATCTTAAGGCTCAAACTTCTTCCACATTATGACACCTTTCAATTCTGCCCTTTCAAGGCATGTCTGAACAATTATCTTAATTCTTCCCTTACATCGATTTTTCCAGTGTTTTATCATACAATTGGCCTCTCAACTGCTGTCACACAAGTGGATATGTTAAATAAAAACATACTACTTAGGTCGAAGGAGTTCCACAATGTCAAATCCATCTTTCTTCCCTCCATCTTCTTTCTATTTTATCGACAGGCACTATTTCTTGTAGATAGTGTGACATCACAAGACTAAAAAACAACAATATGAATAACATTGGATGATTATTGAAAAGGCAATAAATAACTTTGATGTTTTCAAATTTCAACTCATCTCTTGCATTCAATTTGACATCTTCAATGTAGCATGTCATGTCTCAAAAATTGTCTTTTCCTTTCCTACTGGCTTAGATAAGATAAGATAATGATATTAATGTCCAACAAAAGACCGACAAAAGGTCTATGGGATTGAAGGATTACAACGAGGCTGACAGCGGTAGGAGCACACAAAGGTGTCCTAAAAAATAAATACAAACAACAAGAGAAAGCAAACAAAGAGACAGAGAGGAGGCCAAGAGAGAGACTAGGAGTCTTTTCTACGCAAAAGAAATCAGTCACCGAATGATATGCTTGCCGATGAGTGGAGGCCCTGCTCTGTCTCTGGCCACTCTTAGAGGAGTGTCGCTGGTGCAAATAGCTGGTACGGGATCTGACGCATCTGGAATGTTTGGTAGATCTAGTGGAGCTAGAAGGCCTTTTCACACGACGTAAAGGAGATAATGGTGTGAAGAAGGTAGTAATGAGCTGGGTAGATGGGTGCCGGTGCAGAAGCAGTGATTGGATCATGCTATCACAAAGCATAGTGGCCTCTCGAAGATAAAGTGCAAGACAGCTCTGATCATAGTAGCTGAAAAAATCATAGAGAGAGCACTCCCGAACAGACAAAAAAATCTCCCTTTGATCTCATAATATATAGGGCAATGGAAAATGAAGTGAGTCTTAGTCTCCACCTCACCTAAAGTACAAAGCATACAGATCCGCTCTCCACTGACAATATAGAATGAATCCATGTTTTCTCAAGCTTCTAAGAAATTCTTGGGTTCCACTTAAGAGAACAAAGACATGTTTGCAAATTCTAATGTACTGGCCATTCGCCTTCTTGTTTGAATTTATGTATCTTTGTCAACAAGAATCAGATTGCTTCTTTGAAAAAATCTAGATGGTGTTTTAGATGATGCCTCTGATGGTGTGTTTGTGTCTTTTTGCTCAACTATCACATTTTTCGTTTTCTTTTTCTACTTCCTTTTCTTCTTGACACCTTTCCTCATCCACTCAGGTATTTGCATTTTCAATAATATTGCATATCTCTTATAGTAAACAAAAATACCTTCAGCAGACCTAGAGCCAAATTTTCCTTAGTACTCAGCATTCATTTGTGCTGTTCTTCCAGATATTGTTTAAAGCTGAATTTTAATCTCTACTTTAGCCAGTAGGATATCTGTGGTTACTAGTTCACCCTCCTCATATCTGAAAATCTTGATTGTTGACAGTTTGGTGTTTGTGTCTAGGGCAAAAACATAGTCAATTTGATATTTACATTTAGTTCAAAATGTAATTGATATCTTGTAGAATATGCAGTCTTGGTTGATATCTTGTAAAATCTGCAATCTTGTAAACTTTATTAATTGTTTTAGCCTTTAGGTGTTATATTGTATCAGGGAGATTCACTTTACAATTTGAGGAATGGCTATACTATACATACTGTCTGAGTTAGAGTTGTCTTGAAAATGACAAACTAACATGCTAACAAGGAGTGATAATGATATTTGCAATGCAAAACTGCATATTATGTTCAAGAGAGGAAAAACATGGGGAACAACCCACTGATTGATTGCATGTGAAATAGATACATACTATTGAGGATCTTAGAGGATCGCTAAAAAGTTGCCATCGTGGAAATGTATACCCTTAATTCCCCAAGGTTTGCGAACTTTGTTCTTTCCAAGCTTTCAGTAATTCAAGCTGCATTAACTTTGAAGTGAATGATTGGAGAGGGTGGTGGTTCGAATGGCACCAATGAGACTCAATTTATATTTTATCCAATGTAAGGAGGGTAGGATTCTATCCAGCTGCTTGTCAATGTGATGATTGCTTATTCTTTGATTGGTCCAGGTGAATGAGTGGTATATTAGATCCATGCCAATCAGGCCTATTGAGGAAAAGAGAGTTGAAAGCCAATATATATGTTTTTTATTAAATTTGGTTGGCCCTGTTGCCCTCATTCTATATGATGGAATTGAGTCTCAGAATGAGAGGGATTAAGATGGTTGATGCATTTCAAGATGGGTTTGTTCCAGGGGAAGCACCTTGTTATTGCTTGTAGGAAGGATATAGATATTTCTAATGTTTTTACATTGCATGTGATGTTCATGACAGGAAACTATGCTAGTGGCACCCCATCGATATGCAATGTGAAAAAGATGCATGCTGTTATGATCCTAGAGGATTACTACTTTTGGAACTGTATATACTTGATTTGCTAAGGTTTATGGACTTTGTTCTTTCCATGCTTTCAGTTATTCAAGATGCATACAATCTAAGCAATTGACAAGCATTATATGTTATTATGCTGAATTCACTTATGGAACGACTTGCATACTTATAGGTTAAACTTATATTTTGGGGTTGCAGATTCATTTGTATGATTACGATTGATGGCTCTCATATAAGGAAATAATCAATTATTGATGCTAGTTTTAGGGAGGGCATCTCTGCTAAGAACTGAAAAGTAAACCTGCAGACTGCCACTACACTGTTACTTTGCATCTGTTGCCTTTAGTTGGTACAAACAAGAAAGTAATCAAGGTAGAAATATTAGGGTCTTCTCTTTGTGCCACTTACATTTGCAGACTATAGTGATACATTCTTATTTTGGTTTAAATTAAATTAGATGGTTGTAACTTTATTTTGATATTTCTTTTGGGTAGACTGTGTTATAATTTTTTACATCATGTAAGAATGATCACGTTGACATGCATAGACTACTACTGTTATTTCAAACTGCATTGGTGATACCTTCTGTAACGAGGTAAATAGAAGTGTTCTCCTCATGCATTACTTTCAGTACTTGTCTTACAGATTGACGTAACAATTTGCATCTATTAGACTTTTAATACAGAGCTTTGATTCAAAGCCTCATTGTTTCTTGGAAACAATTATAGAACTCAAATTTTGTTCTGTAGAATTTGCTTGTCAACTTAGTGCTTTTCTAATAGGCAATTTTTATCAGATAGTGAGTTTACATGCCTGACTTCTGATATGGCTAAAAGCTGCCATTTTAAACATGATACTTACTGATATGTACTGTGTCTAAATTGGTGGAGGTTTGCATTCTAATTCGAGTATTTGTCATTCTAAAATGTGCGTCCAGGCATCCTACATAATAAATGGAAGTATAAAGAATGTCATGAACATGTCCCAGTCAGAACAGATGGAGCTATGGCGATGTGTTGTCAAAGGTTAGCAATGGTGCTACTTTATGTTTTGATTGTTTTATGCCTTTAAATTTGACTTCTATTGTTTATTGAAGCAGTTCTTTCCTTGATATTTTGATCTCCTTGATCCATAATCAATTTAATCTGTGTCTTGAATGGGGCTTTATTATCACTGGAATTCTTGAAGGCTGTTTAGATCAAGTGGAAATTGAAGGCATTCTTTGTTAGAATCAGCATTAAGGTGGGACTCCACAAGATGATTTTTGACTCAGACTAGGGCTCCATGCCCAAACCTGGCAAATGCTCGACAAATTGAAAAACCCAAAAAATTTAGAGGGTTTTAAGGATTTAAAACTTCTTTCATGTGCTCTTTACTAAACAAATCTTAAAAGGTACAATAATTACACTGAAGAGAAGCAACTTTGAAAACAAGTATGCATTGATCACATAAGTATAAAAGAAAATTTAGTTGAAGGAAATAACACATTAGATGAAGTTGTGCCAAATCCATACAAATCTCATTTAATATAAAATTTATGACATTAAAAGTTCCAAACAAATATCAAATCAAAAGCTAGAAGCCTACTGCTCAATCCTTAGAGGAGCCTATATCACTTGGCTCTTTGGTCCTCCTTTCGATGCATCTAAGATAGGTCATAGATGATATTGCATCAATGATATCTGCCCATGTACCAATCTCAAGCTCCGTCACAAGATAATTACTTGATTGTGGCTTTGACAAGAAGATGTAGACATTGGCAACACAAGATATGTACTTCTTAGATTTTATGATCATGATTCACCATTGGTCTATTACTTGCTTAGATATATACCTTGATTGGGTTTTGGGAGAAACACCAAAATGAGGCTGAGGGTACTGCACCTCATGGGGGTCTGAGGGTGAGAGAAAGATATAGGTAACTCTAGATCTTTTGGGTGTGAGGAGGGAGCAAGAAAAAGGTAGAGAGAGGGGGATAGAGGTAGAGAGATAGTCCTAGAATTTATGGGAGATAAAAGGAGTGAGATAGGGAGAGTGAGAAATGCCGATTGCTGAAATTCGACTAATTCTATTTTTTTGAAGATTGTTGGCATTAATTTTCTACAGATCATAATATTGAGATTCAAAAGCTTGTGATTTACATTGCCCATTTTCTCAATCGACATTTTGGAGCACACTCAGTGGTCCATCATCAAGAGGATAGTGAACAATAGGATTGCAGACCTAGTTTTTAAGGAGAGAAAGGAGAGAGGTGAGGGAAGGGTAGAAACAATAGAAAAGTTAAAAACTAAGTTAAGAAATAAATTATTAAAAAGAAAACAATGCAAAACTAACCAATTACAAGAAACAAAAACAACTAAAAAATAACCTAAGGCTAAAGAAAAGAAATCTTATAGAAGATAAGTGCCTATAATAATATTATCTATATAATCTTATTTTAATCATATATATAAATACAAATAATCTAGTATATTAAATAAAACTTGATGAAGGGTACACCCTTTAATAACACAAACACTTGATAAAAATAGAGAAATATCAACAAGTTGCAAGAATAGAAAATTGGCTTTTTATTATTTCCAGAAGTATGGAATTACAGATTTTAGAAATATAATATGTATAGCTACATGGTCATTTTTCTTACAATGTTTTGTAAGCCAAAGCCACTATAAACATCCACCATAACTATCCTAGACAACCCTATGGGCCTTCTTTATATAGACAATTTTCTACTGCCCAAGAATGTTCTAGAAATTTTAACCCTAGACCTTGAGGCTGATCAATCATAAAATAATAATATTATTCATAGTTTATTACATTAAAGTAGGCCCCAACAACTTTCAAAACTCAAAAAATCTTGAAGGAAATTTATTTTCCCCCATTTCAGGTGGTGTGACTTCCAAGCTCCCTAACTCATTGCCAATTGCTCCAATTGACTATTTTTACCCCATTTTGGAAACACCATGAATTGCTCTACAATGCATGACTTGCGCAAGCTCCAGTTACTTGAGGGTTGACCCTTTTTTAGAGACTCCAACGCATTCAAAATTGAGTTCAAAGTTTTATACCCTATTGCCAATGCTGGAAATTTTCTATAACTTCACAAATAGACTTGATCTTTTAATAAAATTTTATTTGCAAGCTGATAAATCTAAAGTGAACCTCCAAGGAAGAAATTAGAACATTTTGAGCTAGAATGACCAACTTACTCAAAATAGTAAGCTAGTAACCCTGCACTAAGATAACCTTTGTCGAAAAAGACAAGAAAAATATTTTTGGGTGATGCAAGATTGCCCTTACATCCAAGATGCTCCTGTATTAGACACCTAGGGTAATTTGAGAAGTGACCTTGTCACGTCTCATGCGTTCAAAGAAAAATCAACATGATTAACCTCCTCGCTTGTCAGCCATGATGAATTTTCACTAGGGTTTCTTTTCCATTTGACCAGATATTCTTAACACGTCTAGTTTCTTGTGTTTCTACCAACATGACTATCCAAAATGTCTTCAATCTCTTCTGTGACTGAAGTAGTTTGAATATTCCACTGTACTTCTGTGACCTCATCTTCATCTCCTCCGTCATGATACTCTGCTAATTCTGAAATGTTAAATACTAGTGAAATATTCAGTTAATTGGATAATTATACTTCATAGGCATTCCTTGAATCATGTTTCTTCATTATCCTGCATGGTCCAAACGTCTTCATCTTTAACTAATTTTATGTTCTCATGGTAAATTTCTCCTTCCTCAAATGAACCATGACTTCATCTCTAATCTGAAATTCCTTACACCTGCTTGTCTCAGCCACCTTAGCCTTGTACTGTGTATTCATTTTAGTAATGAGCTTCTTCACCTCATGCAAATTCTTCGAGAGTTATGTAAAATTTTCAGCTTCGACACTACTTGTCTCCCCTTTGTCCAACTTCCTTAATTCAAAAGCATTTCTAGGACTACTCCCATGTACTATTTGGAATGGTGAATTTTTAGTGCTCCTATTAACAAAATTATTGTATTCAAACTCTGCTTTTGGTAAAATCAAATCCCATCTCTTTGGTTTATTCCAATCGAGCATTGCAACAAATTCCCCAAACTCCTATTTGTTGATGTTGGGTAGCTTTGGTAGGATAAACTTGTGAGATACATTATGGCAGTGCCATTACAAATGCAACAATCCTCTATGAAAGCCAACATGATATCAAAGAAGGCTTTCTTTGGGAACATATGAAACTTTACAAATGACAGAAGTAGTATGTACAAAACTGTAAACCTTTGACCTATTGTTTCAGACATTGATAACAGTGGTCACATGGAAATGGTTACCATAACCATTAGAAGTGAGGTTCTTCGATGTCTCCACTTAAGACCTTTTCTGCACCCAACTATAAGAAATAGACAAGCTGCCAACTGGCACATATCACATTCCTTTGGTGTGCATAGAATATTGGTGTATCATAATGATAGTGATGTAATTGCACATAAGAGAAATTGCACTATACGATTCTATGTAATGAATCTCTATTGTTGGTAATGGGACAACTCAAAAGAGATAGAGGAACCCTCTGAACAATACATACCACACAAATAATATGATTCATTCGGCCTGCCTTAAACAACGATTTTTTTTTTGTCCTTTACATGATAGAAAATGAATAAGCATCGAGTTATGCTTATTGGCTTCTGGAAGAAGTGAGTCAACAATAAGGTTTGGAAATTGCATAGTCAACAGATGGGTATTCTGTGGAATTCACATAGGATGAAAGGTAAAAGGTGCAATAAAAAGAAAAGACTTCGGAAAAAAATATAAGGGATTGGTGTTGCATATGGCACGTATAGATCATGACCCACTACTCAGTGAAGTAATTAAATGACTCCCTTCATAAGGTCATCAAATTGTGCAATATAAAGTTTATAATGGGTATATGCTATGCTACCTCAACATCTAATGTGAAAGGTTATAACCTTGAATTATAACATGACAATAGCGGTCAAACAAAGGTGGCAAGGCACTCAACGGTCATATCCCATTTTACACAACTTGTGCACATCAATTCTCAAAGCGGTCAATTATGTGGCAAAGTTGTACGGTATGACAATAGTGAATAGTCATTGAGAACTAGATGCGAGGGAAAGAAGAGGTTAAATGGCACTTTGGAGTATAAAGATATTCACATGAATGAAACACATTGCATTTGATCCAAATGAGGAAAACCAGAAAACTACGAGGATAGAGGTAAGAAAGAGAATAAGGAGGAAGTTGGTACTTCAAAACACATAAATACATAAGATCAAAGTCCATCTATTTGACTATTCTATTGATGATTGGCTGACATAAATATTGTTATCATTGACATCGTATTACAGGGAGACAATATATAAAGCAACATAAGAGAGTATTAATATCAATATATATTTTTTGAACATATATTATTATGTATATTCCATATTGCAAACAATATTATTTATCTATCTATCTATCTATATATGATAAGGAGATTTGAATTAGTTGCTTATGAAATATATATAATGGAATTAAAATTAATGTGATATACAATTATATGTTATTACAATAGACTTGTAAGAAAAGATTAAATAAATTTGACATAATATTTGTTAACCATAAAGAGATTCATTATGAGAATATAAAAAGTATAGATGAAGTATAGTTATATTTTGACTTCTATACATCACTAAGTATTTATGTTATGGCATGAGTTGAATTACTAACATTTATATTTGTATTTCTATATGTACTATAAGAATTATTTGCCTTAATCTTTTCTGAGGATGTTTCTTGCAGGGAATGGAAGATTGATATCAAACTCAAAGGGAGATTGAGATTTAGAGGGAGTTTGACACTTTGTTAAAGACAAGTTTGGATAAGAAGCTCAAAAGATTGATGTTCAAAGGGAGCTTGGCATTTCATTAGAGGCAATGTTGAAAGATAGGGAGCAAATATGGGATATGATTTAGTCAACCTTTGATGATCTTAGTCATATTGATGCAGAGGGAGTAAACCATGTTGGTATGGATTCTTGTGATTACTAAATTATAGGAGTCAAGAGAATGTGATTCATGAATATACCTTGTGACTATGTGATTTTAATGGGCCTACCCCCTATGTACAGCATGAAGAAGCGACGACTTCCAAATGATCATCTCTTGTATCTGTATAAGTTATTGAAATGTGATGATCTTACAATAACTTAATTTTTGATTATGATGGATATTTTATGATGTCTATGCAGATCATGATATATTATACTTTGCATGGTGGATGTTTATGTGGTACACATTATGAGAATGTGTGTGCACATACCTTATAAACATTTTTTGAGTATATGGTGAATGTTATGCAAATTGATGTTCTGGAGGGCCATTACGCAAAGTACTTGGTGAATATCATGCGACTTGATGTTCTGGAGACCATTACTCACAGTACTTGGTGAATATCTTGCATCTCGACATCTTGAAAGGCCATTACTTAGAGTATTTGGTGAATATCATTGATATTCTAGAAGACTAATACTCATGATGTCAGATGCGATATTAAACCTTATTTGAGTAATTAGCAAATATAATGTATTTTGGAAGACCAATACTCATGATAGCATATTTGATATCAAACCTTATTGAGTAATTGGTGGAACTTAAAATATATTACATATTATAATTTATCATTACTCATCAGATTTGGGTATTCTAATTGTCCTTGTCATGTGGAAATCTACAAGCTCATTCATATTATGCTTGGCCATATGAAGGCTGCCATTTGTTAGAGGGAGCCCATCCTACGAGTATATAATGATCATTTTGAACCACTATGTCTTAAAGTTCATTGCATTTCAACGAAATCCAACAAATATATTGTAATCACAAAGAATTGTCTAAACCTGTCTATACAAATGTATTAGAACTCCAAAAATCATTGTCTTACCAACTAGAATAAATTGGCTAAGTTGACTGCAGCACATAAGAATTATCATGAAAATTATAAATCATAATAAAATAACACATCCTTTAGATGGAAGAAGATGAAGGGAAAATGCTTAGTTTTGATCGATTGTCTTGGTAAAATTTGGTAACATCTTTTGTACTTTCTTTCAAGCTTCTTGTTTGCTACTATTTTTATTTATTTTGAACGTCGTTTAAAAACCTTGTGCTTATTTGAGCAACAACATGAGACTTACAATGTTATCCGAGCTCCTTACGAGCAACCACACTAGAAACAACAATTGGAAGACCAAGAATCACAACTTAGAATCCACCTTTTACAATGAGACAAATACAACCAATGGAAGATCAAGAGCCCACAACTTAGAATTCCACAAAGATTCCCCTCTCGGGATTTGAACCAGGGTCTTCTCAATGAGAACTCATTGCTTTAACCAACTAAGCTAGACCCCTTGGACTTCTTGTTTGCTACTATTTGTAATTGTTGCTATGGAAATTGATTGATTTGTTTATTGAAGTTATCCCTTGATGTTGTGAATGTCGGGCCTTGGAGCCTCAAAATTTGTTGAACAAATATTTGTGGTAGGTTTTGGTATAGTTTAGGTGTCGTTATAATGTCGTTTTTAGTTTTTTATTTTAGATTATGTGGGAGGGTTTCTAGTAGGGCTCTCACCTCTCACAACCAGTGGGTTATCATATTTAATCCTTTATCTTCTAGTGAGGGTTTTGCTAGACATATGTTTCTCTTCCTTATACTGCTATGGCTTGAATGTTAAAGTTGTAGCTTTAGTTAGATTGATTCGATTTGATATACATTATTGTTATTGGTAATTATCATTTCCTATATATAATTATCAATGTTAATAATATATATTATTGTATATATATATATACATATATTATAGTATATAATATAATATATTATAAATATATTGTTATACATATTATTATTATTCATGTTAATATAATATTATTTAAATGATGATTACACCATAGAGACATCTCTCCTCTCATATTTATATGAGATCCAAATCTGCATTTGGACATCATCAATAATAATGGCTATGATTCTACATTTGCAGAAATGATCCTAGAAATTAACATGGTAATGGTATCAAAGCAGGTTCCTTTGAAGAAAGCTTTACCACTTAAAGAAAAATCCTAAAGACCTGAATACTATAAGGATAGAGATTGCAAAAAACTCACCATGCAGATGTAATGAGCAAAGGTTGGATGGATGTGATAACAACTATGAGTTCTACTTGTATAATGTGAAATCTGATACAATAGCAGCAATACATTTCCTTATAAGAGCATCAACATTGAAAGGCGCATATGCAAATCAATATACAAATCTGAAGTATATAAACAACACTTATTGTCTGAAGTATATAAACAACACTTATTGTTATCATTTTTAATGGCATCGTCTCCTTGATATTATGGCGATAATAATGATGCAATCGAGTGTCTTGATTAAGATCATTGTAAATTAGTCTTGTGATCTCAAATGATTGTTTAAAAGACCACTGGCAACTGTGTTGACAATTGGAACAAATAGCATATGACACTAGAGGCCTTACGGATGGTTGTCATGTTGTGTGGAAATAAACTTGTACTTATTAATCCCACTGATTCTCTGATCTCAAATCAAAGCGCATGGAGAGGGATCACATATGTCTTTGTATCATGCTTGATTGATTGTGATTTACATATTCTATTTTAGATAGTGAACTCAACCATTGGAAGATTCAAAATGCATGAGATTTACATTGGCACCTCTATTTGGGTCATTGGAGGATTCATATAAGTGTGTAAAGATCATTTTGCATAGGCTGTTTTTCTTTGGTTGCTCAATGTATTGATCGCCCATCACTTGAAATTACTATTATGTGTGATTCGCAAAATATTTGACTTGTTGATCTCCAAAGGCACCAATAGACAATAGGAATGACTTTTTGCAGAAGTAATCCTACTGCAAACCGTGAAGAGCGGGTTTATCAAAACCACTGTGGGAATATATAAAGGAAGAAAAACATATAAGGGATTAAATCGAGAAGGAACTTGTAGAAAGGTGTGAAAGCCTTGAATACTGCATGGAAGATCTGTGTCGAAGCAACCAAAACTTTTTGTGCAAGCAAAAAAAAAAAGCCTTTTGAATGATGTAGTTGTACTCATCCTTTGCAACAACTTGACACTCATCACGATTCCTTATATAGTAAATTTCTCATTGAAATTGATGAGAATCAATTCCATGTCAATATTGAGTGGCTACGTGGGATAGTCTTCCTACATTTGATTTTCTTCGGAATGAGATCGTGAAGATAAAGGGATGAATTTGCTCTTGGAGAAGAGGTTTGATAAATTCTTGTAGGATCGGGCACTTGTTTTATGCACACTGTATTTGGCCATGGCTTGAGGATCTCGCATATTACCAATCATCAATGCAAGATGAAAATTGACAACATAGACTTGGGGAGCGATGAGCTCTCCCAAGGTAGTGATGGGCTATTGAATTTAATAAGTTCTAAGGATGATATGACTCCTGGCAAGGGTGCCATGTTGATGAGATGAGCGATTTGTCGCCTGATAAATTGTCCAAGCATCTTAGGTTTAGGGTTCCACTTCGACAAGATAGACGTGCGATTAATGTCACATTTTATACTTCTTTACACTCCCTTATATTAATTTTTGTTTAATCTCATAGGTTTATTGAGAAGGAAAGCCACATGGTTGGCAAGGTTCACACACTGGTCCTGCCTCGTAAAATACTCAGTATTCGCTACCTCGCCATACTTAAAAAGCATGCAATTTTGCATAGCGAGGTAACGACAGCGGTAGATCTACTTGGATCTGACGGTTGAGAAAAATGAGAAGAAAGGTGTCTCGGGGGAACAGAAGATAAAAAGTGACAGAATATTCGTCTCATTTGAAAATTCAAAAATTTCGCGCCTGACAATTTATGAATAGAGAGAACATAGGGTTTTCATGAGTTTTTTTCATAAGGGTTTTCATGAATTTTTTCAATGGATGGATTATCCAGAAACCCTATGTTTCACTTAGAAATAAAAAATCTGACTTTCTACAATTGAACAAAAGACTTCTGTTACACAAAAAGTCAGACCAACAGTGGCTCTGTTTGGGGATGATAGACTACTTGAGTCTATGCAAGAATTCAGAATCTAATGGGAGAGCAGACCACACATTTGGTAAGATCACAACTTCTTCAGAGAGCACAAAGCAACACACAAAAACAAAGAACCAGACATCACAAGGATACTTACAAGGATTTACAGAAAAACAAAACGACAGGAAACCCTAAAACTACTGTTCATGGAAGAAAATAAGTATTTTTCAAGAAAAATACCTCTTCAAGAACTGTCCATGAACTGGCAATTCAAGAATATTGTCAGATATATCTTTGATTATATAAGAATCTTCACCCCAAGTATTCTCAATGAGATATGGGCCTAACCAAATAGGATCAAATTTGCCCTGTTTTCCTTTATCTTCAATTCTGGCATTCCACATCAAGACTAGATCTCCATTTTCAAATTTTCTGCTTACAGTTCTTTTATCATAGAGTGTCTTGACTTGCAATTGCAACTTTTGGTTCCTCAAAGATGCTTCTCTTCTGGTTTCGGTCAATCCTACCAATTCATCCATTCTCTCTTGCATTTCATCTGTAGTATCTTCATCATATAACTGGATGTAATTGTATAGTCCCATCAAGTTGTTCTGAGGCATTCTGGCTTGAATTCCGTACACTAAATCAAATGGAGCTACACCAATTGGTTTCTTTACAGTTACTCTGTCAGCCCATATTGCCAACTGTAACTTGGAATCCCATGCCTTTTTATTATCATCCAAGGTTCTCTTAATGACCTTCAACAGGCTCTTATTTGTGGACTCAGCTTGTCCATTCCCTTGTGGATGATATGGAGCAGATGATGATCTTGTCATTCCATATTTATCACAAAATTTGATGAACTCCTCAGATCTGAAACACATAGCATTATCTGTGACAATTCTCTGTGGACATCCAAATCTAGAAATAATATTATTCAACAGGAAATTATTTACCACTTTACATGTCGCATTTCTTGTGGGGATAGCCTCTACCCATTTTGTAAAGTAGTTAGTAGCAACCAGAATCCAAGAATAGCCAGTGCTAGACTTGGGGAAAATCTCTCCTATGAAGTCCAGACCCCATTGTTGAAAAGGTGCTTGAGTCTCAACTGGCTTCAATGGAGTATTTCTTGAGAATTTCAGCTTTCCAGCAAACCTCTGACAAGGATCACATTTTCTAACCATAACTTGAGCATCCTTCAACAGAGAAGGCCACCAGAATCCAGCCCTCATTATCTTATGTGTAGTAGTTTTGGCCATGTAGTGTCCTCCACATACTCCAGCATGCATTTCTTTCAAAATCTCTTTTGCCTTTTCTTTATCAACACACTTCAACAAAATTCCCTCAAAATTTCTCCACCATAGGTTATTTTGGACAATTACATACCTGATGGCTTGCAATTTAGTATTCCTCTTTTCATTATCAGGCAGATGGGGAGGAGCTTCCATATGTTGCAAATAATATATGACATTGGTGTACCAATCACATTGGTCCATGTCACATAAGTGAGTTCTGAGATCGTCATTTACCAGATTTATCTGATTAGCCTCTAGATTAGTTTCAGCCATGAGTTTGGCCAAACTTTGACCTCTTACTAATTTTGTTATTTGTATATCAATGTTAAATTCCTGGATTCTATTGATCCACCTACACCTCCTGCCTGAAACTTCCTGCTGAGAGAATATATCCTTGACTACAGCACTAGGTACAAAAGCGATAATAGTAGCACCTACCAAGTAACTTCTGAAAGCTTTTACAGCCTTTACCAAAGCATATGCTTGCTTTTCATTTATTTCATACTTCAGTTCAGCAGACTGCAGTGACTTGCTGAAAAAGGCAATAGGCTGCTCATATCCTTCTTGATTTTTCTGTAATAAGACTGTAGCTACAATATGGAATGATGCAAAAGAAAAAATATGCATGGGTTTGGCATAATCTGGGGTCCTCAACACTGGAGCATTCTTTATTGCATTTTTTATATCTTGGAATGCTTGTGAGGGTTCACCATTCCAATCTATAACAACTCCTTTCTTGAGCATCTTTGAGATGGGTCTACTGATTTCAGCAAAATTGGTAACAAATCTCCTCAGAAAATTGACCTGGCCAAAAAAGGACTGAATTCCTTTCACATTCTTTGGTTTGGGGACTTTGTCAATAGCTACTACCCTTTCAGGATCTATTTTTACCCCATCCTTAGACACTATGTGTCCTAATAATTTTCCTTCTGTGACCCCGAATGTGCATTTCTTTGGGTTTAAAGATACTCCATATTCCAAGGCTTTTACAAAGATTTTTTCCAAATGTTTGCAGTGATCTTCAGCCTTATTAGAATATGCTGTGAGATCATCCTGATACGCAACCATAAATTTGTCAATATACTCATGAAATGCTACGTCCATGGCTCTTTGGAAGGTAGCTCCTGCATTAATCAAGCCAAAAGGCATCCTCGCATACACATATGTTCCCCAAGGGGTTGTGAAGGCTGTCTTGAGCTATTCACTTTCTTTTACTAGAACTTGATTATATCCAGAAAAATCATCCATCATTGACATCAATTCAGAGCCCATCACTTGTTGTAACATGGCTTCCATATTAGGTAAGCCATAATTGTCTTTCAGAGATGCAATGTTTAAATTTCTAAAATCAACACAAAGCCTAATATCTCCATTCTTCTTCCTAACAGGAACCAGGTTTGAAACCCAGGTGCAATGCTTGATTGGTTTGATTATTCCAGCATCTCTCAATTTTGTCAGTTCTTCTTGCATTTTTGGGGCAAGGGTAGGATTGATTGGTCTCTGTTTTTGCCTAAAAGGTCTTACATTTTCCTTCAATGGTATGACATGCTGGAAAAGATCCTCCCTGTAAGCCTTAAGGTCATCATATGACCAAGCAAAAACATGTTTGTATTTTCTAATTAGGTCAATCAATGTTTTCTTGATTTCAATAGGCAGATGTTTGCCGATATAGACCCTTTTAGGAACTTCATCAGTACCCAAGTTTATTTCTTCTAACTCCTGGGGTTTTGGGTCATTAACCCCTGATTTTACTCTGTCTTGGCTATCAAAAATATTTTCCAAGACTACTAACCCCTTCGGCATCTTATTTGTTTTCAATTGCATTATTTCTTGACCAAAAATGGTTTCCTTCCCATTTATGGTTTCAATCAGTCCACTGCAATCCATCTCCTGACCGTGGTACTTGTCTTCATTTAACAAAAAATTTGTAATATCTTTGTCATCTTCAAACACCTGCCAATTTTCAATGTTGTCAGGTATGGAAGGTTTGTTTTGCACCTCAATCTGGGAGATTCCTGCAAATGATATTTCTTTTGGTTTGATTGCCACATTTGCCAAAAGATCAGCCATCTTATTATGGGTCCTATCTCTCCATGGGATCCCAAATGCATCAAAGAATTCTATCTGATCCCAGACTGCATTTCTATATTGTTTCAATCTCCTATTCTTGGATGAGTAGGTTCCTTTGGTCTGAGAGAGAATTAGTTCAGAATCCCCTATGACACATAATTTCTTAATTTTATGATGTATGGCAACTTTGAGTCCTAGCAGCAATGCTTCATATTCTGCAATATTATTAGTGCAGGCAAACTTCAAGGTGAGTGAATACCTAAAAGTGTTATTTTCAGGGGACACAAAGACTACACCTGCCCCTGCACCCTCTTTGGAACTAGCCCCATCAAAGAACATTGTCCATAATTTTGGTGAATTCATGCAACATTCAACTTCATTTTTGATGATAGCAGGTAAATTTTCAACTTCCTGAATAATTAATTCAGCCCTGAAAGCATTAATCCCAGTATCTAGGAAACAAGTGGTATCTTTGTCAATTTCTTCACCTAAAATGTGGTTAACCCTTGGTTCCCTATTTACCCCGACAGCTTTGTCCCCTATATGAAAAGTGGCATAAGTAAGATCACATTGTAGGCTTCCCCCCATGGCAGCACTCCATTTTCTGGAGAGTAACATTCCGTAGTGTGGAGGTATATCTACCACAAGGACAGATATGATTAATTCTACTTCAGGATATGCAGCCAATTTGAAAGGTAGGGCATTCATAGTACCTATGATTGGGACTTCTCTAGCATCCATCCCTCTGCATTTGCCTTGCTTGGTATCTACCTTCAATCCTAAGGCTTCCATTACCTTGAAAGGCATTATAGTGTTGGAAGCTCCTGAGTCTATCATGCAATTTTTTAGGGTCTTCCCTTTTATGATTAGACTGAGGAAAAAAGGATCAATATCTTCTATGAATGCCATTGAGGAATCATCCAGAAACATTTGAGGAATCTGGGATATGATACCACTGTCCTCTATTACTAATGGGGTCTGTTGGGGCATAGTTTGGTCAACAATAATATTATTGTTTGCTATTCCACCCAACCATGACAAAGCCTTATTCTTATGTTCTTCAATTCTAAAAAGTTCAGACAGGGGCACTTTTACAATAATTTGAGATAACATGGATATCATATCAACAGGTTCAACCATAGTAGGTTTTACAATAGTACCTGGAGTCGGAGTCTTTTGAGCAGTAGGCACCACATTTTGCTTGACAACATCCGGTTCTGACTTCTTTGGTTGCACAATTGGTTTTGTTGCTTCACTTATCTGAAATTGAACCTTCTTCTTTGGTTCCCATTTTTTACCCTTGTTCTCCTTGATTTTAGGCACATCTACATGGACTTTCTTGTCTTGATCATTCATCTTATGAGTGATGTCCTTGATGAAGACACTAGATGGCCTTCCTGCATCATTATTTATTGCTCTATTTCTCAAATTATAATTACTATGGACTTGTGAAATCATTTCGGCCGTAATTCTGTCAATCTCCTCCTTGGAGGGCATTCTTAAACTTGTGAGACCTACATCAGAAAATGTGCTGCATACCTTATCTGTATCATACCCTTCATCATCTGAAAGTACTTGTTGATGATGTAGCTGGTAAGCAATTCTCTGGCTAGTAACATCATTTTCAGGCTCTTCTGAATCAAAATCTATCAAATCATCACACATGCTCACCATATTGCAGCTTATATCGTCCTGGCTTTTCTCTTCAGTTTCTTCTTCAGCTTGCACTCCTTGGGCTTGGGCAAATGACTGAGCAACAACACAATAATCAGCAGAATGAGGTGATTGGCATATAATGCACCATGGTACATCATCATTCATATTTACAATGTTCCTTTGCAGGGGGTCTGGAGTACCCTTATCCTTCACATTTTGGGTCTGGTTGGGAACTGGTTTACCATCTTTCCACTGAGTGGTATAAGGGTAATTCTGCATCCTAGGCTGTCTATTGAAGTTGTTGTTATTCACAGGGGGTCTTTCAGCAACATTTGGCTTATTGAAACTAGTGGGATTCATCTTCTTGAGCATTTCTAAAACCTGGCCTATAGTAGGTTCTTCGGGCTTTTTTCCTATAGGAGTTTTGTCACCCTCCCTTTTATTATTGTTTTTAGAATTAAAAAGCTTAGGATCATCCCTCCTACCTAGTTTGCCAGACGCCTTTCTATTATTCTCTATATTTACTGCAACTCTATAGGCATCTCTCAAAGTTTTAGGATCTTTATCCCTCAATTGATAAGCCATTTTGCTATCAAAAGCATTGAAATAGGTTGTGAGATAGACGTCTTCATTTAACCTCATGAATTGAAAAAGTTTGTACATACCTTTTTGGAATCTCACATTGAAATCAAATGTGGACTCATTTGGATTCTTCTTGATATTGTTGAACTCGTTCAACATGAATCCTGCATTGGTATTGTCCCCACACTGCTCTTTGAACAACTTTTCCAGATCACTCCATGAGGTAATACTGTCATCAGGCAACCTCCTGAACTAATCCCTGGCATCCTCTGTTAGTGAATGCACAAACAATTTCATTACCATGTCTTCGTGTTCAACTTCATAATCATTCAACATGTCAATGAAAATCCTCAAATGCTCTTCACCAGTAACAGCATTATTTCCAGAAAACTTAACCACTTTATCCCTTAAATCAAAAGATATGGGATGGGGGGCACCAGGAATACCAGCAAATGATATCTGTCTATATTTTTCCAGGTATATAGGTTTCTTCTAGAAACCAGGAACATTTGAGGTACTAGCTATATTAGCTTGACTCAGTGGAGCGGCTTGGGACTGTTGTGGTGGGACAAATGGGACTTGGGTGCCAATATTGGAGGATGAGGTAGGGGCAGATTGGGGTATTCCCTGAGTTGAAATTGTGGGAGCACTCACTGGTGCAGTATTTGTAGGTGGGATAAACAAATTGGGCCATGAAGCCAATGCAGAATTAGACTTTATGAATTGGATTTTTCTTCTAGTTTCTGCAGCTTGAGCTTCATTCTCAACCTTCTCAAGCTCTTTTGCAAGATCTTCCCTCTCTTTTCGAGCCTTCTCAAGATCTAGATCTAACTTCGACATGGAGGGTTGTATAGGTTTGCTTGGTATAGCTTGAGGCTCATTTATTTGGATTCCTATAGCCTTGCCTTTCCCTTTATCTGGAGCTTTTGCAGTGGGCTCTACAGGGTCAACTCGAACAGGTTTATAGGCTTGAACTTGAGCAATAACTGGTTCTTGCCTTCGATTTAGGTGTTTCTCCTATTCTTGCACTTTAGCTCTCAGATTATCAACATCTCCAAAAATATCCTTATGGAGAGTTGTGGTATTCTCTTCTAATTTTTTATTTTGCTCTTTCAAAGCAGCCATCCTTCTTAACAGAGCATCTCTTTCTATTATGGCATTTAAGGTGGCTTGCTCCTTCTCTTTTTCAAGACGAATGCGTTTAGCTTCTTCCTCAGCAATCCATTTCTTCAAAAATTCTATCTCAGAGTGCACTTCTTTAGGATCTGCAGAAGTTGCCTCGGAATCAGCAGGCTCATCCAGATCTATAAGGTTTGGTTCTACGTATGGGGGTACTCTGGGATTAAAAGGATTATCAGATGAACTCCTAAATCCTAGCCTATAATTTATATCGGCTACAGGATCTGGTCTTAATGAAGCAATTCCCATAGTAGACACGTCCTTGTCTTGAAAAACTCTCTCATTTGGTAATGGGGTATTGAAAATGCCTCCTAAGAGTCTTGTAGTTTCGGATTCAGAGCTAAGCGAAGAAGACTCTCTTTCTATTACTGGTTGATAACGGGAATTGACGGATGCATTACCTCTGGGTTTCCAAGTGGGATTTGGATCTGTCTTTTTCTTATTTTGGTTCTTCCTACCACCTTGGGGTAAATCAGTATACATTGATACATCGGGATTGGCTCTCATGTAAGCTCTTGTGTTTTTTCTCTTGTCAGCCATATTCACCTTTTGTTACAATAAGCACTAGCTTCAAAACCTTGACTGAGTCGCCACCCTATTTCGGGAAAATATATAATGACACTTTTAGCTGATCAAAAGAAAATGATACACAAGTAGGAACAAAAATAAATGGCACAGATAGACCAATCACTGATGTTGTAAGATTGCAACTCTTGCTTGTTAGATAAGACACTTGGATAGGCTGGATACGTTAGTGTGTAGCAATGGTATTTGGGCTCTATCTTCTTTAAATTCTCAAGGTTTGACACTAAAAGATTCCCTTATAACCACGGGCAAGACATAGATCACATGACACACACGTACACAGCAGGACCAAAGAAACTGCAGTACTTTTCACAGAGGTGTTGGACAACTCCCCAGCAGAGTCGCCATTTTGTTGGTGTTTTTTTTTACAAAAGAACTAAAACTACTAAGCGACAAAAGGCTTAATACCTGGATAATAGTACATACACAACCTAAAGACTAGCCAATTCTCATTAACAATTGCATATGCAAAGTACTAGGACCAAACTTCAACAAAACCACAGATGGTTTTCTGCTCTTTTGGCTCTGCAAAACCAGGGCGGGTGTACCCAGGGATGGTTCAAAATTGGAACAGCTGTATGAGGATTATTCTTTGTTTCATCCTGATTCTCATTTTTAGATCCTCAAACATATACATAATTCTTACCAATTTGGTAAACACATCCCATAAACAGATATAGCCAAGAATTCTTCTATAGATCTGCAGATGTTTTCAACAACAATGGCTAACTGAAGCTAAAATATTCCATGCAGACAGGTGCTGGCCAACTTTGAAGATCTACAGGAAATATAAGTAAAATTTGATTTGATGATGCATTTGAAAAACTATTTATAATATACTTCTCCTTCAGCTGAAATAACTTGATCAGTGCCTAATCCATTGGGGTTCAGAGTCTTTAGCAAATTCTTAGATCTAATTTGTTGCCTTACAACAAATTCTATCAGCAATTCTTAACAGAACTTATCATTCAAAAATCCTTTTCCATACTTGAGGAATCTTATCACATTCATCAAAGCATTTATTTAATCCATTGAATTAACAACAATGATAAATGGATGTACAACCTAATTAGATTGCATTCAATTGCACAAGCTTTTACTCATACAACATCAAGATAGCTAAGTATTTTTAAAAGGAGACAAAATTCAGAAAGAAATGATATGGGGACAGTTCATAATTTGTATTCATTTCCTTTGAAAATAGTATATCCTTTGCAGTAGACTCAGAATGGCCTTCAGAAAGAAACACAACTCATTCTATATTCATGTATTCTCAGAGAATTTGACAGAAAAGTACATTACAAACTTGCTTTTCAAATTTGGGCCAAAAATCAGACTAAGCACAAAACTTAGAAGAAAATAGAATTCGGACCCCTTCTTTAGCCTTGGGATCTCACTTAAATAGTGTGAGATGCAACAAGCTTCACGCTAAAAACAAATGTCAGGTGTCCCTCTAAAAAAAAAAAAAGGGGCACTTACCTACAATTTTGTCAAAAAGACAAGAACAAAATAACAAAAAGGCTAATTACAACAAACATTCCTTGGTGGGTCCCTTTCTGTTATGCTTCTCAGTTGTTGAAACAAGAAAATATGATCTGATCATTCTTCATCTTCGGAGTACATAGCCATGAGGTCTGAAAGTGATGTATCATCTTCAATTACCTGCAAACTCACTTTAATCTGGGGATCTTCCATGTCTTCATTACTAATTACAAGGGTAACTGTTACTTTCACATCTTCCTCCTCATTGTCTCCTGACATCTGTTCCATAAACTAATTTTTCCATTTATTAAAAACATCATCATCTGGCCAATCAAAAGTTAGAGCTTCTCTTTGTATCTTTATTAAAGAATTTGCACTTTCTTCTAAATCATCAAATTCTTTTCTAATAGCAATATAAAACAACTGTATTTTTACTAGCTCTTCATTTGTCTTTGCCTAGAACCAGTGGCCAGTCTCACTCATGATGTTTATTATTCTTTCATTGAATAACTCATCCATCTCCCTTTTCCATTTTTCTTTTTCCTTTACTGTATCAACAGATTCTAAAGCACAAGAAAATAGGGTGAATTTTTCAGCAATATATTTGGAAAAATAGAGTGTTAATCTTCTCTGTAAAGAATCTCTTTCATCACCAAAATTCTCTAGCTTATTTAACAAATCAAAAATCTTCTCAACTTGATGATAAGGCATTTGGACTGCAGATATACATATGATTGTAATATCATTATTTCTCTCCCTCCATTTCTGCGCAAGAGAAGTCAGTTTATCCTTTTCTTTATTCAACTCATCCATAAGGGTTACAATTCTTGTCAACTGATCATAAAAAGTTGGCCATTGTATTTTATCCCTCAAATATACCACACCCTGCTTCAATTTTTCTTCTTGTTGATTTCTAAATTCTATCTGCAACTCATGTAATTTGGTTTTTTCTGCTTCAAAGTCCTCTGCAGTATAGAATTGGGGCCTTTCAGGGGTGTCAGGTATTTCAATGATAGGGGTTGATCTAACAAATGACTGTGAAGGGTACGCAATTCTAAGTGTACTGGATTCTCCCACCTTTCTTTTCCCAAGTATCTTCTCCAATTGAGATACCTTGTTTTCCAGCTCAATTCTCTTTTTTACTTCTTGATTGTAGGCATCCACCACTATTTCATACTTACTCTGCAAATCAGTCATTTCCTTTTCTTCTCTTTCTGCAGTGGCCAAGGCAAATTTGGAATAGTCCACATTCATGTAGGCTGCCTGTACATTTGAAGTATCAGCGACCCTCCTCACAATGATACTCCCTGTTAGTCCTGAATCATCAGGCTGTAATGGAGTAGTCCTGGATCCTCTTCTTAGTGACCACATAACAAGGGCAGCTTGATCATTACTGAATGCTGTTCCCAAGAATTCCTTTTTATCTGGATCCTGTAATCCTAAATTATTTGACACAGAATTAAAAATTAAGGCATCAGCAATATCCCAATTGGGCAATAATAAAATATTTGCATTTTTCACCATCTGTCTACCCTCGTCAGGGGTTATATTCTGGAATTCTTGTATCATTTGTTCCTTTATTTGATTTTGAATGGAGGCTTCATCCATTTCTGGATGCTCTGCTTTCATGTTCCTACACCTTTGTTCAAAAATGTGCATGTTTGCCCTCCATGCAAACTGATGGAAAGCCCTAGATTTTACAAAATTGTTATTAGACAAAAATTGCTGACTGGCTTGTTCTAAAACAGGGTCTAATTCCCTTCCTCTGAAATCTGCTACAGTTAATTCAAAACTTGGCACAGGAGGCTCCTGGGGGTTCCCTTCATCAATTTCTGCTTGAGCAACAAAAACTCCTCCTTGCGACCCCATTTGTTCAATTTGCTCATTGGTGAGCTGCTCTTCCTCAATTCTCATTGGAGTTTGGGAAGGTGAGTAATCTTCACCATGGGATTCCTCTTCCCTTATTATTTTTCTTCTTTTGGGAGAAGGTTCAGGGGGTCTTTCTTCAAGGACAGTATTAGTAGATTCAATTACCTGTTTTTCTTTGTTTATAATGGGCATTTGATTCCGAATAACAGTATATCCTGTCCTCTTTCGCACAACCAGTGGACCTACTCCTATGTTAGGGGTGAAACCCAATTTCCTCATAACTTCTCTGGCTTTATCTGGAAAAGAATCAATAAAATGTTGTTTCTTTTCATTCATTACCTCCATTATTTCTGAGAATGTACTCATGAGCTTATTTATCCTATCTGCATTAGTTGCAGCATCACTAAGAGGACTGAAATCTTTGTCAAAACAATTAATAAACTCCAAAACTTTTGAATAGACTCTCCATTTTTCTTTCTTTGTTTCTTGCTCTTGGAGAGAATATTCATTCCTTATTATATCTTCAGGGAAGTAGAATTCATGCTGACTTGGACGAAGCTTGATCCTATGTCTAAGAGCAGAATTAAAGAAATCTTCTGTGTCACAAAAACGAGCATGAGATACTGCCATCTTATACTGATCCAAAAATTTGTAGAGGAAGATCCACCCTTCTTTAGTTATTACAAACTGGTGAGCTACAGTGCAAGTAGGAAAAATTGATCCTGTTCCCCTTTTGTGCAAAAAGGTCTCCTCCACTCCTCCCAACTGCCATACAAATTCAGCTACCCCTACCTTTAAAGGTACCTGATAGGGTAGTACATGGGGTGTCCCTTTGAACCCATAGACCCTAATGATAGTTGAGACTGGATATGGGATGATATCTCCCCAATTATGTGAAACTTTTAAACTATGGGGTCTGTCCATAGGCCTAACAAGATGCATTAGTGCCTTAGGAATTCTGGGATTGTCACTCAATATGAGGCATCTTAGTTTAGAAGCAAAGTGCCTATCAAATCTAACAAGACTAGCATTTTTTGCTTCCCCAGTCATGTTTGCACTCCATAATTGAACTGGTAGTGCCTCCCCTTCTTGTTCCCTATTTAAAACCATTTCTTTACCGAAATATGTAACCCCTTTAAAAAGAAACAATAGCATCAATAGGGAGTACCGACCCCAAACCTTTTCCACCTTGCCCTTTGCAATCCCCACCAATCCATTGTGAATCTCATTAGCCAGGTAAGATGCAAAATCAAAAATTATTTCTACACCGAAAGAAGAGATTTAGGTGATCATATACATGAAGCTCACTGGAATAAAGTCTTCTTCACCCTCTCCGAAGACTCTGCACAGGGTCCTGTATATCTCTACTGCCCTGGCATTAAAGCATGATTTCTTGAAAGGTTCTTTAGAAGATGATGTTATTGCTGGTAGGTTTCCAATTCTGCCTATGTGGGCTTTCAATGCACCTTGTCTAACTACATCCCTTTTGGACATATATTCTTTTTCTAACTCTATCAAATTAATGGGCACATGATACATGGTGAGAGGTCCCAGACTGAAAACCTTCCTAATTTCTTCTGGATTGATGGTAATTAAAACCTCACCATCCATTCTTCTCACTACCTTAGTGGCTTGATCATAACTTTTCGCTACAGTTTCAAGCAGGTCATAATCCATAAACACACCGGGAACAACAAGCTTTCTAAGATCAAAATTCCATATATTGGCATGAGGGGCATATAATTTCCTTTCTGCGAACCATTTTTTGAACAAACTCAAACCAGTTTGAGAAGTCTGAGCATCCTGAACCCAATTACCCTTATCATACAATCCATCAGCTATCCTTAGCCTAGGGTTCAATGAGGTTAACCTTTTAACTTGTACTGTCTCTACAGTAGACTCAGGAAGCAACTCAAGCAAATCATCATGTACATTCCTATCCAGATAATTTACTGCACCTGAAAATCCCTTCTTCAGAGGCATCTTGGACTTATTTTTTACAGAATTGAAAAGCCTACGAGGATTATGGTAGTACTACTTACTTTAATTTTGTCTTTGTTTTCCTCTGTATTTCCGCAAACTTTCCGCGAATAGACAACTTCACAAATTCTACCAGGCTTTGGCACACTTTCCTTCAGTAATTGCTTCTGCACAAGAATGGCTCCAAATCTTTGCTCGCGTAAGATGAAACTGATGAAATCTCTTTGTAGTATACTCTGTTTATACTCTGTTTTTTCACACACTGCAATTAAGACAAGCTAGTTTAGCATTGAGACACATGAGGGAGGTTGTTTAGGATGTTGAGTCCCGATCCCATCAAGGTAAGTACGGGGTGTATTATTTAAAGTTTTTTTTTATATAATTAAAGTGTTTTTTATATTGTTAAAAAGTCCGTACATTATTGATATGCTATAGATATATGGTAAGCATATAATTAAATATGAAAAGATATATAGATGCAAATATTTTAGGATAATATTTTAATTTAGTAATGAGATTAAAACAATTTGACATTGTTAAAAATAAAGGATTAGTTGATATATATATATATACACACACACACACATTCATTCAAAAATGATATTTAATAATTTGACAAATATAAAGAGATTCATTGTGAGAGTGCGAAAGGTAAGATGTATTATGTTATCTTATTTCAATAAATGAAAATATAAAATGTAAAGTTTTAATATGCTGATTTTTTTTTTTTATAATTTTAAAATTTTAGCATAAATTTATTGGTGTAAATCTCAATTTCAATATATTTTGATGATGCAGAATTTGAATTATAGTGCAGACTGAATATATACTCTAATTCCTTGATATTGACTGTAGAATGAGATAATGAATATGAAGGAAGAAAACTAAAATGAAACTGATATATATATATATATATAAAATAGTTTGTGATGAGAGAGTATGATTGCCTGTTGTGATTGATCTACTCTCTATCGCAGACTATCATATATATGTGTGTAGGAGAAGTGAACTGTCTCAAGGAATAGTCACGATGATCAGTCAGCCAAATCACGATGGTTGGTAATCAAGACAAATGCCGATAGCAAACATTAGTTAAGATAATAAAACACAAGCCGATAAACATCTGCCTTTAGCAAAACCTCCACTCATGGTGGTAGGTATACATTGCATATTATTATCTGTCGACAATATAATGATAAAGTCTTTACGTTAGCATTATGTGCTATTGGCAATATAAACTGATTACATTACTTAATATAATCCTAAGTATATATATGTATATGTACAATATTTTATATATATATATATATATATATATATATATATATATATATATGATGATAATAATGATAAGACATGTGTATATATATATAATATTATATGTGTATATATATACAATTAATGAATTAGTTATGTAAGATAACTTGAGGATAGACATAAAAAATATAGATTCAATTTCACACAAGCTAACATTCTTAACACTCCCTCTTTAGCAAGGGAAATTGAAATAAGTTTAACTTACACAATTAGGTGTAATCATCATTATGTTTTAAACTAAAAGAGAGAAAGAAAGAAGAAGAAAAAAAACATAATGGATTTTCATGGTGTTTGGCAATCGCCCAAGGACCCATGAAGGTTATCAATGTGTCCGGCAAAATCCGGCCCGAAGAACAAGGATAACCCTAACTTCAAAACAATGGGTTTTCATGGTGTCCGGCAATCGCCTAAAGACCCATGAAGGTTATCAATGTGTCCGGCAAAATTCGGCCCAAATAACAAAGATAACACTAAATTCAACCATTGTTTGAAAATAGATCAACTAAAATAAGGTCATCACTTTATAATAGGATCAGAACACACGAAAGGTCGTCACCTTTCACAAGAAAAGTCATCACTTTTCACAACACAAGCCTGCAAGCAAAAAAATATTAATTTGTATTCATGAATGTTAGATAATAAATGCATTTACAATAATGTCATACCAAGTTTTCCTCGGAAGTACACAATTTTCAACTTCGCAAGAGGTTTGGTGAAAATATCAGCATTTTGTTCATTTGTATTGATATAACTTAATTTAATGATATCTCTCCCAATCATGTCTCTTATGTAGTGATAGGGAGTCTCAATATGCTTTGATCGATTGTGGAAGCTGGATTTTTTGACAGCTTGATACAACTTTGATTATCACAATGAATCACTGTTGGTCTTAGAGGTTTTCCAAATAGCCCAAATAGTAGTTTCCTTAACCAAACTGCTTCACGTGCTCCAATGGAAGCGGCTACATACTCAGCTTCGGTAGAACTCAAAGCAACAATTGGTTGTTTTCTGTTGAACCAAGATATCATGGTTGACCCAAGATTGAAGCAACAACCTGTAGTGCTTTTGCGGTTAGAGGAACAACCTGCCCAATTTGAGTCAGTACATCCTTCCAAATTTATCTCAACGTTTTCATACTTTAATCCAAAGCCAATAGATCCTTGTAAATATCTTAATATATGTTTTGCAGCCATAAGATGAATCTTCTTAGGTTTACACATAAAATGACTAAGGACATTTGTAGCATAGCATATGTCGGGTCTGGTATTCACAAGATACATAAGAGATCCAATTATTTGTCTGAAGAGAGTAGGATCAATGTCCTCAGATTTTGATGCTTCTTCCTTTAGCTTGTGTAAGTTTGTTTCCATTGGAGTAGATAAGGGCTTACTATCCTTCATTGCAAATCTAGTTAGAATATCTTGAGTGTACTTTCCTTGATGTAAGAAAATGTAGTCTTTCTTCTGATTAACTTCTAATCCCAAGAGGTAGTGTAGTAACCCTAAATCTTTCATTTCAAATTCAACTATCAGATCTTATTTACATTTTTCAATTAATTTATCATCACCTGTTATTAGCAAGTCATCAACTTATAGAACAAGTATTACCATCTCATCATTAGTGGTTTTGAAGTATATGTTAGAGTTGGCTTCATTTTTTGAGTATCCAAGTTTGGATAGGTAGTTGTCTATCCTTTCATACTAGGCTTAAGGAGCCTGTTTCAGACCATAGAGTGCTTTCTTGAGTTTACATACATACAACTTTCTATCTTTTATGGTGAACCCTTCAGGTTGTTCTATGTAGACTTCTTCATTAATGACCCCATTTAGGAAAGCAATTTTTACATCCATTTGATGTATCTTCCATCCTTTTGATGCTGCAATTGCAATAATTGTTCTTACAGAAGTGTAACGAGTTACTGTAGCAAAAGTTTCTTCATAGTCAGTGCCAACTTTTTGAGAAAATCCTTGAGCAACAAATCTAGCTTTGTGTTTTTCAATACTTCCATTAGTGGTGTATTTGATTTTGTATAACCATTTTGAAGATACAATTGTTTTGTCTTTAGGCCTAGTTACAATGTCCCAAACATTGTTTTGAATTATGGAATTGTATTCTTCTACCATGGCATCTTTCCACTCTTGTGACTTTAGGGCTTCTTCAACTGTTGATGGTTCAGTTTTGTTTAGCTCAGTTATAAGAGCAGTGTAACATGATTGATTTCAAGTTCTCTTGTTTTCTTTTGAGTATCTCATCTTGTTCCACATTGTTTTCTTCAAGCATCTTCCTTGCCCACAATGGTCTTTTCTTCCCATTAGTTATATCTAGTTCTCTCTCTTTAGGTGTGTGCTTCCTCTAATTTTCAGTTTGTCTAATTTCCTCATCATCTGAGATTGGTTCATCTTCTATGCCGGTTGAAAGTTTTAAGGCAGAATCTTCTTCAAAAATTACATCTCTACTTATTTCAATTGATCTTTGTCTAGGAATATAAATTCTATAACCCTTGGAATTTTCACTATATCCTATAAATATACCTCTCTTCCCAGAAGGTTCAAGTTTAGTCCTCTTTTCTTTGGGTATGTGAATATATACTAGACATTCGAATATTCTAAGATGACTTAGATTTGGTTTGGTCCCTGAGAAGACTTCTTTAGGTGTGGTATTCTTTAGAAATGAATGTGGACATCTGTTTTGAATGTATACTGCAATCTTAGAAGCTTCTGCCCAAAATGAGGCATGCATATTTTGATCATGTAACATAGCTTTTGTAAGTTCAATGATGGTTCTATTTTTCCTTTCTGCGACTCCATTTTGTTGAGTATTATAAGGCATTGTATACTCCCTCTTAATCCCAACAGAATTACAAAAACTTTTGAAGATATTAGATGTATATTCTCTTCCATTGTCTGATCTTAATGTTTTAATCCTTTTACTTGTCTGATATTCTACTAATGCTCTGAAGATTTTGAATTTTGATAGAACTTCATTTGATTCTTTGACTTTCAAGAAATAGATCTAGGTCTTCCTGGAAAAATCATCAATGAAGGGTATGTAATAAAGGAAACCTCCTAGAGATGGTGTGGGCATGGGTCCACAAAGGTCTGAGTGGACTATTTCCAAGACTGATTTTGACTTATGTTCACTAGAGGGAAAAGGTTTTTTTATAATTTTCCCTAGAGCACACCCTTTGCAAGTTCCTATATGAGATGAGTCTAGTTTAAGAGTACCAGAAGTTATCTTATCTAAATTAGAAAGTGAACTAAACCCAATGTGTCCAAGTCGTCTATCCCATAATTCATTAACATTGGATGTTTCAAGACTAAGGGCTTGAGTTCGAATATTGCTTAATCTATATAATGTTCCAAATTTGGACCCTATGATAGTAGCACTTTTCATATTTGAGTTATTAGGCCAATATAGTACTTTGTCTTTGTTGAAGGTGACATGATATCCATCATTGGTTAGACTTGAGATAGAAATTAGGTTTCTTTTTATGCCTGGTACAAAGAAAACATCTTTAAGATTAAGTGTAGTTCCATCTTTTAATTTTATAGAACATGTTCCAATACCTTTTACAGGATAGGTAGAATTGTCTCCAATTGTAACTCCTTCAGTGATATAAGTTCCAAATGTATCAAACATATCTTTGAATCCAGAGATGTGACGGGATGCACCACTGTCTACGATCCAAGCTTCTTTATTTGAATTTACTTCATTTGAAAGTGCGGAATAGTATAGTTGATTTTCATCTTCCTTTGTTTCAGCAAGGGAGGCTAGAATTTTCTCTCTTTCTGGACAGTTTCTGAAGGTGTGTCCTATCTTCTCACACTTATAACACTTAACATGAGAATGATCTTTATTAAAATTCTTTTTATTATTATTGAATTTTCTTTTATTGAATTTCCTCTTTCGTTTATTCGAGACAGTGTGAAGAGCTTGATTCTCTCCCTCTTGATTTGAAGTGATCCCTCTGGAGATTAACCTAGATTCTTCTGCTATGCATTCATTTTTTAACTGATCAAATGTAGGAATTGAAGGTCTACTTACTACTTGTATGAAGGTATCCCAAGACATTGGAAGCCCTCTCAGAGCTATTAATGAAAGTTCTTGTTTCCAATGGAAGATAATTGTTTCTTCGTTTCAGAAATTTTCTCAAAGTAAGAGTAAATAGAATCTCCTTTTTCCATTTTAATATTTAGTAATTGAGATTTTAAGGTGATTAGCCTACTTGAGTTATTTATCTCAAATGTATGTTTTATGGTCTTGAATACGTCATATGCACTTTTGATCTCTGAAATGGAAGGAAGGATGTGATCTTTAACTGAATCAACAAAGATTTTCCTTGCTTTATTATTACGTCTTTTCCAGTTGAATTTTTCGGTTTCATCTTGAGGTATGGGAGATCTTTTTCAGTGTAATCTTCAAGTTCCAGTTCTTCCAGAATCCTAATGATATGGGTTTTCCAAGAGAAGAAATTTGATGCACCTTCAAGTCTATCTTCTACTCTGACGTTATTTGCCATTATTTCTTCCTTCAATCGAAACTTGAGATTTCTCTACCAATTTAGCTCTGATACCATGTACAGTTTTAATACGCTGAGGTTTTTGTTTTCTTTTTTATTGTTGTAAATCTCAATTTCAATGTATTTTGATGATGCAAAATTTGAATTACAGTGTGGACTGAATATATACTCTAATTCCTTGATGTGGACTGTAGAATGAGATAACGAATATGAAGGAAGATATATATGTATATGTATGATATTATATATATGTGTGTCTGATGATAATGATAAGACATATGTATGTGTGTGTGTGTGTGTGTGTATATAATATTATATGTATATATATACAATTAATGAATCAGTTATGTAAGATGAACTTGAGGATAGACATAAAAAATATAGATTCAGTTTCACACAAGCTAACATTCTTAACACAAAAATATCTTTAAATTTAATAATTTGACTTTATTAAATGTAAGAGGATTAGTTGACGTGCAACAAGATAGTTCTATAATCTCTTATAAATACAAGTGAATATAGATTAAAGTATATCTTTAAATTAGATATTTATCTATATTACATTGTATTGATCTTATATTATTTCACAAAATTATTTATTATCCTTGATTATTTTATTTAATCAATGAAGTCTCTATCTTATCTATATTTTATATATACTATAAGAGCCACGTGCTTTGATTTTTTTCCTTTAAGATTGTTCTTGTAGGAAAAAGAGGGAGTGACATTTCATTAGAGGCAACCTTGAAAGAGAGGGAGTAGAAAGAGGAAATGATTCAGTCAACCTTTAGTAATCTCAGTCTTATTGATTAAAAGGGAGCAAAAAATGTTGAGATGGATTTCTCTAGTGATCAATAAATTGCCACTACCAAAAGGACCGTGATTCATACATCGTAACCATGTGATTTTAATGGGCCTACCCTTTGTGTACATCATGAGGAAGTGATGACTTCTAAATGACGTCACCTGTATTTGTAGAAGCTACCATAAGGAAATTTGAGTTGTTGTGAGACGTTAATGAGGTTTTTAAGAATTCATTTGAACCATCTACAAGTCTCTCCTTGATGAATGAAACTTGACGTATGAGTTGTAGAGTCATTCATGTGGGACAATCATACTTAATCAAGATATTGGCATATTGTGGACAAGTTTGATAAAATGGAAGGACATGCTCGCTTCCACTGTTAATTTAAATGAATGTTTGGACCTTCAATGGACGAAAAGATCAAGTTGGAACTTAGAAAGGAGTTGTCATATTTGATACAAAATTGTTCAGCAATATAAGAATGAGTGGAAATTTTACGTTGTGGGGGGGAAGAATAGTCAATGTTTTATTCCCACTTGAACCATCTTTAGAAAGGAAATGTTACATTCTCTAATATGTATGGACCCTCTTGTGTAGATAAGTATTCTCATTTTTAACATTTATCTAGTTGTTGTATCTCTCTCTTATTTGTAATTCTGTACATACTATAAGAGTTATTTTCTTTGATTTTTTTCTTTGTATTTAAAGATGATCTTGTAGGAAAAGAAGAATGGTACATTAGGCATATTGTGCTGACTCAATCTCATGATAGTAGCTCTATAGAAGTTGTGATCTAGAATTTATTAGTCATCTAATGATCTGGCTTGTTAAAGTGAGGCTCAAGAAGCAAATATCTTTGATGATTGAGATTATGAGTATCCTTTCATATCAAGAGGGAGTTCAATAATTCATCAAAGACAACCTTATACAAGGAGCTCAAAAGATTAATACTTAGACAAAGTCTAACATACCTGTATATGATTACATGATTGTGATAGTGCCTAGTCATGCGTACATCAGGAGGAAGTAATAACTTGTCAGTTGAAGGTTGAAAGATGAATATCAGATTCAAAGGGAGTTCGATAGGCATCCTTGGGTGAAGGGAGTCTCAAAGGGAGTAACTACAGGATCTGACTTCCAGGATCATTGTTCAAAAGGAGAATTTTGAGGTGCAATCCTTTGTGAATGATATCTTCTCTATGAGGAGACGTTCTAAGTGAAATTCGTTCTAATGCATTCTTCTCCGTGAGAGAGAATTAAGGTGAAAACCTTTGTACCACCCTCTGACTAGGTTCATAGTGGTTATTATTTCACATATGATATGCAGTGAAAGGTGATGATCTTTCATTGACATATATAAATAGAAGGTAACCATTGTAAAGTGATGATCTTATAAATGATAGACTTGTTATCATGACAAACTTCATTAAATTGTTGTCCTAGAGTGCTGGAAGTCATGATAAAGAACAGACAGAAGGTAACCAGTGTAATGTGGTAATCTTATAAATGGTAGACCTGTTGTCATGGTTCTTTGGGCTTGATTTTGCCAAACACCATGATAACCAACTTGTTATGGTTCTTTGGGCCAGATCTTGTTGGACACCATGACATAGTTCTATTATAGACGACACTTAAGGTGGTGTTTAAGCTTATATTAAAGTTATGGAATTTATTTCAATTGTGTTATAAAAAGTGAGATGATATCTTTTCATATACTTGAGAACATAATGTGTTTTATATCAATCCTCCCTAACTATGAGGGAGTGTTAAAGTTGTAGCTTCAGTCAGATTGATTTGATCTGATATACATTATTGTTATTGGTAATCATCACTTCCTATACATACTTATCCATGTTAATAATATATATTATTGTATATAATATATATACATATATAATAGTATATAATATATAATATATATATTGTTATACATATATATTGTTCATGTTAATATAATATTATTTAAATGATGATTACAGTATAGAGACATGTCTCTTCATGAGACATGTCTACTCCTCTCATATTTGTATGAGATCCAAATCTTCATTTGGACATCATTAATAACAATGGCTATGATTCTACATTTGCAGAAATGATCCTAGAAATTAACATTGAACACCTCACCTACTTGTTACCTTTTTCTCCTTCCATAGGGCATTTTCTTTTGCATTTTCCATCCGTTGTTTCTATAGGTTGAATGCTTTCTCTCTATATCCTTTCCTTTAGGGCATCTAGTCATTTCCGTTCTTTACATACCATCAATGGTGGGCCTACCACTTGCTACCGTTGAAGCATAAATATCTACTTGACACACTCATTTGCACCAAGATGTCCTTGAGAACAATTAAATATATGGTCTCCAACATGAGAACTAAGTGGTCCTACCAATTGATCACTATCCCTTTAACGAAGTGTATTTTAAATTAATATATAAATAAGTGCTTCATAATTACAAAGTTTTTATCTAAACCCAACTTCACCATCTATCATCATAGATTTCACCTATTAGTGCTTATCAATTGCATTTGCAACTGAAAGAATACTTCCTATTCGACCATCTCTTCATATCAGACCAACGTCATTTCCTATCTATTGACATCCATTGCACTACCTGGAAACCTAACAGCCATGCAAGATTTAGCTTTACAAAGAAACAAAGTTACGCATTTCAAAATCTTCACAAAATAAAGAAACTAAAATATTTGTCTATAACTCCTTTGTCCTTGGTGGGCTCTTTTAGCAGCTCGAGTTCTCGGTCGGTGTGACGCCTCATTTGGATACAAAACTGCAGCTTCATGCACCAAAAACTCATGGCATTGGTTTTAAATTTTCATTTCTTCCCACTTGAATAACCTCTGCAATTTCAAGCTTCATGTCTTCCCACTTGAATTACCTATGCAATTTATAGTCTTCTTTGTCAAATTCACCCATTTGTCTAATGAAAGGTATCACACTGAATTCTATTCTTCTTCATCTTCTATTCCTTGTGAGATGTTAGTTCCAATCCCTGGGACTGCACATTCAAGGATGTGATCTAAACTTGCTAACAACTTCAAATCAAAAAGTACCCATTGAACAATTTTTGTGTCTTCTCCAAGCTCCAAGCATGAGCCAATTACCATGGAAGATGACATCCAAATTTATCCTCCATCGCAACAGGTTCTCTTGAAATTTTGGCCCCAACACCCCTTCTACAAGTCCAGTCATCTTATCTGCCTTAATTAACAAGAAGCCATGTAGTCCGTCCTTCCAAGCAGGCCCTAGAAAACCCGTGTTATTTTGTGGTGGTCATCAAGAAATTAGCTTCCATCATTGCAAATCGCACCCCCAATCTTAACATTCATGACAAATGTTTGAAGCTTTACATTAACCATGAAAACATAGTTCAGTTTGAGAAGATTGTGACCTTTCCAATATATAGATCTACAAATCTTTGTCATGCGTGTGGTGTTAATATTTGAAACGTATATTATTCTTCCTTGCCATCCCAACCCACCCTCAAAATACTCTTTATTAATGGAAACACCTTTTAAAAAGATGCTTTAATCATTATTCGCACTTGCTCTTTATAGCTTAAGCACTTTGCCACGAAATCTCACAATTCCTTCTCTCATGCCACCCCCTTGTTTCAATTGCAATCATAACTCCTTCATTACATTCCCGTCACATTTATAATCTCTTCTTTAATGCAGATCAGAAATTAAACCGTTTTACAAAATTCATCCCATTAATAATTAATGTATTAAGGATGCCATCACCAAAAACCATGTCTTATAAACTTTGATAATCTTTGACATGTAGCTCTTGCTCATTTTCAAAAGAGGCAGGCCATTTTAATAAAACATCTGCCTCACCATTTCCTTCTCTAAGTATATGACTGGTCTCAAAATCCTCAAAGTGACTTTGCACTTCCACAATTGCCGTATAAACGGTTGTAAATGCCAAACTTCCAATTTTCTCTTAGTTATAACTTGAATTATGATCAAGGTATCCCCTTCCAGGCGGACTTAACTGAACCACATCCTCCTCCCAATCATTACTGTTATAAATGCAGCTTTGGCCTCTGCCACGTTATTCAAACCAACTGATAATCTCTGATCCCCTATAGCTAGAGTCTCCCCTTTACAAATTCTGATTATGATCCCAGCACTTGATTGACTCATATTCTGTTTTGCTGCTTCATCTAAATTGAGCCTCACCCAGCCCTCCACGGGTAGCTGATATCTTACTTCTTCCCTTGGAACTTTACCCTGCCTACCTTTGGTACTAGCTTCCCATTCTGATTTTGATTCTCGACTAGCATAAACGATTTTTTTTGGTTTCCTAATGTGTAAGGGACCTGACCATGTAAAAGAGCAGTAGTAACCCTGACCACCTCCTCTATCCAATGGTTAACCTTGGATTTTGTTTCTATCAATTGATTCGTTTTTCTCCACAAAAGTTGTCCAATTTCTTTCCTTCCACAATTCCAATATTAGAATAGGTCTAATAGTCCACACACTAGATAAAACTGATTTTCTCTACTTGTAAGGCCAACCACTAGGACCAACCTTAAATTATTCTGTAAAGGACCTTGCCACCCTAACTTACATCTTAACATCTTCTAGCAATCTTAGCTACTTTGCAGTTAAGTAACAAATGATCAACACTCTCTTCTTCTTCTTCACACAAAGCCCACCTAGCAGGCCCCTGGAAGCCAAACATTCTCTCTTCGCTCCCTTGTTAAGATCCTATTCCTTTAGAAGCCACCCACGGGAAGGAGCTTGCCTTAGGGAGATATCAATGCCCCCAAAACACAACTTTGTTGGCCTTGGTCCAAAATTTGACAACCTACTTTTACTGAGTATTTTCCACTCTTATCAGTACGCCGAACAATCCTGTCCTTTCTTTGAGTTAATAAAAGCGATCTCTGTAAGATTAAGACCTTCCAAGCTCTTTCTACCTCAAATCTTCCCACATGCAGTCTTTTTAAGATCTACAAAATCAGTCACTTTATCACCCCACCTCCAAGGGAAATAAAATCTTAGGTCTTTAAGATCTGCATTATCCTTTAAAGTTGGTAATCCACTCCATGAGTCCTCCCAAAAGTTAGCATTGTGCCCATTCCCTATTTTCCATGTAAGGTGGTTTGTTATAACTGACTGGCAACTCACTATGAAGTTCCAAATTTCCGAGTCCTTTGGGTGATTTCTAACTGTCAAAATCTATTATTCTCCATTCTGTCCAAGTATTTAGCCTTAATATTTTACCCATAACAATTTGGGAACTTATAAATGCTCCACACTAATTTAGCCCCTAAAGCCACGTTCATCAAATCCCAGCCCCTAATGGTCGTACCCTCATCATTCTTAGCTTTGCATATTTTGCTCCATCCAAGTAGGGGATGTTTGTCTTTATCATTAGCTCCATTCCAGAAAAAGTTCTCATCTTTTGCTTTTTAAGTTTAATGGCTTTACTAGGGACATTCAAGTACATCATTGAAAAAACAGGAGTTGCTAAAATAATAGATTGGAGCATCGAAATCCTACTAGCAGAAATTAGCCACTTTCTCTTCCATCCCTCCATGCGCTCGAAGCAGCTATCCACCAGATCATTCCACAAATTGGTGTTTGAGGTACCTCCAAACAACAGGACCCTCAAATATTTGCCAAGGAGTCAACCCACTTTCATCCCAAAAATCTACATACATCTCTACGCACCTACAAATTTGTGCTAAAGAAATATATCTCAGATTTATACCATTTAATGCATTGGCGCAAAGCTTTGGTATATTTATCTAGGGTTGCTTTCATAACCCTTGCCTCCCTTAAGGTAGCTTCCCCCATAAGATAATATCAGTTGCAAATTGAAGATGTGACAAAGGGTCCACTCCTGCCACCTTAATACCTTTCTGCCATCCTCCACCCCTTTCTTGGTAATAAACCTTCCCAATGCCTCTGTCATTATTATAAAAAGTAAAGGATACATTAGGTCACCTTGACAAATACCTTTAATTGAGTCAAAGAAGCTCTGAGGGTTGCTATTCACCATCATTGAAAATCTTGGAGCTCTGATGCAAAAGCCAAACTTCTCCAATACTTTCAATAGAAAACTCCTGTTTACTTCATCATAAGCCTTGGTAATATCCAATTTAATCATCTTCTTCTCCGTTCTAGCGGATCTCATTGAATGCATTGCTTCATGTGCCACTATTATACCCTCATAAAAAGGATCGATTTGGGGAGAATCTATTTTGATCACTGGAAATGACAGTAGCTAAGATACCCTTTAGCCTTCTTGCAATAATTTTTGAAAAGATTTTATAAATTGTTGTTACACAAGGAGATCAGTTTAGAATCAGCAAAGTTGTTCCTTTCAGCCTTCTTGTGAATGAGAGCAATAAATGTGTTAAAACCTTTTAAGACAAAACCACCACATCTAGATTCTTCAAAAACTTCCTAAACCTCTAAACCAACAATGTTCCAAAACCTTTGAACGTAAATGGATGGAAACCCATCCAGTCTTGGTATTTTTTCATTCTCCATTTAAAAAATAACTCTTTTGACTTCCTGTTTTGTAACAAGACACATCAAGCTTTTTTTTGAGCATCATTAACATATCTTGGAATTACCTCTAATATATCTATATCTGTGTCATTCAACAAATCACCTTCCCGAGCTCACAGGGCGCCTGTGGCTATCTGTTTATAGGGATGAAGTTTGAACTTCTAGTGGGGGGGTTAAAGGATCAAGTGGTGTTTGCCTGTTTGATTAGAGACTGCCTCTTCAACACTACTTTAGTGGTTCACTTTGACTCCTCAACCAAATTCTTATGGATTTGTATTAGTCGTTCTACATAGCATGATAGAGATATTGTCATTGTTGACTGTTACTTTCCACTAGCATCCTCGTCCTATGCTATACACAATACAGAGGATGGTGACCCTTTTGTGGACCTTTTCACGTTTATCTCCAGATTCTTGATCATAGGAAACATTATCATTCTGGGGGATTACAATGCCCAAACTAAAGATCTGTTGACCCCCTCCATGATCACATGTTTGACTCGATTTGTGCTTGGAGGTCGACCTGAGCAACCTTGGTCTTTAGTGCTTTTCAAAGGACAACTAGGGATCCCTTACATGCTATTACCGCCACCTCCTTCAGCTTTGTGAGTCTTCTAATGTGGTGATTTTGTAAGGGCTCTCTTGTTTCCTCGACTCTAAATCTTTCATATGTTAGACCCACTATGGTAGCGTGAGTGTTGTGGATTATGCTCTTTCTTGTGCCTCCTTCATTCGATCCAGCATCTATTTCACCATTGGTTGGTCATGCCTTCCTCACCCTCACCATTAGGACCTCTTCACCCCCTCGTCCCCTCTCTATCCTCCTGCCTCCTGGCTGACCCACATCCACACCTTTTTCTATTCGGAGAGTGCCTAGGACCACTTTTCGCTCCACCTTATGTGGCTCCTTCCCTCGGCTTCCTTCATTGAGTCCCTCCACCCTTCTTTCCATCCCCCCTTGCATCACCTATCCCCTCATTTCCAAGCTTAGGAACACTTGCCCTATGAACCTTTGGTTTGATGATGACTGCAACTCCTTCCACCATTTGGTTTGTTTAGCCTTTTCTGCCCACTCCTTTGCCCAACTAAGACTCGTACCATCGCTTTCTTTGCCACAAGAAGTGGTTGTTCTTTGCGCTATAGTGCAGATCCGTTTGCTCTTGTTTTCCCAAGCTCTTCTGGCACACCTTGTTACCTTGTCATCCTCGTCCTCCTTCCACCTAGGACCACTGTTCCTTGGTTATCCACTCCTCATCTCTGTACATCATCCTCGACCAACTCCCTCTCCATCTCATCCCCATCCCCCTCCCCATCTCTTGACCTTCTCCAACATTTGCAAGGCAATGAGATCCATGGGTTGCAACAGGACAACAAATGAAGAAGGGTTCTAAGAAGATTTCTTCAAGCTTGGTATCATGGTTTTGGGTTCCTTCCTCTCGGTGCTTTCTATACAGAGCACTACATGGATATTTAGGATGGGATAATCTCTCTTCCCTTCCATTTGACTTGACACTGGTGTCACATCTTCTACATCTATTTTGGGCCCTTTCAAAGTCAGTTTTCACCAGCTGTGCATTTAGACTTCCACCAAATCAGCAGGGCTCACCTGATTTGTTGCCTTTGTGACTCGACTGAGGTAGAAACAAAGACTCTTTCATCTTTTGTTGTCCCATCTTTTATGAGATATGGGGAAGGTTCCACTACCTGGGTGATGTCTTTCATCCTTCTTCAGATACACCCACCAATGATTTCTTGCACTTTACCTCCAGGAGGCCATGTGGCTTTGTGACCACACATTGCAGGTCTATTCCCCTTCCTGTTAGATTTTAGAGCATCTTATCACCTCCTTTTTCTCATCAACTTCTCTCCCCTCGGGGGATGAAGCAACCGGTCAACTTTCCTAGTCATACTAGGACGATGACACCCCATTGTTGATACTCTCGACAAAGGTACCCCATCTCCATTGGTATTTCGAGAGGGTCTAGGGCTCACTCTTGCTCTAGACCGTATCCTTTGGTGTTGGACTTCTTTTGGCCAAGGAGAGATCCTTAGTCTCTCCCTCTGTAGTTCTTTCTTTGTTGCTTTGTTGCTTGCTTTTTTTCCTAGACATCGTTTGATGTTCAATTGTTCGTTGTTGCCTTAGTTGTTTGCTTTCAGTCCCTTAGACCCTTTTGTGGTCTCTTGTTGGACATTAATAAATTTATCTTATCTTGAAATATCTTACTACTTCGTTATTGATTTCCTCTGAAATTTGCAGCAATGCCCCATTGAAGTCATTTGTAGAACAAATCCTGTTGCTAGACCTCCTCATTTTGACAGAGTTGTGGAAAATTTTGTAATCTTGTCCCTATCCTTTAACTACGTTTCTTGAGATTTTTGTCTCCAAAAAATCTCCTCTTTGGCTAACACTTCAACATACTCCTTTTTTAAGCCGTTCTCCAAAACATTATCAGCCTTTTCCATGTCATTCTAAATGTTATTAGAATGGAAAGCATTTAGTCGTTTCTCTAATCAAGTTTTCCACAAAAATATTTTTAAACACTTCTTTCTTCTGAATCTTTGACTGCTCCTTAATAAACTGAAGTTTTTTGGAAAAAAATGAAATATTTGTTACCTTCTCTTTGAGGGGCTGAAGATCACCATTTCTTGATTTTATCCCTAAGACCATTATCTCTCATATCTTCTTGGATTTGAAAACTAATTGGATAGTGATTTGACTTGGTGAGACGAAGGATTTCCGCAGTGCAAACTCAATGCACCTCTGCACAATTTCTCGTGATCAGAAACCTATCAAACTTCTCTATTCTGCAACTTGCAGCTACATCCCTGCACTCCACAACACCTCTCACTAGAGATTTAGAACCTTGTTCCATAATCTAATTCACAGAATCCAAATTGCTTTCAAGGTGGTGTTTATCTAACCTTCTCCATCCTTTTCTAGCTGTGGATGACCTTTCATGTTGGCAATATGATATTGTTCATCTTTCATATTCAATTTTGTTTGAGACTTTTATTCAACAACATCCATTGAAATTACTACCCTCCACAGGTTTCTACACCACTCTTCACTCCAATATTTTGGGAGCCAACTGCAGGAGCATACCCTTCCTCATAGTTCAAATCTTCTTCCCCTTGGGCAGGCTTAAAATCCTCAGGATCTGTTGACATATAGTCATTCTTATAAAAAATATTATCTATATCCAGCTTTTGAGTTTTTGACCAACCTAACAAACAATTCTTAGAGCTGTCCAAATAATAACTATTTTGTAGAGATGCCCAAGGTTTGAGCATCAAGATTTTTATCCCTCCTATTTTGTGTGAGCTTTAGAATCATTTCAGACAACCAATCCTTGTCCAAACCCTTACCCTTTTCCGAATTCTGATCCTTCATTTCCTTTATCCTCCTTCCAGGTTCTTCACATTTATCTATCTCTATCTTTTGTTTACATAGACCTTAGCCAATCCTAAGCTCAATAATGTCCAGTAATGGATGAACCTCTTGCCATAGTATCAATATTCTAGGATAAGTGGAAAAGTCTCCACAATCCATAGCCTCGTCGAACTGCACATAATTCCCCAACTGAACCCAAATCATTTTTAAAGTCACCCGGATATTCACAAGGGGGATTAGGCATTTTCTCCTAGATAGGAATCTTTTTCATTTTCTCTGAAATAGGGTCAAAATTCAGTGTCCAATCCACAAAATATAAACCTTCTCCATCAATCAAAAGGGATCTTTTCTTAAAGATCCAGTCTCTCTCTTCCCACATGTACATATGACCAAAAAGAAACCATTTGATAAGGTTTTCAAGATACACTCTTTCCTTGTGCGTCTCACCCCAATCCCAATTTTTTTATCAAAAGTTCTATGATCCTGCCCATTTCATGAGAAAAGCAGTCTGTTTCAAAAAAGTCCTTGAATCATTCCATTCTATATTGTATATCATCATTGAAGTAACAAGGGCATTTTCTGTGTTCAAACTCACCTATTGAGGTTGTTCACCCACCTTTTCCTTTGGCTTTGGCCACCGGAACTTCCCTGCGATTGTTCACAAGTTGAGGCCATTTTCAATCCTCATTGATCTCTCCTCAAACTATTGAAGTTGATTTGTATTCTAGTTTCTCACCATTGATCACTCTGAGGGATGGTCTATTACCAAAGGAAATTAGAGCCTTCCATGCCCACTATTTCTGAAACCCTCTTGTGGTACAAAATTAGGCTTCTTTCTCCTTTTGAATGGCCATCGAACATGTGAGTTAGGATTGTAGAACAATTTTGTGTGTCATTAAAACCCTGAAACCTGCTCTCGTTTACACTCCATCTCTTTAACCTTTACAATCTTTTGTTATAAACTATTATCCTAAATAATATTTTATATTTTTTTCATATAATATAAAATATTAGTGTTGGCAGCAATAATTTCAGCATTTAATGTTATTAAATTAAATGATGTATTATTAGTCCTTGTAAGGCGTGGACTAATGTTTCAACTTAACTTAGTGTTTGCAACAATTATTTCAACATTTAATGTTATTAAATTAAATGATGTATTATGACCCCCTGCCAGTAAGATGGGGACTAATGTTTCAAGTCAAAAGTTTTAGCATTAATTTTTCTTGAAATTTGTTCAATTAAAAAATACTAAGTTATCAGTTCAGGTTCGGTTCCAAGTTCAAAGTTTGAGAACCGGTTTGCAAGTTCATCAAAATTTTGAAAAAGGGTTTGGGTTTGTTGGGTTTGTTGGTATATATACACATTTTTATGAAGCATGAGTTAAAATTAGAGTGTAGCATAGTAGCATAAACACATTTAAACAACAAAAAACTTTAAAACACCATAACCAGTCAAACTTGTAATCATAGTGGTCATACCATCATATAGTAACATAGTTCAATCAACTTCAACATCAAAGATTCAAAACATTTAAAATATCAAATTCAAGTATCATTGTTTCACGTATATTGTTTAACTAATGGAATGAAAATCTATTAATATTCTTAGTTCTAAGTTCTTCAATCTTCATCTTCTTCTTCATCTTCTTCTTTGGTATTACTTGCGCTAAGGCCAATGGGATTAGTAGCAAAAGCAACAATGGTATTGACATCAAAGTCATCAAAATCATCAATTGTAAGTCGAGCAATGAAAGCATCCAAGTTTGCAATCTCTGCACCTACATGCCACTTCTTTGTCTCCCCTTCTTTGTATTCTTGACTCTTGTGCGAAAGAAGGTGCAAGTTGTTATGTACAAACACTAGGTTCTCTACTTTTTTTGATTGCAACCTATTATGCTTCACCTAGTGGATGAAAGAATAGGTGCTCCAATTTCTTTTTGATGCAGAAGAACTAGCAACCTATGAAGACAACATAGGGTAAGCAATTAATAAAGAATTAATTCAATCTCATAAAAAATTTATAATCACTTTCTAGTCATGATTCTTTTGAAGATAAAGTGAGCTAATTTTTAAAAAATAATACTTGTGATATAACTTTGATCGCAAAGGGCTGCAATGTTTGGAATTTTTGGCCATGGAGGTACCACCAACCATGAACAAATTTCTTGAACCAATGACAAAGAGTATTGTTACTTAGACCTCTAGCATTGACAAACTCTATGAACTCATCCATGATTACATCTCTCATATCATCATCAGGAAATATTCTTTTAAATGCTGCCTGGTACCCGTCACACACTTCCATATCTCTATATGGTGGCAACCTTCTTAGTAGACTACAATATTGTGAGCTATAGTATTTGGGGGTCAAGACATAGGCAAGAAAATGTAATGGAGTGGTCATTTTGTTCCATCTTTCAAAAATAATTGTTTGCACTTGTTTGAAAAAGTCTCTTGCGGATCTTGTTCCTCGTTTATAACTTGCTTGATCTTCTCAAGCATTGAGTCTATGCCATCATAGATCTCTTCAAGGCAAGGCCTATCCATGTCAGTGTACCTAATTTTGCTCATAATGGGCTTGGTAATCTTAAGGATATTTTCCACACGTTCCCACCATGACTCAACCAATAGCTATCCTTTATGTTGTTTTCCCTTTTAGTGTTCTTTTGCTTCCATACACCCCAATTTTGGCTGATTACCATACCTTGAAGTGCATCTTTCACTTGCACAAGTCATCTTAAGATGATTATATGTGATGCAAAACGGGTCTCAGCAACCTGTGACATAAATTAGAGCAAAAAACAACAATTATTAGATACATATTTTAGAAAAGTATACACATTGCACAAGTAACATATAAAAAATCTGAAATTGTCAAATATTAAAAATTAAATTACTAACCTGAGTTCAAGTTCATTTACCTTCAATAGCTCCAATTTTGAGTGGTTTCTAAAAAGAGATCGAGTCATGGTGGTTTGTGACAAACATTTGGATGTCTTTAGCCTCTTCATACACTGTTTTGATCCACTCAATTTGGTTCCCAATCTTTTATAGCATAAGATTGAGTGAATGGATTGCACAAGGTGTCCAAAAGATATGTTAATATCGTGATTCAACCAACAAACCAGTTGCTCTACAATTCTTTGCGTTGTCCATCATGACTTGAACAATGTTTCTTGCATCCACTTGTTCAATGACCTCAATTAGGATATCAGCAATAAATGGCCCATCTTTTACTTTGCCCTCACAAACCACTGCTTTCAGAAACATTACCCCTTTAGGGGACACTACAAGAACATTGATCAAGGGATGGTTCTTGGAATCCTTCCAGCCATTTGAAACAATTGTCACTCCTGTCTCAACCCATGAGTCCCTTATGAGGCTTCAATTGATCTTCAATCCGTTGGACCTCTTCATCCAACAAGGTGGTGCACACTTTCTCATACCCGAGGCCACAATACCCTCTTGGAGCTTCATTGACACCCCTCAACATGTCCTTCCAAAATGGAGAGCAAACAACATTAAATGAGAACCCATTTGCATACAGGCATCTTCCCACCTTACTGCTAGCAATTTCCCAGCTCTTATTTTGAAAAGCAGTTTCCAGTGGCCCCTTTCTTTTGTGTACAGGGGGGACAGATTCAGTGTCAGTGTCTGTAGCGGTACTAAAGAAGGGGTGGTCTTGTACTATAACATCTGGGGGGTTGTATTCCTTTTGCTCTTTTACTTTTACTTTTATTGCTATTGAGTTCTGTTGCCCTGTGTCATTCTCTCTCTTTTGCTGCCTCATGCTTTTCAATATAATTTGACATAGTTCCATTTGGTATAGGGGCTCTTTTTTTGCTAGGGCATTTTTTGACTCCTCTTCCAGTGTAACCACATAAATGACCTACCACACGTTAATAAGAACTATTTCTTTCTACACCACAAGCCCAACATCTCCAACGGAATGCACCACCTCCTAGAAGAGGTTTTATAATGTCTACATACTTCCATACAGGAGAATCAGAGTTGGGTTCCATTCTTTGTTCGGTATTGCCTATTGATGAAGAAGTAGATGCCATTCCTTTCCCTATGGAAAAAAATTAGATACATGTTCATAATTTATATGCAAGAAGATGACAAATTTTGGAAAAATGGAAAAGGACATATGAAGATTGAAAGAGAAATGGAAAAATGAAAAACCTAGAACAAAATCAATAGCAAATGGAATAAGATCTTACCTTTTCCAGCCACTGCAAGTTTGTAAATGTGTATGAATGATGCACAAACACTTGAAGAACACCAACAAATCAATCTTCAAACTCCTTGTACAATTAGATGCTTGCTCAAAAACTTATGTGCTCTCCCTTAAGACAAAATCACTTGTTTAGAAACATAAAATAACAATGAGAGGTCACAAAAGTAATTCATAACAGCTTTTTGGACACCAAAAAACAATTAAATCTTGCCCAAAAAACACTTTTCCAGCCATTCGCAGGGCCTAGTTCACTGTGGGTTTGAAAATTTGGAGTTGCTTGGCCCGGGTTCAATCCTAGTTCGAACCCAATTGAACCCGCAATGTGAAAATCGCACCTTGGTTGAACCAAGTTCGAACCGGACCTGAACTTTGAACCTGTTTGAACTTTCTTCGGTGCGGAGGGGGGGGGAGGTACCCATGCAACTTAGATAAAATATGAAGGTCAAAGATTAATGTCTCTTTTTAATCAGTTTTTGTGAATTGTTAAATTCAATTTGATTAAAATTTGATTTGCTATTGATATTTTTGTTGGGGGTGATTTTGTTTTATCATTTCAAAAATCTTAAAAAAGCCAATTTTCAATGACATTGTGTATACCTATAACCATTGTTACAAGACTTGATGAGTCCTGAGGCGAGGCAGCCTTCTCAACGTTGGTGGGCTCTTGCCTTAGACTTGACCGAGTCCTAGGCAAGTTTCCATAGACTTGCTAGCCTCACCGAGTTTTGCTGGTAGTACTTTGCTGTCAACCAACTAAAAATAATAATTTTTTCAGCTCACAGGTAGGAGGATTTATACAAATATAACATTAAAGTATAAGTTGAATTTATTTTCTTTCTTATACTTCAAGTTATATTTGTATAAATATTGTTAGGATGTTTGAGATATGTTTCAGCTTCAAAGGAGTTAAATTGCAAATTCTAGATTTGGTGGTTTTCAAAAAATTTCAAGCTTAGCCAAATTTCAAGATTCAACATGCCTTTAGTAGTGTCATCTCCCACAACCTGTCTTGGCTATTGAGGTCAAATTGAAGCTGGAAGTTGATGATCCAGTCTTCAATGATGAAGACTTGGAGTGGGTTGATCAGGGGGATCAAGAGGTAGAGGTAGTGGGGGAGGCTAGAGCACAAGGGGACTCAGTGCACGACTCTAAGGCCAAGACTCGACAATGATGGATCCGACTTTGATGATGAGGAGGATCATGATTAGCATGTCTCTGAGGTTCAACTTCACACATAGAGAGAGATGATGGCTCTAGAGTCTTCCATGACCTATCTTAGGCTTACTCGTAGGACATAGGCTACCATGAGCCTTTATTTTGATATATGTTTTGAGCTTTTGATTCCATGGATGGATATTCCATGGACATTTGACAGTGACACTATATTTTTCTAGTATGTTTTCAGTTTAACTTTCATTAATTTTTTTCAAAAGTTCACATTTATACTTGTGTGATCTATGAAAAGTTGTGTATGTGTGCCAAGTGGCTTTTATATATCTCAATTATTGTGTATTTAATGTTAATTGTCTAAATGATGCATGAAAAAAACATAAAACCCTTAAAAATCTTTGAATTTAATGGCTTCTTTTACTTCGAGTCCTTGCCAGTCCGATTTGGGCTTGCTAAGTCCGAGTCTTATAACATTGCCTATAACCATAAGTTGCTCATGCCAACGTTTTCTATACGCAATGAAATGCTATCATGAGTTGTGTTTTCAGCAAAATATTTGTGGCAATACATGGTGGTTCCTCTTTCCAAGTTGCTTTTGCACTCTTCACATTTTTGTATACATACGTAATAGAAATTATAAAATTTACTATTTTAATTTAGATGATTTTTAACGCTTATTAATTTTTTAAGGTATTTAAAAAATAAATAAAAAGTTTATAAAATTGGTATTTCTTAATGCCTTTTAGGAATATTTCTTAGTAATTGTTTATATACCAAGGCAAATTAATCTTGTTGAATAATTTCTTACTTGTTTTTAGAATATTGATAGATTGATCTAAAAGCAATTAAAATATATATATATATATATATATATATATATATAAAGTTATAATCTTGAATGTTAAAAAACAGAGATTTGACAATTATTGGTATAGATTTTCAAAAATCTTTATTTGAAAAGACTTTTTGAGTTATTTATTTAATCTTTGAAGAAACCATCTTATTAATGTTTTGGTAAAAACTAAAATTCTTAAGCATAGCAATAATTATGTGGAGTGAACGACTAATCAAATTTGATATTTTAAAGTTATTTTTATAATAGAAAACAAGGAAATTATAATTTTGTGAGTGAGTATGGGTAAGACAATTATTGAAGAAGCAAGAAAATTGCTATTTGTTATATATTGTAATGTCCCCTTTTTCTGGGATATTATAATTCTGTGTTACCGGCTCACTTCGCCTAGGTTTCAGGAGCGAAAAGGTTCTTTATGTGGTTCAGTTCGAGGTTTGGCCTAGACATTTCCAGTTTCAGACCCATCAGAGTAGTTTTGGTTGGTTGTTCGCGTAAACAAAGATCAGTATTCTTGATATCCCGCCGAGAGATTTCCAATGAGGTATTGCATGTGCTTATCCGAGTTTGTTTGATCAGTTATTTTAATGCCTGATGATTATATGGTTTACTGACTAAGTGGCTATTAAAGTTCATTTACCTTGTCACTTAATTTCTTAAAAAGGTACTATGTTCATTTAAGTGACTTAAGGACAAAAAAGTGCTTTATCCCACATTGCTTAAAAAAGCGTGCATCACATTGGGAAAAGTGATAAAGGTACAACAAGCTCCGCATGGGAAGGCATGAAGATTATAATATTTAAAACCTAAATTGTCGATTCAAGTTCTGGTTCTGGTATGGATGCGAGGTTCGGATTTGTGGGTACGACAATTTTTGCCCCCTTGCAGGTTTGGGTTCGTTCATATATGTATGTATTTATGTTAAAAAATTGACTTGAAAAATATAAAAAGGAGTGGCACTCATAAATCCATAATGACCAATAAAATTATAAATAAATAAATTACATTATTGATATTGTTTCAAATTACATGAATTACAAATTTGCATCAATCCGATAATGTTTAACAAACATAGCTATGGCCTAGCTTTTACAAATCTATCAACAGTAATGTACTTAGATCTACAAATAAAAATAAATTAGTCTCTGATCTTCAAATAAATTAAAGTAGGCTGCTATTTAATTTCTGTCATAAACTAAGTGTATTACATAGACCAATTTTGACTTGAATAATATTACCAAGCTGTTGCAAGACACTATCTAATGCTGATACAAAGAGCATGTTGATCAAAAAAATCAGAAATACATACATAGACTGACTAGTCACCGTGGGGTACTTCCTAGGTGCCCATGTTTGATGTGTGTCCTTCACAGAAGGACCCACAAAGAACGCATGAAGTACCCTAAAGGAACCAGTGCCAAAACTGTACCAGTACCAGGACTGGGGCCTAAATAGCAGGATTTGGTAATTGAGTTTAAAACAAATATTAATCTGGGAGCTGGAAATAGTTGCTGGTTATTTCTTCGAGGACCAAACCCTTGAAGAAGCATTTGAAGGTTGGACACAAACTTAGCCTTCTTATAGGTTTTATTTACATAACCAATTTGACTGTTATTTTTGTTTATAAGGTTGGATTACTTGAATTGTTGCACATTATTGCATTGCTGTTATATAATACAGTAATGTATTTTGGTGGATTGTTGTGTTAATTCTTGGTTTATGTATGTACTTTTGAATATTGGGGGGAATTAAACAATCGTTTCTGAGTTTTCTTGAATGCAAATCTGCTGGTTACAAATCGATTAAAGTTATGGAATTTATATGGAATATTGGTTTTTTGCTCAGATTAAAATCTGCACTTTAATATCAAGGATTTTTGGAAAATTATCCGGAAAGGGATATTACAGTGGTATTAGAGCACATAATCCTACCATCCTGTGGAACACACAGATTTGTGAATACAATATATTGGCACACTCGAGTTGCTTTAATGTGACTGGTTGGGACTCTGAGGACGAAACCCCTTGAGTTTGGTTCTTTCTGAGGAAGTTGGACGTCACCCCAAACTTCTTTTTAGAAGTTTAACTACAATTCAGTGCAGGAATTCAGCAAGTTCAGGCAGTTTGACAGTAAGTTTATTTGGTTTTTTATATGAAATGTTCATCTGATGTTTATCTGAGATATTGTAGAATGTCAGTGGGCAGATATCGGTTGAATATCAGGGTCAGTATAACTATTACCAACTGAAAGCATGAGTCTCTCCCCGAGGCCCTGGAGTCTGAGGATGGTAACAACAAATGAAAGTCATCTTTAGCGTTGACAGACTTCCCACTCGCATTCGCAAGCTGCTCAAGGAAAGATGTCATCATGTCCTGACTCCTCTACGCATGAATGTTATACTCTCATTGCAGATTAAGTGGAGTATCCGGATTGAGACAAATAATCTCAGAATAGACATGAATATAGTGATCTTCGACTTGGAAGGGGACGGTGAGTTTCGTGGGTTGGTGAAAGGACGACATTGGTATTACACAAGAGATGTATTCCATGCGGCATGTTGCATCTACCTAAGTCCAAGACATGACGAATGTGCAGGATAGTCTCCCTTCCAGCGTGGCCTTGGAATACGACGGTCTTCCAACATTGACAGAGACATGAAGGACTGTCAAGCTATTGTGGCAAGTGAACAGGCCTAGCCAAAGAGGTCTTCGACATCAGGTTAACACCCAACAACAAGGTTGGGATTAGAACTCACGGTACCGGTAGTAGTTACAGAACTAGTTGGCCTCATTTTCCACCAAAGGACAGTGTCCTCCATTATGCAGGGTTTAACAGAACATGAAAAGGAGTTAGTTGTCTAGCAATTTGGGGAAGAATAGAAGAACACGGACTCTCTACAACATCAGCCAATACCTTGACATATGCTGGAAAATACGGCAGGATTCAAACTCCCTTTCATTCAACTGGCAACAATTAAAGACATCAGTGGTCGGTTGCAAGGATTTAAGGGTGTAGTTGACAGTCGGGTCTAAGGGAAGCGCCATATCTTTTCCTACGCAGTGTTGAAGCTTATTCTTCTAGAACATAATGTACGGAAGTCAAGGAAAAGGGGAATGTCGTGTTGCAGGAAGTCCTGCATTGTATTAAATCTGTTGTTGCAAAAATTGGTACAGATGTTAGTATTGATTAGCTTAAGGAGTATGTTTGGAAGACATTAAAAGCTAGATAGCTTGTTCCTGGTTTTGGTTGTGGAGTATTACATAAAGCAAATCCAAGATATACATGTCAAAGGGAATTTGCATTAAAACACATGCCCGATGATCCCTTGTTCAAGCTGGTTTCAAAACTGTTTGAGGTTGTTCCACCAATTCTCACAGAACTAGGGAAGGTGAAGAATCCGTGGCCTAATGTCGATGCACATAGTGGGGTGTTGCTAAATCACTTTGGCTTATCAGAGGATAGGTTTGTTCTTTTTGGGGTTTTCCCGAGCTCTAGGCACCTTATCATAGCTTATATGGGACCGTGCTTTTGGATTACCTCTTGAAAGGCCAAAAAGTGTAACAATGGGGGTACTCGAGAATATTTGTAAGAAGAATTCTGCATGACCAGCTGCTTTAGGTGCTCCAAGTGCAAGAGGCATGTAAGCAAATTACTGCATAGGAGATTTTCCCGTTGCCTAGACATCATGTCCTGATGCATTGAATCATGTCTCTGACATGCATGGCAGTCAGGTACTAGAAAATTCAAATTCAGTGGCATCGCTATGTGTTAATCATCAGTCACTCCCAGTACAGTATGTTCATTGAGAATGACATTAGAACAATGTTATCTCAGTTGCTTGAATGCTTATTTGACAAAATATCCTAGTTTTAAATTAGATCTCCATGGTTAGAATTAGTAAAGTTTATTACAGAGTGGTAATATAACGTATTGAAAGTTTGTATTCAGCTTCAAGGTCCAGTTTAGTTTGAAAAATTTGAGCCTAATGATAGAAAGAGCTGAGAAACAATTGGTCCTGAAATTATCTACGCAAATCAAAACAGGTGCAGTTTGCAAAAGTAAGCCTACAGGTAGAACATATGAAATAGGATTGGGTTCATCTCAGGCACATGAAAAGCTACATGGCAGAGGAAGTGGGATGAGACTTCCAATTCGATATTAAAACTGAAGTAAGGAGATTGCATGATGATTATATCAAATTTCCATCAAAGCTTCAAAAAGAATTTCCTTTCATTGATTACGTGGACCTCTAGCTAGAGCTGCAAAACAAGATGGTTTTGATAAGAAACAAATACTATGAATTGGTACGAGATCACCTTGTAGAGTACAGTTACAAAAATTTGCATACGAAAGATACCAATCAACTTGATAATAGTACGGATAATATGCAAAATATTAATAATGGCACAAGTTTACTAATAGGTAATTGAAAGACAAAAGTATCCTATGGAGCTATTTACACTAATCCTTCTGATGAGTATGTTGATGGCCCATATAGAAGAGTTGACCAACCCGCCAACGTTGGCAACTCCCCATCCTATTTAGAAATGGAAAACTCCAGCATCTTATTTGGTGACATGGAAATTAGCGTGGATAAATTTTATAGTGATAATAGGCTGGAAATTATGTCAAATTTTGATGAGGAGCAAATGGACTGCAATGTTGGCAGGATGGATGATATAGCACACGTTGAGTTAGAGGACATATCTGACAATGTTTTTCCCCTAGGTGATGAAAAATTAGAAATTTCTATGGAGAGCAAACCACTTGTGTTTGAAGGAGATGGTCAAAAACCATTATCGCTCCTTGACTTATTGGATATGCTTTTGGTTAAAGAGGACAAGATTGTCCAAGTGTTGACAAGAATGGGTGATTCTTCCAAATTGGTTGAGGATCTCATGCGGAAGATTGTGATAGAAGAGAGACATGGTAGTGTATGTGGTGTCACAAGTCCTCTCTTACATACTATTTTTGAAACTTTGAAAATGATAAAATATGATTAATTGCAATTATTAATGGATATAAATCTAGCCATAAAATTTGGAAAGGACAAGGAGAATGAGGTGGATGAGCTATGCCTCCAATTGAGCTTAACGCATTACTCCATCCACAAAGTTGAAAATCAAACGAGTGGGGCAGCCACTCATGAAGAAGATAACCGGGGTTCAAGGGCACAAGAAATCATGCAAATCATTGAAGGAATTCGTAAAGTGGGTAGATGTGAAGGCAAACAATGTGATTCAATCACGTGTTCTCCATTTAAGACTTTCGATGGTGAGAAAAAATTCTATGGATCAGCAAGTTGATGAGTCTAAAAATTCTGATTTTTATGACAGCAGCTATACATCTTCACATGAGCACATGGTTAGTGATACAAGTGATGATAATTCAGAGATTTCAATTAATGGTGAACCATCCTCTTGCCAAGACTTAGAGATAAGCGAGAGTACTTATGGTGGGATAGGAAGTTCAGATTTATCCTTAGCATGTTGTCAGGGATTTTTCAGCGTATCCAAAAATTTATCACCTAGCTCTTATGAGATGGCCACGACCTACTTGTTGATTGGTGACTTTTCTTCTTGTTATATTTCCGCTATCAGTGATTTGTTTGTGTATGTTGGTAATATATTCGTTGATTCTATTTGGCCTTCAAGGGTCAATGAGTTATTTGTAGATGAGTAGGGAGATCACGCATTACCCTACGTTCCACATGACGTGCTTACATTTTTTATTCAGCGGGATATTGAAGACAGTGTTAGCACTCATGATGTTGGTGATTCACCAACCACTCTTTCCTTTACCTAGGATCATGTTGATTGGGTAATTGGGGATTCAGGTGTTAGTAGTATCTTACATCTGGCAGATTATGCTGTGTTGTTACATAGTCATATGATTATGATCTGTGTGTTTCAGCCTTCTGACGCATCAGAGTTCCAGATATCAGGATTGCTCCGTTCTCACTAGGGTGATATGATGGTGGAGTCAGATTGGTTGGATCTATCATTGTCATCGATACAGATATCACAGGAGTGATACAGTGGTACAATGGTATAGATATTACAAGAGCTAGTCAGTGGTATCTCAGATAGCGTACGAGTTCGCACTTAGGATCCAGGGGGAGCATCCCTATGTATTGCCTTTTATCGGGAGGCCAGGAGGAGAGTTTGGTTGTTATCATCTTGGGGTGGAATTGGTATATTGCTGAGCTCCCATTATCACTTGATAGTAGAGACTCGCAGGGTCACTCAAGGAGTGAGGCATTCTTTTTGACAGAGGGTATTGGTACATAGGGTAGTAACACATGGTAGTTGGTGTCCCTTAATGGTGAGCCTTGGGATCCTAGCATTCAGTTAATTGGCATATCAATTCTTATTGTACTGTTTCACCATTCCGGATTTGGGAAGATGCATGTCGGGTTACATCGGCTGAGGAGTAGAATCTTGTTCTCAAGGCGAGTATGGGATCCTGGCATTTGGTTTCTGCAGCTATGAGTGGATTGCTTGAGGGCAAGCAATCTTTGAGAAGGGAGACTTTGCAATGTCCCCTTTTTCTAGGACATTATAATTCTGTGTTGCCGGCTCACTTCGCTTAGGTTTTGGGAGCGAAAAGGTTCATTACGGGGTTCAATTTGAGGTTTGGCCTAGACATTTCCAGTTTCAGACCCATCAAAGCAGTTTTGGCAGGTTGTTCAGATACTTACTATTTTTAGTAAGTAAATATGTATTAGTATTCTTGATATCCCAATGTTGGTTTGGAAGCGTCTTGCTAAGAGCTTTCCAACGAGCTATTGCATGTGCTTATTCGAGTTCGTTTGATCAGTTGGTTTACTAAGTGGCTATTAAAGTTCATTTACCTTGTCATTTTATTTTTGAAAAAGGTACTATGTTTACTTAAGTTACTAAAGGACAAAGGTGCTTTATCCTACATTGTTTAAAAGAGCATGCATCACATTAGAAAAGTGATAAAGGTACAACAAGCTTCGCATGGGAAGGCATGAAGATTATAATATTTAAAACAAATATTAATCTGGAAGCTGGAAACAGTTGCTGGTTATTTCTTCAAGGACGCAAACCCTTGAAGAAGCATTTGAAGGTTGGACGCAAACCTAGCCTTCTTACAGGTTTTATCTACATTACCAATCTGATTGTTATTTCTGTTTATAAGGTTGGATTACTTGAATTGTTGCACATTATTGTATTGCTCTTATATAATACAGTAACGTATTTTGGTGGATTGTTGTGTTAATTCCTGGTTTATGTATGTATTTTTGAATATTGGGGGGACTAAAACAATCTTTTCTGAGTTATTTTGAATGCAAATCTGCTGGTTACAAATTGATTAAAGTTTTGGAATTTATATGAAATATTGGTTTTCTGCTCGGATTAAAATCTGCACTTTAATATCAAGGGTTTTTGAGAAAATATCTAGAAAGGGATATTACATATATCCATTGAAGAGAAGAAGAGTATGATGATTAAATGGAGCTTCAATTGAATTCAATTTCCAATTTAATAAAATTTGAGTGTTAAAAGACAAGTGTAGATAACACTTTTTGATAGGATTTGTGTTTATATGACTTATCTATGTATAATTCCAAAGTAACCACAAGATTAGTTAGTTATTTCAGCTGCTGTAGGAAATGCACGTTTGAAACCATAGTGAGAAGTCTAATTACTTGTCTATTATTTTTGTTAATCCATTTCTGATTTCTAAGTGAACTAAGAACCCCAATTATCCTCAATATTATGAAAATTAAACTTTCTCAGAGTTATGTTGCTACTTCTGCTTCTTTTCCCATTTAGTCCCCATGCTTTAATCATACATCAAATCTATCCTCCATTTTTTACAAACGGCAAGCACTCTAGCTCCATTAGAGCTCTTGTTACATATGTGAACATCATAACAAAAATAATAAAGAATTAGATCTATTTTTTAAAAACAAGGGTAAATGATTTGTCCCAGAGTTATGAACTGCTGGGGCCACAAAAGGAGGACTGCAAATGCCAATGAGATCTGAACCTTGATGGCAAGAACAACAATTCAACAACTTAACCATCACACCATGCCACTATTGGCAATAACTAATTAGATCTATATTCTTTGAACTTGATTAAGATTTTTTGTCAAATTTTATCATTGATGAATTTGATCCAATTATTTTACTTGTCAAAGTTGAACACAAACGTGAACATTGTGATTTAGTTCACCCCATCAATGAACAAACAAACGAAAAGGGACCATAAATGAACACCATTGTCTACCATTGATAATTTGAAGTGGCAAGATCAAATGTCAACTCAGCTAGTTAACAGGCAGACAACATGGCGAATGAATATTGGATGGCGATTCAGATAAGATGCGATGGTAGCAAATGTCACAATCTTTTATTGCAGGGATATATAATCGTCAACTTCAAAAGATGAGGACCACGAAAGAAATCAGAAAGGAAAAACAGTAAAAAGAAAAACTGCACGTAATACAGGAATTACCAGTAAGGCTGTAGTAATCACACAAAGTATCATCAGGAGGAAACCTGACGGTACAGTCTACACAGTAACTTGAAAGCTATAAATAACTTAGAACAATTCTATTGATCTACATTCAGTTATAACAAATAAATATCATCACTAACTCTGGAGGGGAGGCGTTCTATTCTAAAAACATAACTTATATATCTTTAAGGTGAGTATGCATCACAGTATCTATTTTAATATGCAGAATCAATTTATTCATGCTCATACCATTTCTAAATTATAAGCTAGAAGAGATGAGTAGGGATGCAGTAACACAGAGACCTATATAAAGCCTGCCAACAGGTTGTCCCAAGATAGGGTACGGGTTAGTGTCTCTGAGTGCCTTGAGGACACATCCATGAAAGGCTTAAGAGCTTGGATCCACAAAATCTTGGGGGAAACAGTTGAGTTTGGTGTTAAAGCCTATCGCATCTTAGCATTCCTTCACGACAAGAATTATAACTGGAATAGCTTGGCCTTCTTAGATCACATATAATTATTCTTGATTTGTCTATATTGTTATCTTTATGATATGGATTAAGTTAAATAATCTATAACCTGAATAGATTTGCAAATAGATAAACTCACATGGGGACATTACCAATGGTATCAAAGCTAAGATCTTGTAATTATGTAGGGAAAAGATGAACTGATCAATATGTCTATTCAAAGGAAAGGAATATATAAACGAGTTTGATAATATTCAAAGATTTGTAAGAGCATTTAAATTTGAAACAATCATCATCAATTCATTCAAGTCATTCATCAAAATAGAGCATTGAATCGATTATCAAATGTGACAATAATACATTCAAACAAATCATATGACGAGGATCAATCATACATTCATCTTTCAATTTGGGCGACTCATTGAAAATCACAAATTGCTCCAACCAAAAGATTATGAAATCTATCCATTGACCTACAACTTGTCATTATATATCATAAATCATCAATATTAAATGGGAGTCAATCCTATTTGCATTTAACACATCAAGTTGAATCACTCCTAACACTCAATGCACACAATCAATTTATCTTCAACTCTTGTTCAATTGGAGATGGAACAAAGCGGTGTAATAAGAGATCTAACAAATCAAGTGAAAATCATAGTCGCTTGAGGACAAACAAATTTAGGAGGGGTGGACTGTGATATGCCTCCATCTGCAATAGGAGTTTTATTATTATTTGGCAAATAGATTAATATAGTGTTCATCAATCTTAGTAATAAATAAATGAATAAATTACACATAGTTGAATAAACAGCAACAAATAAATTTATATTAATTATTCCTGACTTAAAATAGATTAAACAAATAACTAATTATGAAAACTTCTGAATAAGCTTACACTATAATGACACTACTGACGAGCGAAAATCCGAAGAAGATCCTTGGCACGCTGAACACCTATAGACAAACAAAACGGGACCATAAACAAACGAAGTTGTCTACCAGTGATAAATGAAGTGGAAAGGTCAAATGCCAACTCAGCTAGTTAACAGGCTTGCAATGTGGCAAATAAATATTGTGTGACTATTCAAACAAGATGCGATGGTAGTAACTGTCACACCCCTTGATTGCAGGGGTATATTATTATCAACGTCAAAAGATGAGGACCAGAAAAGAAATCAGAAAGGAAAATTAATAATAAAAAAATCTGCACTTAGTAAAGGAATTACCAGTAAGGCTGTATTAATCACCCAAAGTGTCATCAGGAGGAAACCCAACAGCGCAGTCTACACAGTAACTTGAAAGCTATAAATAATTAAGAACAATTCTATTGATCTAGACTCAGTTATAGAAAATATTTATCATAACTAACTTTGAAGGGGAGGTGTTTTATTCTAAAAACAGAACTTATGTATCTGCAAGGCAAGTATACATCACAATATATAATATAATAAGTAGAATCAATTTACTCATGCTCAGACCAGTTACAAATTCCAAGATAAAAGAGCTGAGTAGGGATTTAGTAAGGGAGAGGCCTGTATAAATCCAGCCCACAGGTTGTCCCAAAATAGGGTATGGGTCAATGTCCCCGAGCGCCTTCAGGACATGTCCAAGAAAGGCTTAAGGGATTGGATCCACAAAACCTTGAGGGAAACAGTTGAGTTTGGTGTCAAAGCGTCCTATTGTATCTTAGCATTCCTTCTAGATCAGAGTTATAACTGGAATAGCTTGGACTTCTTAGATCACATATAGAGTCTATGTTCTTATCTTTATGATATGGATTAAGTTAAAAGAAATATTAGTGGAATAGATTTACAAATAGATAAACTCATATGGAGACATTACACTATCTAAATAGGAATAGAATTGATGAGTAGGAGGTATTTTTTATAGCAAGTCAAATTGTGATATTCCTTGTTTTCGAGTCAAACTCATTGACCCATGTTTCATGAATAGCGGTTCACAAGAACCCATCTCACACTAGAATGACTGGAACACTTAGCTGTCATTGCATCTAGATGATGCTCACAAAGGTGAGGCATCGCATCTTCTTGGGAGGTCACCCATCCCTGTTTTACTCTAACTCACGTGTGGTTGACAACAAAATTTCCTCCAAGGTTAAGACCAGTTAGCTTCAATAGGTGTTATGAATCATTCATTGTAGAGCCCCTTTTAGCTCATCCATTGATAAGTAGGATATAATTCCATAACAAGTTGAATTGTGATATTGCTATTTGGTTTCACTTGTGTAGTTTTCAAATCAAACCCATTGACTCTTCATAGCAACTAGATGATGCTTATAGAGGTGAAACATCGGGGCTTCCCAGGAGGTCAGCCATCCCAGTGCTACTCTAACTCAAGCTCGCTTAACCATGGATTTTTCTCCAAGGTTAAGCCCACTAAGCTTTCTGTCCTATTTGCAAAACCTTCAGCAAGTGTTGTGCCTTATGAATCATTCATTATAGAGCTCCTTTTAGTTCATTAATTGTTAAATAGGAGGTATTATCCACAATATGTCAAAATATGACATTTTTATCAATATTCAATTATGCAGCATTTGAGTCACTCATTGATCTATGTTTCATAAGTAGTGGCTCACTAGAACCAATCTCTCATGACATTGAACCTTCCTCCAGTTAACTCTACAAGAGTGGAAAATTTTGTTATTCTGCATAGAACATAGAACCTTCTCTTTCATTTGTAAGACAAATGAGTTTAGGTAGAGATGCAGGGGTGTGCTGTAGAGCTTAAGAAGTTCCAAGTAAATGCTAATGATTCTGAAATGCAAATACGATTGGATGATATAACTTTTGACTATTCTAGTGATGAGGATTTTCCTAGATTAGTTGAAGATGCTGACGACTTCAATTTCCGCGCTTGCAGCTCAAATAAAAACAACAATTGTTATTCTTTTAACAATTTAATCATCATTTTGATGCTTGTCACTTGTAGATTGGGACTCTAGTTGGTATTTCAAACTTTTAGGTTATTAGTAACGGATTTTGATTTTTAGCTATTATGATCATTGAAACTTATATTATTTGCATTTTGTCATTTTGTATGATTTGACAGTTGACATTGTTCACTTATCTATTGATCAATTTTTTGCATTGCATTCTCAATTTACCTACCTGTATTTATTATTTAATCATGTATGAATTATGTTATACATTTTTTTCCGGTACCTAGAAAATTGTTCCCACATCAACTTTCCTTAAAAAGCTGGGGAAATATTGATGATTTACAAAAATTCTTTGCTTTAGATCACGATCAGTCCAAGTTATAAATTATAAATGTAACTACCAATAAGCTACCTCTCGTCTGTTTGTGATCAATTTGTATCATACAGTATTCTTTGTAGATCAATAGAGCTCCAACTTTGAAATGGAAGATATTTTAGCCCTCTAAAATTCATACAAATTAGCTACTTTGTTATGATATAAATGAGGTCGCTTTGTTAATCAGGTGACTTAGAAGGGTACTGCCGAGTTTCTGCACGACTTAGACCAGGGTCTATTGCCGAGGATGCTACTCGTAAAGCATTATCACAACGACAGATCCATAATGAAAATGATACATTTGGAACAAGTACAACGGGTATGTGTTTTCTTTCTTTGTCCCTTTTTTGTTTAGATTTTAAAGGTTCTCATATATTGTTGGAATTTTTATCAAGCATTTATGCTTTATCTGGGTAATGGTCTAGCTGAGATATTCTACTAAGTACCCTTTATTTCATGGTTTTCTGTTAGAACAACTTAGCTCATTATGCAGACAGAAAAATTCTTCTGTTCATGTTGTGGGGTGTATGATAAATTAACTTTTGTTTTGTTAAGTAGCTTACTCAATTACTCATCCATAATTCTGTTGGTATAGAGATCATGTCAACATGTTCATATTTTACTTCAAAACTTGGAGTCTTAAGAGAAAATGCAAAAACTAGGTGCCAACTTGGCATAATACGAGGACCTCCTTTTGGAGTTTAACAATGCAATTGCTTTGTAGACTGTTCAGGTTTTGTGCTCTTGAGCTTCGACTTCATGGTCAAGCTTTTGAGTAAACTAAACCTTGCCAATTCACCTACACCTGGAGTATAGAAAGGTAATGTATGGAAACAAATACTGGACGATCAACATTTTTTATGCAGCAATTTTCTATTTGGACCCTAACTTTTATGGGGTTAAATAGAATCTGTGAAAAGAAAGTTGCAAGTTTTGTTACAAAGACATTAACATGTTGCATTTGAATGCATCTATTCCATGGCCTGTGTTGCAAAACTCAGACATACAACATAGAAGATTGGATATGGTACTTATGCAAGTAAGAAGGATAGGCCATCTGTTTATCTAGGATTATGGGGAGAAGACATGCTTGGGTGATTATGTTTCACACTTCTAAGATTGAGTCAGTAATGAGAGCAACTTTGATCATATTCTCTCAATTAAAGAAAGGGGTTTTATGTAAATGATTAGGAGACCTTGTTTGTTTTCATAAAAACTTGTAGTTGGTTACAAGAAACAAGCAATGTCTATAAAAGTATCCATTTCTTCTTCTCCACCGTTCAAGTATGTTCTGTATTTCTTTGTAGGCCACGATGTAGACATTGAACCTGATAATAGTCAGCATGTCTGCAACGCTCTTATTATTCCAAGTGCTCTTAAATATAAGGAGTGATATGATGTTAATAAGTAGTGCACAAATACTGGGAATTTCCAGTTGGTGTTTGTGTTCATCCTTATTGTAGATTTTGATTTGCAAGACTTCATTCTTAAGTTTTATAAATGTAAAGATGATACCCATTCCGTATTTATTAATATAGTGATTTTATATAAATGTTTTATAAATGTAAATTTATTTATTAATATAATTATGTAAAGATGTAATTTTTAGCTGGAACTATGAATTCTACCTATTTCCTATTCTCAAATCTAATGTTGAATCTGATTGCAGAGCAGAAATATATTAATTAATACTTGCATATCAAATATAATAATATCTTCCTACAGCCTGAAACCCGGCCAGAAAAAACTAGAATCTAGAGTCTATATACGTCAGAACATAGTAAGACTTGAACCCTAACTTTTGGGTCCTTACTATGTCATTATGCATGTGGAAATTATTCCATATTCTTAACAAAGAAACTGCAGCGACTATTTCTTGGTAGTGTTTTGAAAATATCAATGGAATTTCAGTATATTGAAAATATTAAGGAGGAATCTATTAATGCCATTAGTGAACTCTTGAGTTTTAGAATTAAACATTTTGGAAGAATAATCTTAGCATAATATAATAAGAATTGAAATGTCAAAGACATGTTTCAAAAAGTAGATACTTATAACAAGTAAAAGTGGAGTTGGGAATTAGATGGCCAAAAGAGAATGAGTTGAAAAAAGTATTCTTTTTGATTCACAATTTGGTCGAACAAAAGGTTACCAATTTGAAGTCATTTTGAAACAAATAGCTGCAAGATGAGTATTTTAGTTGCAACATATTGCTACCTATCCTTAAGTGGAGGAAAAAAGGTGAGAATGTCAAAACAATAATAGTTATGCTCAGTGCCATAAAATGTAAATATATTTTAGGCAAGAGCCTACAACACAACGGTAAATTGTGAGCATCTTATGTGGGAGATCCTGGGTTCGAATCTACTTGAGTTGAATATAATTAATAATAATTAATCGAAACACATAATAATTAATCTTCGCTTCAGCCTCTTACTGATAAAAAAATAAATTGTAAATATATTTCTGCAGATTTCTAAATTGTATAGAGTAACAGATGTACAGTAAGCATTTTGGGTAATACATTTTGGTTTTAAATGAATACTTCTGATGAAATATAAAAATCAATGTGCTTAGAAGAGAAGTGTAGGAAAATAAACTTTGCCCTTTGGTAGTTGTTTAGACAATGTTAGTGTTGTTAATGTTTCAGAACCTGAATATCATTGACACAAATATCAGATATCTAAGAGCACAAAATACAGTTTGACAGAATTATTTATCTTGGGAAAAACCCTCCTGCTCGAGGCAATTAACCCAGCCCACAAAATGATGATGCCCTCTATTCCAATTTCAAAATCGATACAAAAGTTCTTTCTTATGATTCAAGTCTTCACACTTTCAATTGATAAAATTGATTTTTGTCAGCCGACTGGATGGTCCCGGCGGTGTTTCTATAGCCGATAGAATGATTGTCGTCAGTGTTTTGTATTTTGTAGCCGACGGGTAAATAGTTTGTAGCGGACATAATGTTTGTGGCCGATGGACTCCTTCGGGAAGGTTTGGCGGATAGTATTTATATCCCGTCTGGGATCATTGTAAAGCATCTTTTATTATTATTCATCTTATGAAGCATAATGTATGCGAATATAATTCTGCTATTTTGTTCCATTGTCTGTATGCGTTGATTTCTTTACTAGTATAGTAAACATTTGGCACCGTTGCCTTATGAACCTGGAAGGTGGGAGGAATGAAGATTAATGCCAAATCAGCTTGACAAGGATCGGAATAAGGTCAAGGGAAAAGATGGAATCCGTACTGCGCAAGAGAATTTAATTCTGGCACAGCAAGCCGAACGCCGACGGAGATTTCAGAAGAGTGCCAACGGAAACTGGAGCACGGAAGATTTGTTGGAGGAAACTCGGCAGCGGGTGGAATTGGTGGAAGAAGCATGGGAGGAGTTTTTGAATTTGTGTTCGCCGAGGGAAGAGAATCCAGCCGGAAGAGTATTGACTCGCATGGCTCGGAGTGTCGACAGAGCAAGAGCGTGGAGTGAACTCTTCGTCCGGGATATACTTCCGTAGGGGACAACTTCAGAACATCCTTCTTCACCAAGGTTCGTAGTTGTTGAGTCTGACGGTGTGGGAAAATAGTCCGTCGGTGTAGGAGTGCAGTCCGCCGGTGTGGGAGAGCAGTCTGCCGGTGTGGGAGTGCAGACTGCCAGTGTGGGAGTGCAGTCCGTCGGTGTGGAGAGCAATCCACCGGTGTGGGAGTGCAGACTGCCGGTGTGGGAGACCAGTCCGCCGGTGTGGGAGTGCAAACCGCCAGTGTGGGAGACCAGTCTGCCGGTGTGGGAGTGCAAACCGCCGGTGTGGGAGACCAGTTCGCCGGTGTGGGAGTATAGACTGTCAGTGTGGGAGTGTAGACCGCCAGTGTGGGAGTGAAGAGCGCCAGTGCTGCAGGACCGAGCAACGCCTGTTTACAGAAACTAATTGTGATGGCAGGACTGAAAGAGAAACTGTCGAAGTTCAATGGCGATGGTACGGCCGATCCCATTCGACATTGCAAAACATGTGAAACGATCTGGAAGGCAAATGGGATAACTGATAAAGACGACTAGATGAGGCAATTTCCGGCCACCCTACGAAGCGTAGCAATTGATTGGTTTACTAATACAGATCCACAAGAGCTAAATAGTTGGGATAACATTAAAAAGGAGTTTCTGGTAGAATTTAAACTGTTGCGGTATGATAATGAAATTGTAGCAGAGATCTTCAATACTAAGTAGGGGAAGAATGAAATCGTCCGCGTTTACGCTAGGAAATTAAAAGACTTGATAAACAAAATGGAAAGTAAGCCGGCGGAAGGACTTCAGAAAAGATGGTTCGTGGAAGGCCTACGCTCGAAGTTGCGGAGGAAAATGAAAATTGTGCCACCGTCGTCATACACGGAAGCTTATAATAGAGCATTGGACCTTGAAAGTGAGTAGAAAACAAAGAACACTAGCTCATTTGATTCTGATGACAAAGAGCCTGCCGGAGAAGATAGCAGCGACGATGAAGGCAGTGGCAAGAAGGTCCGCGCTTTACAGAAGGACATGATCCGCATGATGGAGTTTAAAAACATGCAGAAGGAGCCAAAAGGCAGTGAGCTGTGGTGCACGGAGTGTAAAACCGACGGTCATACTAAAGGATCGTGTCCAAAGAACCAATTCTGTGACATTTGTCAGATCATGGGCCATTCGACAAAAGAGTGCCCCTTTAACATGAAGGCAAGAGGATCTCTGTAGGTGCTTCTCACACAGGAGGCTTCCCCGTCGGGCAGTAGCAGAAATACGAATAGCGCGGGTGCCACATCCGAAGGGTACATAAATAATAACAGAGGGCAAAATAACAACAATGCGAATAATAACAATAATAATGGGAGCCGAAGTCGAACCCAGTATGATGCAAATGGATGGCCGATTGTTCAATGCCGAGCATGTAATTTGTGGGGTCATTTTGCGCGGGATTGTACAGCGGCAAACATACCAAAATTATTATGCAGATGGTGCGGACCCGGCAACCATGAAGATGCCAAGTGCCCAAAGTCTGGAGTAAACTTGATCACTGTCGGCACAGATGAAGAGGAGGTTCTGGCAATTACGCGGAGGCAAGCAAAATTGCTGGCGGAGGAAAAAAGAAACTTGGGAGAAGCGTAGGTAGAAATTGGAAAGGCATCGTCGGTAGGGACATCTCAGTTGAAGGACATCACCGGCACCTTGGCAAGGAACTTCGTAGAACAAAACATTGTACGACAGATCTTACAAACGGAGATACCAATCAAGATAAGTGACCTCCTTCTCACAATGCCCCAGTTACGGAAGACCATTTTGAATCATACACCGTTTTCGAAAGCAACGGAGGACACAGGAAGGGACAGTAGGGAAGTGATGACAACAGACCCAATGCTACTGGCACTCACATCCGGACGGCATCCGGCGGTTGTCGAGATGGGGATTTTGGGAAATGTTTTGACAAACAATTGTTGATGGAGGGTCCGGTGTGAATGTGTTGCCGGAGGATACTTGGAAGAAGTTGGGAAAGTCGACGCTGTGGCCACCTACATTCCAGTTGCTCACTTCGGACCAGCACGGGATCAAACCGTTAGGAATCTTAAGGGCACAACCGGTAACCATTGGTACGCAACCATTTTTATTGGATTTTGTGGTCATTCCATTGAAAAGAAAAGGATATGATGCTATTCTTGGACGGACTTGGTTGGTGCAAGCAAAAGTAAAACATGATTGGAAACGAAATACCCTATCAATGGAGCGTGGAGGCAAAAGATTCACAATTGACTTGCACACACAAATGGTAGGTGAGGAGGTAGCATCGTCAGACTCAGAAGGTGAAGGTGACAGTGACGACGAAGGAAATGATGACGAAGGAAAGAGGAGAATGGAACCGAACGACGAAGGAGTATTGACACTAGGAGGATCAAATGATGATGACCTAGACTCGGTGAATGGCCTTTACCATTGGCAGATGGAAGACTACGAATTGTTTCCGAGTTGTAATATTCTAAGGGTTGACGAAGGTGAGAAAAAAGAGGAAAATGAGTGTTTGAAGGAATACAGAGCAGTGGAAGAAGGAAAGGTGGTTACGCCTGAAATTGAGGGGAAGAACATACAGTCCAAACCTAGAAAAAAGAAAGATCCCACCATTCGGTACACGGTGAACAGACCGCACAGGAAGAAAATGCATCGTACCATAAAATTACTTGAAGGGTACTGACGGCAAGGAAATAAGCTAGATGTGCGATGACCGCAGGCACAGTGGGCGACGGAGGTGACATAGAACAGGCATAAGGCGTGGCATGACAAACTCAACAGGTTTCAGCCGGGGCAATTGGTACTCAAGTACGATGATCGGAATGAAAGCAAACAGGAAAGGTTTAAGGCAAGATGGGTTGGACCATATCAGATCTGAGAGGTCGGCGACAATCAAGCGGTAAAGTTGGGGACGTTGGACGGGCAAGAGGTACCTCACGCAGTCAACGGATCCTACCGTGCTAGGAAGATGCCGTCATCGTCACTGTCACAGAATGATCAGATGATTTCCTTGTCGTCGTCGTTGCAGAATGGCGACGCGTGGAGGAAAAATTGAGGTGCTGTTTTTTTTATTTTTGTCAAAAAAACAAATTTGAAAAAAAAAAAAAGTTTGCGGGAGGTGCTCCGCGGGCACCTGTTTGCGGGAGGTTTCCGTGGGGTTGTCTTATTTCTTCCACAGGCGGTTTTATTTTCTCTTTCCGCGGCGTTGGTGTCTTCCCGCGGGCGATTGTCCTTCCGCGACTTGCCTTTGTCTGTTGGACATTGTCTTCCGCAACTTTTTCTCTACCTTTGGAGGCCAGCAGGAAATGGAAAAGTCGCTTCAGAAGCTCAGGCTAAAGATCAGAGAAGAGGAGGTTTCGTTTGCCATTAAACAGGTAGATGCAAATGGCGACGACAATGTGGATTGTGAGGAGTTTGTGATATTTTATGAGGATATTAGTAAGGTTGGAGGAGGGGCTACTAATTTGAAGGAAGATCCAGAATTGGTAGATGCTTTTGCTGTTTTTGATGGAAATGGCAATGGTTTGATAACTGCTGAAGAGTTGCAATCTGTCTCGGGTTGTACAGATGCCCTGTAACATGAATTAAATTTAGTTTGATGGCTTAAAAAAGAAAAAAAGAAAAAAAGAAAAACGACAACAGATTCAAGTTGTTCGGAATGAGTAGCAGATGATGCCAAAGGGAAGGGGAAGCATCAGTGGTTGCCAGAAAGAGTGTAGAATTGGCAGAAAATGACAGAAATGGTGTGTTCTGTGCAGTTTTGTGTGGGTTACGGAGTGCTAATTTGATCTTGGCGGCGAGGAACCCCGCCTTGTACTACGAGGACCCCACGAGGGCGCTACCCTTTGACCCTGCCGGGGGTGTTGCCCCCTGGACCCCCAGTCGTTGCGGATATCAGTCGTGGGAGTCTGACCAGTTGAGAAGAGTTGAAGTTGTTGCAGGCATGGACTTTCTATGTACCAGAGGCACTGGGAGTAGGTGTTGGCCGGGAGGCTGTCTTGGTGGATGGGGAGGAGCTAATCATCCAGTTGGAGGCAGTGCAGCGACACTTGGCTTAGGGTACCGAGGAATTGAAAACAGAGAAAGCAGCACAGGTGGCTATCAAGGTCAGCTTCATTAAGGAGGCAGTGTTGTGTTAGCAGAGGCTACAGGCACGGGACGAAGGTGACAGTGATGTGTCAGAAGAAAATTTATCTTGTTATAATTAGTCCGTTAATGTATTTTGCTTGTTAATTTGTCTCAGATATTTTGTTAGTCGTCAGGAGACGACTTTTATTTTTGGGGGGGATGGTGTCAGTTGACTGGATGGTCCCGACAGTGTTTCTGTAGCCAACGGAATGATTTCCGTCAGTGTTTTGTATTCTGTAGCTGACGGGTAAATAGTTTGTAGCGGATGTAATGTTTGTGGCCAACAGACTCCTTCAGGAAGGTTCGGCAGATAGTATTTATATCCCGTCTGGGATCATTGTAAAGCATCTTCTATTATTATTCATCTTATGAAGCATAATGTATGCGAATATAATTCTGCTATTTTGTTCCATTGTCTGTATGCGTTGATTTCTTTACCAATACGGTAAACAATTTTTCCTTTATCAAATTTAACTCAGACTATAATCAATATGAATATGAATTTTCTTTGCACTTAAGCACTTAGTGTGATGACTCAAAAAATGATATATCAAAACAATCAGTAGTGATTGAGACTCAATGTATGTCTCTCTGAATATTGCACAATATTGAGATACAATCCGTTTGAAGTCTTCAGAATAAAAAACAATACCCTTAGCCACAGTTGGGTTAATCGTCGAGTCCCAAGATTTTGTTGAGTTTTTCAGCTTGGCGGGGTTTTCGGAGAAAAAGCTTGGGAAAAATTGCAGAATTTTTTGGAAAATCTCTCGAGTGTCCTCGTGTTAAAACGCAAAATATGGCATTTTTTGGTCATTGTTTTTTGCTTGCAGCAATTTTGTTTGTGAGTGGAGGAGAAAAAGAGGCTTCCAAGACCTTGCTAGGTGATTGAAAAGTATTGAAGGTACAGTTATGCCAAGTGCACCGTTCTACTTCTAGGACTAGACCTCATAGCTCCTCCCCCTTATTTGTTAGTAGAGTTGGGAAGAGGAAGATGTAATTGTAATGATGCATTTACTTTTAGTTCCATAGAAACTATTTACTATTCTGCTTCCAGCCATTAACATTCCGCATGAGAGTACAATTTTGTACTCACTTTGCGTTTATATATATTTATATACCAACAATTGCTTCCTATCATTAAAGGCCTTATTAGATCACTATCGCCCATTGTAGAGTAGGGCAAATTCATCAACTGAAACTCCAGGGTGGGGGGGCTATAGTGAGGGCATTCCTTGTGGTTGAGGGTGTTACCACCCAACCTGCGTTCCCGGGTGGCCTTGAGTTTTCTATAACTATTTAGCTTCAAAGGAGGATATATATATATATACACACAGAGCTCATTTCTTTTTTGTTCTCATTAATTAACTCATTGGATGCATTTTCTCATTGAATTCTGCAAAATAAATGCATTTCTATTTAAATTTAAGTGGTCTTTTAAGTTCCTGAGTTTCTCCTTGAGTTTTTCCTAAAACTAGTTGAATTTTTCCCCATTTATTTTGGACCTAGCAAGTTTTCGCTGAGTCCATGTTTTCCGTCTTAGACCTCAGCTACTCTTAGATCACACCAATATATAAAGAAAATAATAGTGATGCAAGACTTAGGAAGGGAAAAGACCAATCGACTACTGTTATTAGCATATACAAAATACAATAATAATATGAACCAATGCCACATAAAGGCATGTGTAACCGAAAAGCCCTAAAAAGAAGAATTGCTGAAGGAATGAAGACCAACAATGAAACATGGCTGCTAAGACATGAAGGGATAAAGAGATCACACCCTACCAATGTAAAAGCAGTTCCATCAAACTAACGGTGCTAACAAAAGCCCGATAACAATAGGAAATAAAGAAATGCCACGAACAAGAGCCATATCGAATGATGTCAACACAACTAACAATTGCTATGAAGAGAGGATGATAGAAGGCAGCAAAAATTGATGAAAGACAGAGAAATCGCAAGTATGCTTATCTCCATTGCAAGTCTAAGCTTCAACAAGTGTCTGCATTGGATATGTTTATTCTTGATTGAGTATGATTATGCCACTTGAATGACTCTACAACTCATATGTCAAGTATCATTTATCATTTATCGTAGATGGTTCAATTGAATTCACCACTTTCATATGATGCACACAAGGGGTAGGCTCATTAAAATCACACAGTTCTATGAATTTTAGTCCTCTTGACTGTTACAATTTTATCGATCGCTGAAGATTCCACCACAGCATGGTTTACTCCCTTTGAATCAATATGATCGAGTTTACTGAAGGTTGATGAAACCTTATCCTCTATCTGCTCCCTCTATTTCAAGGTTGCTGCTGATGAAATGTCAAATGTCCGGCTCTCTCTTAATCTCAATCTCCTTCCTCCTGTAATAACATTCTCGGAGGAAAAGATCAAGGCAAATAATTCTTATAGTACATATAGAAATACAAATAAGAATGTTAGTATTTTAACTTATGCCATAACAAAAATACTTCGTGATGTATAGAAGTTAGAATATAAATGTATTTCATCTTTACCTTTTGTAATCTCATAATGAATCTCTTTTATGGTTATCAAACAGTATATGGATTTATCAAATATTATTTTGGATAAATGTATATATATTAATACACATTTTACAATATTCAATACAAAGCATATTATATATTCATTAACTTAATAATGTAGAGGTACATCTAATAAAATATATGTGTATATTATTCAATAATAATATCAAGAAGAACATACATTATACTCACCTTTATAATCATGTGTCTTCATCCAGGTCACCATCCTCCACTTATTAATTAAGATTTTATTATAGATTACAACCATTCCCATTTTCTATAATCCACTATGAAATACGTCCATGTATTTATTTTAACCAGTATATGTAAATATATATAACCCTTAAGAGGCTATTAGACCTTCAACTAGTTAATGAATTTATATATTTAACTTAACGCTCTCCACCAAGATTATCTTCGATCAATTTAGGTCTTTCTATTTTAATCTTTTCTCCAATATACAATTCATATTAAAAAAAATCATTTATGAATTAATACTTGATTCTATTATTATATATATTTATATAATATAAATATATATAATACATATAATATATATATAACTAAAACTAATGTTAGTATATTCATATCATTATATAAGGGAAGATTCTTTATACTAATCATACCTTAGTAATGAATATGGCCGCTTCACAAAATTATTCTCCATAGAGGATGTCTGTATGGAATATAGTGTGTCTACACGTCACTTCATGACACGTGGTCCTCACAATGGTATGCCTCTCTGATCAACTATAAAGGGACTGGTGGAGTCTTCACAGTGTTTGGGCGTATTGTTTCTCCACTAATCGCCGCAGTCCATCTTTATTTGTATTGTATAACATTTGCGTCGAGCTTGAACTAGCAATCATTATTTCAATTATTCATTATCCAGTGCTCTATAACGACCTTGTTTTGGATTCATCACTACCTATACTCCTAACGAAAATAAATAATCCTTGATGGCTTCTTCATTCCAACATTGATATTTGCCTCATGTGTTGACTTAGATTTTGTGTATATAATCGCTCCTGTGACTCTTTGTTTGTGATCTTAATTTTGGATGTTGTTAACCATAATCGTTCCATTTTAGGTTCCATTACGTTTGAACTTTATTGGAATTGATAGATTCATACTTCAAGTTACTGTATGCTTTTGTCATCTATATTTATATGCCCTTTGGGAGGCCACCACATACCTCAAATATCCATGATGTTAATGGTTTATATTCTTAACATGATTATGTGTTTCTTGGTTTGATAGATATCATAGTTAATAGAACTTTTAGGATTATTTGAAATTTTTGTTCCCTATAGATACAGCGGTTAGTTGTCTTCATGACCACCAATTCTTATTAATCAATCATAATGTTATCAGTTAGATGATGGCTTGCCTCCATGTCTGAATAGATATTGTAATCGATGTTTTAAACAATCATTTGTACAGACTGCTAGGCACATAACCATCTTCGATCATAACCATTCCGATGGTCTCTATATGTTGAAACTATGACTCCTTTAATATTTATTTATTTAGTGGTAAAGATTGCTTTCAATAATTGCATCATATCCCTCTCAGAAGGCCCTTCGTAATGATGATAAAGGGAAATTGTGTGTATGAAGCATACATGTTGGATTGCTATTCACAGTTAGATTTCTTGCTTAGTCTGTATTACAATTTTGTATCTATGAAATGATAAATAATTTTCTACATTTGTGAAATAATAAATAATTTTTCGCATATCTGCACTGTGATAAAACATTTTATTTTATTTTTCCGTTCCTTTCAAGGAGTTGATAATTGTGCTTCCCTCTGTTCTCCTTCGTTGAGTTCCCTCCATCACGTCAAGGATAGACTTCTGAATTTCTATAGTTTTCTTATATATTTTGATGATTGTAGTCACCGTCTCCCTTAGAGTCCAACTTCATCGATACTCTATGGTCCATCCCTATTATTAGTCATTGCTACCTGTGCACTCTCCACTGTATTGTTCTGAAAGTGTATTATTTTTTCCACATACTTATTGATACATTTGCAATTGGCTCTGATACCATGTTAATTTTAGGATAGCAGCAAATGTACTAACATGGTCACTGTAATTGATGATTTCCAAATGCAGATTTTGATCTCATATAAATATGAGAGGAGACATGTCTCTTCAAGAGACATGAAGAGACATGTCTCTATAGTTAATCACCATTTAGTTAATAAATAACTATATGTATAACTCACCTTTAAACATACATACATATATATATATATATATATATATATATATATATATATATATATATATATATATATAAACCATAAATGTAATATAATATATATTATATATATAAGATACTTATCTTAAGGATAATTTACCATCAACGAGGTAGCTTTGCTAAAATCAATCTGACAGAGGCTACAACAAAGTTATGACCCGTAGAGACATGTGGTGGTGAAACATATATATTCAAGAGCTTCATAACACAATAGTCTCTTCTGATTATAAGAGCTCAATTAGTTAAGTAAAGTAATTTATGAATGCATAGAAATCTATATATATATACACTTATCAATAGTATGAGACATAAAACAATGTTCATATAAATCATAAATACAAATACTCAAAGTAATGAGTATATCACTTTGACTTATGCTATACTTCAATAGACTTGACATCGATTTGATATACTTTGAATTTCTTATATGTTGCATGCGCTAAAAATAACCTTATTGCTTCTATTCTTGCCACAGGAGCATAAGTTTTAACATAGTCTATTCCTTCTTGCTGTGAGTAACCTTTGCCTACCAGTCTTGTTTTGTTCCTTACAACTTCACCTTGTTCATTCATCTTGTTGCCGAATACCCATTTTGTTCCTATCACATTCTTGTCTGCTGGTTTGGGGACCAATTCCCATGTCTCATTCTTCACTATCTGATCCAATTCCTCTTTCATAGCTTGTTTCCAATAGTCATCTTTACATGCTTCATTTGCATTCTTTGGTTCAACTTGAGATATCAAACATAGTTTTTCATTAATTCTGCTTCTTGTCATCACACGTTTATCTCTGCTTCCGATGATCTACTCGGGTGGATGATTCCTTATCATGTTCTTATTCGAAGTAGGAGTTCTTATCTCAACTCTTAGCTTTGTTGAAGGTTTCGAGCTTTGTTCTTGCCTTAGCTCTGCTTCATTCTACAAATCATTGTTAGTCTCAAAGAATACTTTATCATTCCTTGGTTTAGTAACAACATTCTCATCATTTGAATTGTAGTCAACCATTCTTTCATGTATCCTAAATTTCTCATCAACTATAGTTACCAAAGTTGTCTCTTCAATTACTTCCTCTTCATTAACCAATCTAGGCTCATTATCACAGTCATCCAAGAATCTTGCTTTAAATTCTTCAACTTTATCAAAAAGTAAACTATTTCTAGTTTTTCTTATTCTCTTAGGACATTTAGTCGAAAAATGACCAAATTCTTTACATGTCTAACAAACAAAAATTTTCATACCTTCTGGTTCTCTTTTCGTAAGTAGATCAATACCTCCTTTATCTTTATGTCTTCTTCGGATCTGAATTTATCTTTGCTTGTGCTTCTATTCTTTTGTATACAACAGAAGGATTCTAGATCTGAAAACTCAATGCTTTGTTCTTTACACAAATCTAATAATTCACCAAGAATTTCCACCATCTGGGTGTCAAAATTTTCTCTGCTAGATTTGGGACTATCTTTTCTAAATATGTTTGCATGGATCTCCCAAAGTTGTTAAACTTTATCTTCAAGGACCTGATCTTAACCATTTAACCAAAGTAAACAACAACCATACAAAGATGCACATACACAATTACACCAGATATGTTAACTAGGGAAACCCTTAATTAGAGGGAAAACCCTGGTGGGAATGATGCCAACAAGATGATGTACTAATACAAATATTCCTTGTTAGAGGATAGACCCTGTTAGGAGTCTATTAAAACATTTAGTACATATGAGTACCTGTTAGGAGACTTCGAATCCTTGTTAGAAGATTCCAACTTTGTTAGGAGTTGTACAATACAAAAGACCCACTGTCCAAACAACTTCTAGGGCAAGATCACCGAACTCACTATCCAAATGATCTCTCAACTGTTCCTTGCAAAATAATTGTATGTACTGTACTTTAACTCTTTTCCTCTGTTCTGTCAACCAGACCAATCATTGTCAGACCTTGTAGACTAGGTCATGAACCTCGGATCCAAGTATCAAACTTCGGATCATACAATAAAACCTTGGCAATGAAGTTTCCTTCACCTTCGCTTTGTTCTGATTATCTTTGCATTCTGCCCTTCGTGTTGCTTACAATCATTTTCTTACATCCATACACGATAAAGGAACATGTCCTTCCTTTATACTAAATCCATACAACAATTCTTTGAGTTGGCTATTACACCTTCTCAATTAATTATTATAGGACCTCATTAAGAACACATTACACTTGGCAATAACATTAATCTTTCGTCTTGTAACTTGAATAACTTTCTGTACACATAACATTATGACGAGTGAGCTTAGCTATGTCATCTCTAGAGTGTCTTCTTCACATCTTTAACTTCGGCTTCTCAGAATAACAACTTTGATAAGAGATATAACAAGTTTACTAGAACATGCCGTTGTAAACGCTATCTCAGAATAGTTTTTACCAAAACTTGCATAACTTCTTCCAAACTTAATATCTTATGCTTCCGAGGTTAGTTGCATATACTAGACACTTATTAGTATCTCCCTTTAGCCTCGCTTAGTGAAAATGCTCAACTGTCTATCCTTACCAACTTGATCTTTCCATTGTTCTTCTGTCAAATACTACAAAAAATTGCTATGTTGACATCAATGACAAACACAGTCATGAATGTAACATATCATCATGATAATGATCTAATCATGTTTCTACAATACTCCCCTATAGGAATATCATTAGCATTGATGCTTCCAACAAAATTTTCATACCTGGTCAGAAAAACATTGAACTTAGTAGGGATGTAATATTTGAAGAAGATTTAACATTCAAAAGAGCCCTAAGTTCTGAAGATCTCAAACATTTACCTAGTTCTAAAGAAAATCATGAACTTGAGTTTCAAAGGGAGAACATTGAAGAAATTGAAGATGAAATTCAAAATCTTAATCTTGAGGAAACTCAAAATCCTAAGAAAAGACGACATTGGGCTATTAAGACTGTAGAGGAAGCACAAGACTTCACTGCACCATCTGAAACCTTCAAAGAAAGGAAAAGACCTGAAAGATTTTCTAGTTATGCAACAAACATGAGTGATTTCACTAAATTAGAACCAACCAATATTTCAGATGCTATATTAAACATACAGCTTGGAAGAATGCGATGACGAAAGAATACCAATCCATTATTAAGAATGATGTTTGGGAAATTGTTCCAAGGCTTGAAGGAAAATCAGTTGTTTCTTCTAAGTGGATATTTAAAATCAGGCATGTTGCTGACGGTAGCATTGAAAAATATAAAGCCATATTCATAGTCAGAGGTTTCTATCAGAAGGAGGGAATTGATTATGAAGAAACCTTTGCTCCAATTGCCAGATATACCTCTGTAAGAGCAGTCCTAGATATTGCAACATCAAAGGGATGAAAAGTACATTAGATAGATGTAAAAACAACATTTCTAAATGGAAAGATTACAGAAGAGGTATTTGGAGCAACCTGAAAGATTTGAAATTCATAATCCTAAAGTTTTTGTTTGCAAGCTCAAGAAAGCTCTCTATGGGCTTAAACAGGCTCCGAGGGCATGGTATGAAAGAATTGATAAGTATCTCTCCAGTTTATGATTCTCCAAGAATGAAGCTGATCCAAATCTCTATTATAAAAAGGATAAAGATGATACGATAATTTTGATACTATATGTTGATGATTTACTAATAACATTTGATGATCATCTTATAGATCAATATAAGAAAGATCTAATCAGAGAATTTGAAATGAAAGATCTAATCAGAGAATTTGAAATGAAAGATTTAGGACTCTTTCATTACTTCCTAGGATTGGAAGTATGGCAAAACTCTGACAACATCAGACTTAATCAAGGAAAGTATACACTAGACATTTTGAAGAGATTTGGAATGTGGAACTGCAAACTTATGCCTTCTCCTATGGAGACTAGTCTATACAAACTTAAGGAAGCAACAATAGAATCACTCTCCATAGATTCTACTCTTTACAGACAGATGATTGGGTCCCTTATGTACTTGGTAAATACAAGATCTAATATTTGCTATGCTATTAATGCCTTAAGTCAGTTTATGTGTGAGCCAAAGGAGATTCATCTAGTTGTAGTCAAACACATTATGAGATACTTACAAGACACTCTTAACCTTGGGCTCAAGCATGAGAAAGTTGACTTGGACTTACATGGGTACACAGACTCAGATTGGGTTGGAAGTGTTACTAATAAGAAAAACACTTTAGGATGTTGTTTCGGTTTAGGCTTAGCGATGATATCTTGGATATACAGAAAGCAAACATTAGTAGCATAGAGTTCCATAGAAGCTAAATACATTGTTGTAAGAGTGGCCTCTCGGGAGGTAGTTTGGTTTAGAAAGTTATTTTTGGGATTAATTGGTCAACCCATGAATCCTACTATTATTCATTGTGATAATAAGAGTTCCATCAAACTTTTTGTGAATCTAGTTTTCCATGACAGGTCCAAGCATATTGAAATTCCTTCCCATTATGTAAGAGATATGGTAGATAGGAATACTGTAAAATTAGAATACATTTGCATTGCAGATCAGACAACATGTATTCTTACCAAACCTTTCTCTTGAGTGAAGACAGATCACTTTAGGAAAAGATTTGGTATAGTTGAATTATAATACATTTGTATTCTTTAATTATTAATGTAATATTTTGAGTTAAAATTATTATTGTCAGGCTATTGACTGTTATGGGCTCCACCATTTGTATTCATTATTCGAGAGGTGATGATCTCTGAGATAATAAACACTTGTATAAAAGACATTATGAGAGATGACAATGTCTTAGATAATGTGCTGAACAATAGAGAACTACTGTTAGATTTGGATGAGTTCAAGATCACATTGTGATATAGACATTTCTATGCCTATGAGTCACAACTTGGATAAAAGAAGAATTTAATCATTCTTCGGATTTTATCCTATGAACTGGTAGATCTTAACTTAGGATCATATTGTGATATAGGTCTGTTAGGACTCAGTACCTTTGAGTCACAACTTGGATAAAGGAAGAATTTAGTCATTCTCCGGATTTTGTCCTATATGTTACATTGTATCATGTGTTCAATGATACCACATGCTTGGAAGATTCAGATGGATATAAAGTATCAATCTATGCTTATTCATCTTAATTGATGTTGCTAGATATGTTATCTCTCGGTATGATTATCAAGTTAAGAGGGAGTGTTAATTTCATAACTTTGATATATCATACTGGTCTGATTACAAATCATACAGATTTGTTCTTGCATAAAATCCCTTGGTAGGTTAGTCCCTAAGTAATTGTCTTCTCCTTAATAGGTATCAATGTCTCCTTTGGGCAATATAGTTAAGGATGTACTAATCATCTTGGTTAGTTTAATATATTAACATGTCTCCTTGTAAAGTCGCCGATTTTAGAGAGAGTAATTAAGGCTGACTTTGGGAGGGACATGTCCTTTCTAAGGACATGACCCTTGGTTACTAAATTTAATAGGGTGTGAATGTGGATAAAGGACACACAAGAAATACTAAGTCTGCTCCTTTAGCATTCATTGCCTCTTGCAAAGTATAGCAGATATAAATACATTGTTGCATATTTATACATCGGTCAAAGGATACTACACATATCAGTTGGTGTTGATAAAGACCATCTTCAGCAAGAAGACAAAGGCTTCATATCAGACTTGGTTGTTCAGAATTTGTAGAAACTATACAATTACAACCTTTCAAGAGAGTCACAACCCTTCATCCTATATACTACCAACTTTTGGGAGAATCACATTTTTTCATAACCTTTTCCTTTTGAAGGAATCACTTCCTTATTCTTTATACTCCATTCATTTTCTGTTGATTCCCCTTCAAACTATATCATCTCTTTACTTCTCCTTAAAGTCTGCATAGACTTTCCTTCTCCAATTGCATCAGCTATTCCTTTATAATCTCCATATAATTCTGCTATAAACTCTTACAATTTTGCCTTTGATCTTTCTTTAATGATCTTCCCTTTGTTCTTTTCATTTCCAGATCTGAAAATGAAAGCCATATAAATTATTGCTCCCCTCAAATGCACACTACAACTTCTTAATATATCTTCTTAAGAGTGGCATCCCTTCCACTTTTTAATTGCTCCTTAACTAGACTTAACTAATCTTAATTGATTCTCTTGTTATCTGATTCAGGTTTATTTTTTAATTCTGTGTGGATTCCAACCTGATCATTCCATGTTTCATTTTCCAAATTTCCTTGCTCCATCCATGTCCCCTTTCAAATGAAATCTTCTCCCTTTTATATCTTATTTTGAGGGAGTCATGACTCTTCACTAGATGCCCTTTGACCTTTCATTAAACGTAAGTAATTAGATTTTATTTTTATAATGTTTTATATTTTAATTTTTCAACTTATTAGTTATTATTATTAAAACCTATTTCACAAAAGAATACTACAATACAACAAACCAGAGGAAAACTTAATATAGTAATTTTGAATGGTGTATATGATGGTCCATGGCATAGCACAATTATGACAAATGTGTTTGTGTTTTGGAGTACATCTCAAAGGGTTCCATACCCTCAAAGAATTATAAAAGCTTGCAATGTTTTGTCATCTCTCTCTCTCTCTCTATATATATATATACACACACACCCACACCCACACCCACACCCATATATATATATCATTTTACTAGTATGATTGCAGTTGTTTTGAAGCCTTAGGTTATATATATTGTAAAAGCTAGCTGCAGGGATATTTTTTTTCTCCTTGAGAAATACTAGACTTTTTTGTTTGTAGAGTGTAGGGTGGTTGTCTTCAATTTTTGCTAAGTTGCCGGTTTGGGTTTGGTTCCAAGTTTGAAGTTCGTGAACTGGTTCGCAAGTTTGTCAAAATTTTGGAAAGCGGTTTGGGTTTGTTAGTACAAAAATATGTAAAAATTATAAAAAAATTAAGATATATATACATATTTATGAAGCATGAGTTAAATTTAGAATGTAGCATAGTAGCATATACACATTTAAACACCAAAAACACCATAAATAGTTAAACTTGTGATCATAGTGATCATACCATCATATAGTTCAATCAACTTCAACATCAAAAATTCAAAACATTATAAATATCAAGTTCAAGTATCATTGTTTCACATTTATTGTTCAACTAATGGAATGGAAATAAGAAACAGTGATTAATATGCTATGTTCTTCAGTCTTCATCTTCTTCTTTGGTATTACTTGAGCTAAGGCCAATGGGATCAAGAAGCAGACGCAACAATGGTATTGGCATTAAAGTCATCAAAATAATCCATTGTAAGCCGAGCAGTAGAAGCATCCAAGTCTACAATATCCACACCTATATCACACTTCTTTGTCTCCCATTCTTTGTATTCTTTACTTTTGTGTGAAAGAAGGCACAAGTTGTTATGTACAAATACCAAGTTCTCTGCTTTTTTGATTGCAACCTATTGTGCTTTACCGAGTGGATGAAAGAATAAGTGCTCTAATTTCTTTTTGGTGCAGAAGAACTAGCAACCTATGAAGACAACATAGGGTAAGCATTTAAAAAAGAATTAATTCAATTTATTAAAAAGAATTAAGACAACACAGAGTAAGCATCCAAGTCCGCAATATCTGCACCTATATCACACTTCTTTGTCTCCCATTCTTTGTATTCTTTACTTTCGTGTGAAATAATGCACAAGTTGTTATGCACAAATACCAAGTTCTTTGCTTTTTTTATTGCAACCTATTGCCCTTCACTGAGTGGATGAAAGAATAGGTGCTCCAATTTCTTTTTGATGCATAAGAACTAGCAACCTATGAAGACAACACAGGGTAAGCATTTAAAAAAGAATTAATTCAATCTATGTAATAATCAAAATCCCTTTCTAGTCATGATTCTTTTGAAGATAAAGTTAGCTATTTTTTAATAAATAAGTTATAAAACTTGTGATATATTTTGATTGCAAAGGGCTGCAATGTTTGGAATCTTTGGCCATGTAGGTACCACCAACTATGAGCATCCTTCTTGAACCGATAATGGAGAACATCGTTACTTAGACCTCTAGCATCCACAAACTCTATGAATTCATCCATGATTACATCTTTCATATCATCGTTAGGAAATAGTCTTTTAAATGCTTCTTGATACTAGTCACACACTTCCATATCTCTATATGGTGGCAACCTTCATGGTAGACTACAATAGTGAGAGCTATAGTATTTAGGCATTAAGGCATAGGCAAGCAAATGTAGTGGAGTGGTAATTTTGCTCCATCTTTCAACAATAATTGCTTGCACTTGTTTGAAAAGGGGCACTTGCGGATCTTGCTTCTCCTCATTTATTATTTGCTTGATTTTTTCAAGCATTGAGTCTATGTCATCATAGATCTCTCCAAGGCAACACCTATCCTTATTAGTGTACCTAAGCATGCTCATAATGGGCTTGGTGATCTTAAGGAGATATTTGTTGATTGTGGTTTAATCGATTCCGGGCACTCTTTTTGAGCATGTCTGTTTTTTTTATAGTGAAAACATGCTCCCAAATTACCTAAACAAAAAATATCCCATGTGAAAAATTTCTCATCTATTTTGAGGGAGATATTATCAGGAAAAGGAATATCCGACTCCAAAGCAATTAGGACACGAGCATTTAAATGTGGGAGAGTAACTTTGGAGGCTTCAACTTGTAAAACATTGCCTAAAGGCTTGAGAATTTGATGTATAAATGGCCAGAATTCAATATTTAGGTTATTAATCTTGACCCATTTGGGGGATGATTTACCTACAACATCAATATCATGTTTGGGTGACCATGGAAAGGCTCAAAATAAAGACTTACCCACATCCCAAAAAAAATCCTTGAGGATTCTTTCCTACATATTATGGTTCTTGACAAGCAACATAAAAAGCACTCTCTGTATCATATTGCAAAAATTGACATGGATTCCCATCTTTTTGCCCCACACATTACTAAGCCAATCATCAAAAAATCTACAAGATGAAAGAGAATCTTTATTTAAACAAACAAACAAATTGCAGTAGTTCTAAGTCTACTCTTTTCTCCATGGATAGCTCTTATCATGTCATGATTGGGCAACAGGGAGAGTGTCTTCAAGTCATAGGGCAAAAGCTTACTCGTCTCCGCTCTTCACAATTGACAATGTCAGCATCTCTAACATGTTCTCCATTGTATCGAATTCCTTCGTCACTTTAGATTCCTGTGGCAGGTCGAACACATACCTCCCCATTAAACTAGGCCGTGGGTGGGCATACAACTGAAATATCCTCTTTTACCACTGCCTTATAAGAAGGCTTGACAATATTGGACTGAATTCCTTTTTTCTTTGCAACATTCATTTTATCAAAGTGTTTGACACCCATCAAATCATTATTAAGAGACACTTCATCTCCTTTCGTCATACTTTGATGCATCTCCTGCCATAATTCCTCCCATGAGTGAACCAGAGCGGGATGCTTAATGAACACAACATAGGGGCATAAAAACAAACAATCTCAAAGCAGAAATAAAAAGAGCTTCAAACACACAAAGCCAAACCCTATGGGAAATGAATAAACTACAGAGCAAAAAAGACAAGCAAGGTACATGCAATAACTACAAAAGGCCAAGGTAGAGGAGTGTCCGTGGAGGCATGTGCATTGAGTGCCATTTCATTCGACACGAAATCCGAGGAGGTATTCATGCAAGTTGTAGAGCTCTGCAACTGCCTAAAATGATTCACTAAATCATTTTAAATTTTATTATTCTTGCCAGGATTTGCAAACTTCAAATCTAGGCATTCATTTTATATATTGTATGCTGCACCTTATTTCGAATCTCTATGGTACCCATAAGTTATAAAATGTATTATAAGAACCATCGAATCGGTTTAAAACATCAATACAAATGATGGGGTTTAAAGAAAATTGCATGTGGGTTCATAAGAGTAGTGGATGACAAACATGTTATGGCTTTCCCATTTCTATTAATTTGGACAATGTTGCCTTAAGTTAAGACATGATATAAAGTTCAATTCTTGTTAAGTATTATGAAGTAATTGGAAAATATTTGCTTGTTATTAACAGTGATCAAGAGATCAAATTATACAAGAGATTGAACGATGTTTCCTTAAGAAACAATCGTAAAGAATATAAACTTTCTATTCTAGCTAAGAGAAAACTAACATTTATCTACAACTAACTAAAGAATAGAAACATTCTATTGTAGAAACAAAAAACTAAATATTGGAAACATTCTAATGTTTACAAAAGATTACAATAGATAACCATTACATACTAAACAAAGATAATAGAAACTATCTATTATTGTAATACCCTCCCTTAATGGTTAATCTATCCAGAGCACAAAGCTATCAAAAAGTGTAAAAGACAAATTCTATCTGCAGAAGGTGCTCCACACTGTTCACTGTGGGTTGTCAACTTGCTTAGATAGGGCAGCTAAACGCTTCCGACATTCAACCTTCATGTGCCCAAACTTGTGGCAATAGTTGCATTGAATGTTTTTCTTCCAAGAGCTTTCTGAATCTGGAGCAGAGGGTGTGTTGAGAAGACTGCTCCCAACATGATTTTTTTGGTGAAAACTTATTCAAAATCCAACATGATTTTTGAGTTGAAAAAAATCAAAACCATACATGATTTTTGAGGTGAAAAATCAATCGAAACTCAACATTGCAAAGCTTTGGTTTTTTTATAGGAAAAACGGTAAAACCCAACAGATAATTTTTGAGGAAAAACTTACAAACCCACAAAGAAATCCCAAACAACTTTGCGAATTACAGAATAAATTTTTTTTAAGGGTAAATTTATAGAAACCCATAAGAATTTGTTTTAGGCAAAAAATATTAAAATCCATCAGAAATTCTTTTTGAGAATTTTTTTTTATGAAAACCCACTAGCATTTTTAAGGGAGGCAAAACACAAAACTTTGGATGGTAAACCAACATATGCAAACAACATGCAAGTACATGCAAATTTCAAAAAGTGGAGACTCAAAAAATTTGAAGGGTGACCTAGAAGAGAGTTCGAAAAATCCAAACAGAATATATTGTTGGTTTTTGGATCGGCTGGTTCAAATATCGAGGCACCCAAAAAAAATAGATGACAACCCAGTTGAGATCTCAAAAAACCCACCAAGGATTGAAAGTCAGCGTATTCAAATCTTTCAGAACGGTAACTCTAGTCGGATTATAGAGAGAGTTGGAAGCAAATATGCATGTAAATAATTTTGAAAATAAAAGGCAGATAATTTCAACCAAGAAATTATAATTATCTTTGAAAAAATTTAGAATATTGGATCTAATACCATATTATGAAATAATTGGAAAATATTTGCTTGTTATTAGTAGTGATCAATATCAATTTATACAAGAGAGTAAACAATGTTTCCTTAAGAAACAATCGTAAAGAATATAAACTTTATACTCTAGCTAAGAGAAAACTAATAGTTATCTACAACTAGCTAAAGAATAGAAACATTCTATTCTAGAAACAAAAAACTAAATATTAGAAACATTCTAATATATATAGAAGATTACAATAGATAACCATTACATACTAAACAGAGATAATATAAACTATCTATTATTGTAATATTGAGCATCCATGGATCAATGTTTCCTTTATGTAATTAGATATTTGTAGCTAAGTGAAGACAATAATACATGCTAATTTAAGTACTTGGTATTAAAATCATAAGACAATAGAATACCATACATCATATTAAATGCATTATTTTTCATAGAACGATTCTCTCTCATGACTAAGCTGTATGGAGTAGAATCCAGAAAACTTATTATAAATCCATATCTGTGAAAATCTCAGTACAAGACTCTATTTATGACAAGTTCTTCGAGCAATTGTTGTTAAAAAATTGGACAAGTGAATATTGGGTATCATGCTTTTCTTTCCATTATTCTTCATAAGTCTCTTAATGATGGCCGAGAGCTCACATAAGATGTTAGAACTAAAAACCTTCATACGGTATAGTTGAAACTTGGGAGAGACAACTTAGAAGCAATTTAATTTCTGTAATTGAATATTTGGCATTAAAATCATTCATAACTTAGAAACAAGTGAAGAAATGGGACAATTTTAGCACAATGACCGGGTTTCTAGAACACAGCATTTGGACATATAATGGGGTCATTCACAATCAAGTTGGTATTAGCTAGAATTGTAGCACATAGAACTTGACTGTATTGCTAGCAACTCTTTTGCAGTTTTAAGGGCATTCAATTTTTTTGTAGTGTTCCTTGGGATTGCTTACCTATGATTAAATTCCCATTCATTGGGGGGATGCCTGCTGGCACCTTGACATGCAGACTTTACTGGGGAAGCCGTAGAGGATGTCTCCACAGCCTGTTTAAAGAAAAAAAGTCAATCATTAAAAGAAAAACCTAAAATTGTGTCTCTAACCCTAAACCTAAAAGAGGATCCCACTAAACTTCCTCACCCTGAAAAATATAAATATGATAGCTCCTGTTCTGTTACTATCATAAAAAATGAAAAACAGGAAAAGGAACAGGAAGTCCACTAGAGACTAAAAAATTAAATCAATATAATAGAAAGAAAACCATGAATGTGCCATGAACTTCTTTGTGGAAATGAATGCCTTAATTCGGGTGTGATCGTGGAGGTTCTACCCCTTGAACCCACCTTGTATTGCAAGGTCGCTTGGTTCTCCACCTATAGATCCTTGCTCTAGTTTTAAAAGTTTAAAAAGCATTGTATTGGACTGCAATGAATTAGATCCCAAGAAATTGAATTTCATTCATACTTTTGATTTGTTTTTTATTCAATCTTAAATCCAAGTAATTCTATTATTGTTACAATCAAATGACTGAGAAAGTAAATATAATGGTCTTATTTAAGATATTTTAATGTCGCACTCGTACATTTGTAATGCAACTTGTGGTGGGGGCTATTTATCAAGTTATATATTTTAGGGAACCCTTGAGAATATGATGAAGGTCAACTGATATTATAATAACTCCTCCTAAACTTGACTAGCATTTATGTATCCATTTATACTTTTATTTGTTTGATGGATAATGATTGGGGCTGGTACATTTTTCTTAAGACAATGAATGGCAATAGATTTTATGATTTTATCATCTTTGGAAATGATTTGCTCAAATTATTTACAGCATGAATGGCATTGAGACATTGGACATTGCAAAAAGTGATCCTAGAAAATTGTTATAGTGAAAATAATCAGTTGTACAAGTCCATTCAAGATAGGGCGAGGGCATATAAATATTTGTCTATCTCTGACATCTGTTGCATGATGCGTGTCATACAGCAGCACAGGTTTGTATGAATTGCAGCACTTACACTCTTATCTTCTACATAAATGATAAAGTGCAACTTCTTTTAAGTTAATTTTTATATGTTGTTTTAATATGGCTATTCCCAAATATTGGGAGAAAATTTGCCATTTCTTAGACTTGTTCCCCTGTCCCAGATACTACCTGGAACACTGCCTTTAGAGGAATGCATTTACTGGAAGGGCTGTCTGCCTGTGTCACTTTCAATTTTTTGGGATTATAGGTGTTTCTCTATATGGAGTGTTCGCAATAAAAAAAGTACAAATCTTGAAAGCTAGGGTATTGATATTTTTGGCTACTTTTGTTGTTGGCCCTCTGGGCATAGTTGGGTTTTTGGGCATTTTAGAACTAGTAGCAGTTGTGAGTTTGGTATATGAAAACATTTGTTACTTTAATAAGGGACAATTTAACTTTACACTTTTTTATGAACTCTTTTGTCAGGCAGGATTCCAGTTCATTTGTACTTACGAGATCTAAGGAAAGACTTTGAGGATTTTGCTGATGCATTGCCTGTCGAAAGTTGGGATGAGATACACTACATCAACAGACCTGTAGATCTTCCAAAAGATGATGGTAGCTTACTACCATTTCATTAAGAATATGATTTAAGACTTGTAGCATGTTATATCAAAAAGCTCAATTTTTTTCTTTAAACTCGTCACAAGGAGAGATGCTGGCATTTAGTAACTGTTTACAGCCATTACAGAGATTATATATTCTTATTCTTTTGCAGTAGAATATGTTACATATTATGACATCATTTAGAGAAAATACTGTATTTATTTAATGTGAGTATACAATTCAGAAGTTATCTACTTATGCATGGCAAATATTAATATATGTTATTACTGTAGCACAGGTTCAAAGTTCACACTGGGTAGTGCATTGGCAAGTTTGCTCCCCGAACTCTTTTCAAATTATTCTCTACGTGAAGAGAGCAAGGGATTAGCTGATTCATGTTGCCAGCACACAAATTCAGAATTAGAGGTTATGACAAAAGATGGCATTTTAACTTCACAAGTAGTAAGCTACAGCAATAATGCTTTGCCTTCTACAGATTCATTGGGCTCAGAAGCAGGGCCTGGAACAATACGTGTGCAAACTACAAACGAGTCAAAACAAGCATCAGAATTACAAAATGCTTCCTCAAGATGGAAGGTTAAGATTATCAGAATGCAGGGAATTGAATTACCAGATCTTGATTTGCCATTCAATTGGGTTGCTCAAAATTTGGTTGCACCTGAGCAATTTCTTCATATCTGCATATACACTTTGAAAGTTGGGCAATGAAGAAAAAAGCCAACACAAAACTTCTTTTCTCAAGCCCCCCAAAAATTATTTACGGGAACCAATTGTGAAGTTATGGCCTGATTCTCTCTACATCTATTGACCTTTATAAGATGAATGCAAGCAGAAGACACGATTTTCATCAGATAATTTTGTCGATTTCAGTAATGTCAATATCAACAGCTGAAGTGAACTAAGGCTTCCTTGATTCTGTGATCACCTAACTTTCAAAATCTAGATTTTCGTTTGAAAATGTAATCAGTTTTAGCTCTTGTATTTCGCCTCTGAGGCGAGTTCCAAAATCCTATGTCAGGTATTATTGCAGGACTTAATTACTTTTTCCCTATGTTCCACGGAGTTTCCGGGACGGGGACGTTTTAGGGGACGGGGACGTGTTTCCGGTACGGGTACGGGTCGAAGCCAAAATTTAGGGGACGGGACATCAGGGGACGGCGATTAAAAACATAGGGGATTTTTTTTAATATAGAGACAAAATTCAAATATGTATATCATAACATTGATAAACCATTCACCATAGACATTTTAGAAGATAAATACATGGAATATTATCAAATGGCAAATACTAAGTGCTTCCATTATAACAATATCACATACATATATAGCAAAAATTAAAATGCCTAAAGGCTTCAAGTATCATGCTGAAATCAGAATGAAATAAAGAGAAGTCCAACTAAAATTGTTAGTAAATAGTAAATACCGAACGTAGTCTTGCCTCACTAAACACAATCTTTGCTCATTGCTGCTACTGCTCTTATGTTTTTTTCCTTCCTCTTAGCAAGTATGTTAAATCGAAAAATGAGTAGAAGAGTTAGTGTTTTAATGGACCAAATATGGGTTGCATATTGTTATTATGTCTTTAAGATGACTAGGGGCCACACGAACAACAAAAATTAGGAAAAAATGTTTTTTTGGGGATGGTTTGCCTTTACCAGATTGACTGGAAAAAAGGGGACGGCCAGCAGTTTCGGGGACGGATAGGGGACGGCAAAACTGTCCCCGATACTGCTGGCCGTCCCCAAGTTTCCTGCCCAAAAAAATTGGCCGTTTCGGGGACGTTTCTGAATTTTTCAAAAAAGGGACGTCGCAGGGTACGGCCAAAATCCGTACCCGCGTCCCCGTTTCGTACCCGGTACGGGTACTAGGGTACAGAGGCAGGGGACGCGTCCCCGTGGAGCATAGCTTTTTCCCAAACAATTCATGTAATCTCCTCTTATTAATAAAGAGTTGTTATCTGTAATTTTATTTTATTGTCCCGACCTTTAAGATTATGTTTATATCTCTCTAGAAGGGCAACCTAAACAAATTTCACAAGGTATCAACAATAAAAGGAAACGAAACGGAAAGAATATTCTCGTAGTTTGTTGTTTAATGGGCATTTAAACCAAACTTAGAAATTGCATTGTTTAGTAGGTCGTTTGTGTACAAATATCTAATTATTTATAAGACTATATTGATCTTATAAACATCCACCCAGAATAGCAAAAAATGAAGGGTTGACAATGAGTCCCTCACCTATTTAATTATAGTATAATCCAAAACTGTCATGAACCCACTTACAGAGATTTATGATATACAATAAAGTCCACTTTGAAGTGAAATTTGCAATGAAAAATGAATACAACCTTGGAAACCTCTATATACATCAAGCTTTCCCATATATGAGTCCTGGGAAACTTTTATGCTGTTATCCATTTCAGAACTCTTTACATGCATATGCTACCATTCTGCTGCCATTTTGCCATACACTAATTTTAGTGCTAGAGTATTTTCAAGAACTACATAGCTTTGGAGATGATTTTTTTATGCAGTCTAGTAGTTGCAATCTACTTGAAGCTTCTAGATTATTCTAATCCAACTGCAGTTTCCAAGTCTTTATGATGATTACAAGATTGATTCTCCTTTATGTTCTCCAGATCTAGTTTCCTGAATATACTTGCCACCTTCATCTCCGTAAGATTATTTCTCCAACTTGGTGAAGGTCTTCTATGATGACAGCAGTTAACAGTCCCATGAAGTTGATCAGAGATTAACTGCATTTAGATCTTACTAGTTTATAAAGAATTTGATCACAGTAATGATCTCGTAAGTACAAATGAAATTATCTTTATGAAAATACAAAGTTTGATCCAATACATTCTACTTCCAATAGCACGAATACAAATATTTTTAAAAGAGACTGAAGCTGCTGCCGTAATAGAAGATCACCATCTTATGCTGTCGTAGGTCTCAACTTTTCCTATTGTACAGGGTTTCACTTAGAGTACATGTATTATCATAAGCTCCTAAGCAAAGTTCATTGCATCGCTTTTTGGTAATCAAGCATTATCATTGCTTCTCTCTTGTTGTGTGAATGGTATCGGCATTGCAGAGAATCTTAGGCTCCTTTGAACCCATATGGTTTCTGTTAAATGGTATTGGAACTGTTCGTTTGCTACCCCCTTCTCGTTCTTGGAGAGTTATGGTGAAGAAATTTTCAGAAAGCCCTGGAGTGAAACAAACATTCTAGAGCACACATTAGAAATTGTCTTTGGATCTTACTCTTCACTAATTTCCACATAGTAGTAGTTTGTTATCTTCTTCATTGACCATACGTTCATACTTTGAGTTCTTATATGATTGGCCCATAAAGTTGATCAGAGATTAACTGCATTTAGATCTTACTAGTTTATAAAAGAATTTGATCACAGTAATGATCTCGTAAGTACAAATGAAATTATCTATACGAAAATACAAAGTTTGTTCCAATACATTCTACTTCCAATATCATGAATACAAGTATTTTTAAAAGAGACTGAAGCTGCCTGCCGTAATAGAAGATCACAATCTTATGCTGTCTTAGGTCACAGGGTTTCCCTTAGAATCATGTATTATCATAAGCTCTTAAGCAAAGTTCATTGCATTGCTTTTTGGTAATCAAGCATTATCATTGCTTTTCTCCTGTTGTGTGAAAGGTATTGGCGTTGCAGAGAATCTTAGGTTCCTTTGAACCCATAAGGTTTCTGTTACATGGTATTGGAACTGTTCTTTTGCTACCCCCTACTCATTTTTGGAGAGTAATGGTGAAAATTTAAAATTCTCATTTTTGGAGAGTTATGGTGAAGAAATTTTTAGAAAGCCATGGAGTGAAGCAAACATTCTAGAGCACGCACTAGAAATTGTCTTAGGATCTTACTCTACACTAATTTCCACACAGTAGCAGTTTGTTATCTTCTTCATTGATCATACGTTCATACGTTGAGTTCTGATATGATTGTGGCATCCTTCGAGATGATCATGGTTGAAAGAGAAAAAAAAAAAGATTTTAAAATTTCACAGTTATAGAAAGTAGAAATAGATGTAAAAATGAAATGAATAATATTAATGTCATGTGTAAAAGGGAAAACCCTTTTAGAATAAAAACTCCACATTCCAAAAAAGTCTAATGTATTATTCACTAGCACTTGCGCCATAGGAGGTGAAAGGAAACAATTGAGAGACAATTTTGGATAAGATTATTTAGATAACGTTAATCTATAAAATATATCATGTGTTTGTTGGAGTCTTTTTATTATTATAATTGATTAGAACTAATGTTCTTGTTATTTTATGTTGTTAAACTTGGATGGAAACATTATTATATAATAATTAGAATGAGATTTTATTTTCCAATTATATTGTTTAGCAAAATTTGGAAAAGTATGTATCATTTGGGTTTGCCATATTTGTTTTGTATACATGTCAAATTAGTAAATATTAATTTATCAACACATTTGTCAGTCATTAGAATGCAATTTTAAAATTATACTATTTGGACATGACATTTTTATAAGATTATGTAATAACCCTAAATCTTAGAGTAATAGTTTGTATATAATTTAATTGAATACACATAATATTTGTCACTATGCAATAAGAAGTTTGTGAAGGTGTTTTATGTAAAGATTGAATGAAAAATGCATATCACTTGATGTTTGTACCTCGTCTACTTCACAATAATAAACACAAACTATTTCTATAGAAAAGCTAGCAAAGACAATAGTCAATATATTAAATGAACAATTAACATTTAACACTCTACAAAATAAACTAATATCAAAATAATGACAAACGAAAATCCAATTTCAACCTCATTCATATGAATATGTCAACACATGAGAAGATATAAACATGATATAATTGAATATTATCTTTTATTTACATAAGATATATCACATGTTTAATATTTATTGATATTACATTTATAATATCTCTACTATTTTTAGTTTGATAGTTTATGTTCTATTTAAAAAATAAAACAAATACAAATATGATTAATATGTAATATATATTTTACTTACAAAATCAACTAAAAAATTGTCTGTTAAATATAAAAATGTTTTATTATGATTGATAAGTAATATATTGCTTATATATAATATTAATTAAAAGAATTATAACTTTATTAATTATTATATTCTTTGATTAAATATTATTAAATATAATTAATATATAATCTATATTTTAATTAGCTAAGAACTTATAGTACAATGGCAAGGGTTTGAGTCTACTTGAGCTTAACACATAATAATAATAATAAAATTTTAAAAAATTATGATAATAATTGATCTAATTTACTTTTTTCACATAACTTATATTTAATTTTAATTTTAATTTTTTATTAAACAATTTTAACTCATTATATAGTATAAGATTTCTAAATCACTATTTAAAAAAAATATTAAACTCTTCTTGTTTAAAGTTTATACAAAAGAAAAATAATTTGTATTATACAAGATTTGAATTCAACATTATTTAAGCTTGACATCTTATCTTTTACATAAGAATAAAATTTTTGTTATATTTATTAGCTAATTTTTTTTATTCAAATGTTTCTCTTTATTATTATATTTAGCTAATAGACTATTAAAGTAGGAATTTCACTCAATTGCTAATTGTTGGTTGATTTTTTGTTACCCCCATTTTTGTCATTAGTCATTAGAAAATCAAATTCAAATCTTATGCAAATTGAATAACATCTCCTCTAACAAATAAAATCTTTTATGACTACTGTCAAAACACAATGTTCTAACTAAATTGGAAAATGCGCTTGTCATCTAAGTTGTGAGGACTATTCTTTTGAAGGATGCATAAGACTATCCATTTTGATCATCTATGAAGATTCTTATATTAAATTCACCTTTATTTATTCTTTTGTTCTCTCCTTTCCCTTTCATAATTAATTTTTTTATTATTCATTTATTTACTGGAAAAATTATGTCATTTGAAATTCCCATGACAATGTGATTGGGATGGTGGATTTGTACATGCAATATTGTGAGGGATTCAAAACTGAGGCGTTATTTAGTTGCGACAATCTTTACCTCATGGAGAACATTAGAGAATATTTTTGTTCAAAAGATGTTTCTACAAATTTTTTGAGTGCATCTACAAGAAGTTTTATGATCATTGTCTTTAATTTTCATTCATTTGCTTTTTGATTTCTATGGGTAGGTTAAATTTATCACTGAAAAAATTAACAAAAGTAATTGAAATCATGACATTTTGTGACTTTATATCTATAACATTTTCCATCATGTTTAGGGTTTTGAAAAAATAATGTGTTGTACTTATTCTATTTAATGTTTTGATTTTGAATTTGGGGTTTAAGAAGTTCAATTTTGGATCATGCAGTGTTTGAGTCCTGCTTCCCAATAAAGATTACAAACAAGTAGGTGTACTTGGCAAACATTGTTACATAGTTTAATGAGGGATTCTTCATTCAAGGAAGGGGCTAAACAAAGCCAACTTATAGAGATTTTATCCCATTTCACATGACTACAATGACCTATCCTAAGCAATACGAGGGGCATCCCCTGATCTTGCTTGATAAAGAAACACTATAGATTGCTAATGCATTGTAGAAGAGGGTGGTGGTTGTTATGTTGGGCGAGAAAAATGCCAAATACTACGATTCTTTTCCCTTTTCCATTCCCTTCTTTTCTTTTGATCCTTCTATATCACCTTTCGATATTTTTATTTTTACAAGTGATCAGATACCCACTGCCCCTCACCTTAATATCGTTTCAATTCATAGGATTTTAAAGTATTTAAAAATTGGCAATTTTTTATTAATTCTTTTAATTTAATATAGATAATATACCCCTAAAAAAACATTCATTTCAATATATTATTTGGACATCGAAACTATTGATGATGAACACATTGGTTGCAAGTAGAATAATATAGTTTCCCTATAGCACAATATAAGCATTCTTTTAGTTCTTTGTTCTCCAATCTCAGTAAAAGGTTTAGATTCTATTAGTGTGAGAAAGAGATTGTTAGTCTTTTTGTTCTTTGTTCTCCAATCTGAGTAAAAGGTTTAGATTCTATTAGTGTAAGAAAGAGATTGTTAGTCTTTTAGTTCTTTGTTCTCCAATCTCAGTAATATAATTTTTAGCGATGGACATACATGCTCTAGTAGTATTGTTTATGTTCGCATGTTGTATAAGTGGAAATTAGAAAAGTCTGTTCTTACAAGAAATATTATAATTTGTAGACAATATGTCACTCAAACTTATAAATATTATTTTATATGAATCTCATGAGTATTAATGTGATGTTTTGTTTTAGTTTTGATTGTCAAGCAAATAAACATATAAGTACAAAGATGCTTGATCACAATGATATGACAAAAGAGAAAAGAATTAAAAAACCCTCCAACTTTAGATGCACATTCTTTAAAAGGAAGAAGAGCATTTGCCATTCATTATGCCTATGACAATTATTTGAAGTCCCTCCTTGTGATAATTTTGTCACAATGTCCATTTCTAAAAAATTTCCAAACATTATTTTTGCATCCATTTTAATCTACATACATTATAAAAGTTGAAAAAAATGTGCATACTACACACATTGATATTCGGCCACTCTTTCTTATATACATACTAGAATGACACTTTTAATGTTTACATTAACCTTGAAAAGTATTGAAATATTTAAGGTTGTGGTCAATGGGAACTTAAGGGCTTAAAATATGTTCCTTTGATAAACCTATGAAAAGTCTCTTATCCTCCACTAGCAAAGAAACCACTTGTTGAAGCCCATCCACCTGTAAATGCTCTATTGTATAGCATTTCTAGACCTCTAAAATTTAGGTGATTCTGGAATAGTGTAGTGCATGACATAAATTTTCTATTTTTTTTGAAAATGAAGAATGTATTCAAAAGTGAAGTATTCTTCTTCACCTCTACAATTGAGTGATACAAAATGGATCGTGTATTTGATTCAAAATGCTCTATATGACCTCCAAATTTATTTGAATTTGGGATGGTAGTTGTAATGTGAGGTATTCATATATCAAGGTGTTGGAAAGTGCCTCTAAAGTCAATATAGTAATTAAGAGATAGTGTGAGGTATACGTACATACGTGTGTGTGTGTGTGTGTGTGTACATACATACATATATATGTATGTATACATATATGCATACATATTTTTATATATATATGAATACATATGTATGTATGTATATATATATATATATATATATATATATATGTATGTATGTATGTATGTATGTATGTATGTATCCATACATATTTATATATATATATATATATATGAATACATATGTATCCATATATATATATATATATATATATATATATATATGAATACATATGTATCCATATATATATATATATATATATATATATATATATATATATACATATATATGTATACATACATATATATGTATGTATGTACACACACACACACACACACACGTATGTACGTATACCATATATATATATATATATATTGTATTTGTATGTATGTATGCATGTATGTATGCACACACACACACACACACACACACACACACACACACACACACACACACACACACACACACACACACACACACACACACAGTGGATATAAAAAAATCATCTGTCAAATGAACAATATATTGAAGAACAAAGTAATTTGGATAAATGAGTCAAGTGTGTGTGTGTGTGCGTGCGCGCGCGCGCGTGTGTGAAATGATAAAAATGATCTTCTTTAACTCAACTTTGCAAGTGAACTATAGAATTTTGACTTTTAATCTATGAGAAAATGTAATAATGAGTTGTTAATATTTTCCTCTAAATTTAGTTATTACACTCTAGGTCCACTCTTGAGTTTTAATGTCATGCAAGTATGGTTTGAGAAAGGAAATATTTGCACTCTAGGTCACTAGATTGAAAGATGAAAGAAGAAATTCATAGCATTGATTGTTGAGTCAATGTGAATAATTTTAATTGTATATAACGAGTATTTTCGTTATAGCATATGTATGCTATTTAGATATTTATATGAACAACCCCTCTAAATGGGATCTACTAATGTTTAATTAATTACATAACCAAAGTTTAGTAGTTTTCTTTTGAAATGTATTTCATTAGCACTACATGTATGACATTTCATATAGGTTAAAATATTCACAAGGCATGTAGCTTTCCATACAAATATAGTTATGTTTCTTTATATAATCATTTATATACAAATATTGGTAAGGAAGTAGGAAAAAAATACATTGTTTGACAATGCAATGCTTATCCTTTGACCATTTATAAAATAATCACAATCAAGTCTCTAACAATTGACCATCTCTATAAATAATCCTTAGATGTTGAACATATGTATATGTATGAATCATAACCCTACCCTTATTGACGAGTTGGTATATATCCTGTGACCAAGGAAAGTCTACATCAATGTTCTCATATTTTTTCAGTGCACAATTTTGGAGTAGGTTTTACAAAGGAGCACGCAACTATTATACAATTTTCAATTTGAAATCTATTGTAGCCCCTTACACATGTTGAAAATTAAAATATAGAAGCACATTTTCCTTTCAAATATTTCATACCACTTTTAAAAATCTTCTAAAATAAAAAATGTGGACGATATTTATAACTCATATATTGTTGTCCACAACATTTGAAAAGTTATAAGAAAACAACATCCTTCAAATTATACCTTTTCACTTATTTTGACATTATATCTCATTACGATTGTTAGTATTTTCTATCATGTATACTCTTGTTTTAAATTTAGCGATCTTGATTTTAGTTATTTACACGATTTTTGTTGAATTTGTTTACATATGTTGTCTTTATAAGCATCCTTTTTACTTTTAATAATTATAGTTCTTATAAATGTTTCCATTGAAGGACATTTTATCCATCATTTCAAATCTTATAATGATGGCGATTATTGTTTACTAGATAGTTGTAACTAACAATTGCCAATTCCCAATAATTAGCACATTGACTTGCCAACAGGGTGACACTATGACTCAAATTGGCTTTTGTCAAATGTTGCAAAACATCTGCAATGCAAAATCAACTAAACAAGATTTGAAATTACGAATGCAACGCACAAAAATAACACTGTGTTTTTGAAAAAAAGGCATTTGACTAGTCACAAAAATCTAGTGGGGCTATACAACAGGAATTTTTTTAAATTACTCAATCTTCTTGATGCACTTAGTATTGGAGCAAAACGACACAGCCAAATGTAGATAGTGATGGTGACATCTAGCTATGTAGAGGCCAACATGCAATGTTAATAAAAAACCTATGGATTCAACTGGGTCTTGTAAATGGATCTCTTGGGAAGGTGGTAGAGTTCGTGTGTACACTTAGTTTTGATTATGTAAAAACAGGTTTTAAAGGACCCGAAGCCTTACATCAACAGAGTATTAAGAAAGTATCATGAAAAGAGAACAAACAAACAACAAGAAACAGACCTCAGAAAACAAAAAGAGGTCACAGACAACATTGCTAGAAAAGACAGCAAAAGACCAGCAACCGACCAGCTAAGGAGTATCAATCAGATGCATAGCTTGGTCCACCAGAGAATGCATAGTCTCAGCAACAACATTCACCTCGTCCTTCTTAGTGGTTTCCTCCATCTTCTTTGAATTGGCCCGAGTATGCTTGCTAGGACCTTGAGAGTCTGCCCCCGAGGGAGAAACCTGACTTTTATCTGCCTCATTCTTTTTCAGGAAGCTGGTCATGTTATTGTTGAGATAATGGGTGTTGCACACATTGCATAATATTGTTATATTTTATTTTGTTATGTAATGTTGTACCTAGATGGACGTGCAACATGTAAAGATTCCCATGAAATATTCTTGATGAGTTGTATTGTAACATTGTGATAATATTTGATGTAATTATTTAATATTGGGAAAAAGAATTAAATGCCCAATATTAAATGTGGGGTCAGTGGGTTAGGTAGCACATGGTTTTAGCACATGGTTTATGTAATACCACTTAGTGGTTTTGTGGGACTTGCTACTATATAAGCAGCCACAAGGGTAGTTGTTGTATAGAGAGTAAGAGTGACAAGGAGAAGACAAAAAGCAAGAGTCGAGCGGGACAAGGCTTGACAGGTTAGCCAAGGGAGCATTTGTGAAGGTTGAAAGCATGGCATGGGATGTGTGGATTCATGCTTGTTCACATAGTTTGCTCGGTTGTGGCTATGGCCATGAAGGCTTCCATGGTTGTATGGCAATGGTATTTTTGCTAAATAATACATGGTGATGGATGCTTTTGGAGGCTGGGTTTTTCCCTCAATGAGGGTTTCCCAGGGTATATCTTGTGTAACATTTTGTGGGTATGTTGTCTATTCTCTTGCATGTGGATTTTAATTCCGTGTTAATTTTAGATCTATTATGGGTTATGTAGAAATTGTTATATTTTTGTTGCCAAGTTTTCTTACAAGTGGTATCAGAGCTATGGTTTTATTATTGTAACCCTAGATTGAATCCATGGGAATGCATGAGAGGATAAAAGAAAAGGGCAAGATATATGAATGATTTATTGTAGATCTGAGGGTTTTGGGTTTGCTGTTATGATGGGATGTTTAAATATTTGGGCATGTGAAATTGTTGGACAAAAATATTTTTTCGGATGTTTCATTTAAATGAGGGTTTTGAGGGGTAGCTTGCATAAATGACCTCCTAGGTAAAAACAGACCTCACCATTGGATCCGGGTTGACATTTCCAAAAATTTTGATATATAATATGCCCTAGTTTGGCCATGTTTAGAGGAAATGAAAGAGTTTTTCAGTTTCAGCCCATGATGGCCGTCAAATTTAATCCCGTCGGAATTTTCGTCACTGAAAAAATAAAAAATAAAAAATCGTACTGAAAATGGTAAAAAGACTGTCTTAGTAAAACAACCATAACTTTCTCTCAGAATATCGGATTTCAGAGTTCTTATAGGCATTGGAAAGTTAATTCAGAGCACTACAACATGGTGTAGGTTTGGTTCTGTGATTTTAAAATTTTGTCAGGTTTTCAGAGCCCTAAAGTCAGATGTTGTTTATTTTGAGCACGAATTAGGGCATAACTTGAGCATACAGAGTCGGATTTTGGACTTCGAGTAGTCAACGGAAAGCTCTTGGAGAGCTCTACAAATTGGTTTAGATTTGGTGTAGGTTTGCATGATTTATTTGTTGATATATTGATCTGAACAATTTATAGGTATATTTTGACTATGGTAACATTGTGAGTTTATGGCATTGGAGATTTAAGATTTGATGTCATTGTATACTCAGTTCATATTTTTTGATTAGTCTCATGATGATATGGTTATCAGTATTTGGTTTGGATATGCATGATGACTTGTTGGGTCTACAAGTTGTGCAGTGTTGTAAGCGGTCTATACTTACAGGTTGCATTTATGACTTGGTTATGAGTTGTCTTTGCCCATTGATCTTTCATTATTGATGCATATTCAGATTGGTGGCTTGGATTTGGGTTGTCTATGCCCTAAGTCACATGATTTTATCTTCATGTAGAAGGGATGAGATGTTGTTACTAGGTACAGTCATGGTGGAGGATTGTGGTTGACTATGCTGACAGGTTGGACATATTGAGAGCTAGATGCTCAGTTCATGGATGTGATCATGGTGTCATAGATTTTGGCATGACATGATTGGATATACAGGTACATCCTTGATGTTCATTAGCTTGGATTTATGATTCAGTTATGGTGGTATATCTTCTTGGTTGAGGATCATGGTTATTTGGTTTCTTTTGAGGAGCTCATGATGTGCACTTTGAGTTCTTTGATGGTTTGATGCCTTGGTTGATTCTCATGGTTAGAGGATGGGTTTTCATCATGATGTCATGGATAGCTTGGGTACATGATTTAGTGGGAGCTTGTGACAGTGATGGGGTGATAGTGCAGGATTAGTTCCTGGTTTGGTTTATATCTTCTTGGTTTGGAGAGGATGGATTTTATGATGCCATAGGTGACTTAGTACCACGGTTGAGTGGGAGTTGTTGGCATTGATATATTTATTGAGTGTTTGCAGATGTTGGAGGTTTGTCTTAGATCCTGTTGCTGCAGAAGTGTCTTTGACATTTGCATGGTGCACTTGTTATCTTCATGGTGTATGGAGATGGTTCTTCCTGGTATGTGGAGATGGTTTTCTTCATGGTGTATGGAGATGTTGCATCTTGAGGACTCACAGGGTTCTTGGAAAAGGTGTGGTTTATTCTTTTATTTGGCATGTTATCCTTGGTATGAGGATGGTTTTATTATTATGCCATGGTATACTCTTGATACGAGTTTAGAGTTGTGACATATTATGGTGTGTTCATATGGAGCATGTTATCTCTTTAGTTGAGATGGTAAGATCATGTTGTCATGTTTATGTTCCTGAGGCCATGGTTGGAACTTTCACATTGATCTTGGTTTAGTTTCTTGGTATTGAGTATACTGATCATAAGCTGGATACTTCACGATATTGCTATGTTGCATTTGGAGTTGGCATGGATTGATTGGTTACAGGTGCTCATGGATACTTAGAGACGGTGGTGACGCTGATTTCTCTTGGATTAGAGAAGTATTTGTTGGGACGGTTGATGGTTTTAGCAGAAAGTCCGAGGGGCAGTCACATGATATGGACTTGAGAGGAGATTGTTCTTAGATGAGTCTTGGTTGGAGACTTGGGTATCTTGATGAGCATTCTCATTCCCCACTCTTAGTCTACTCGGCGGTTTCCTACTTGAGAGGTATAACCCATTATTTCTCTCAGTTGCATTATATTTATGCTTGTCTTTCATGGATATGGATCTTGAGCTATGGTACATGAGTTAGTTCTGGAGGGTTCATTTGAAATATGGTTTAGCATTGGTTATCTCCATGTGCATAAGTTGTTATGCTGGTTGAGTTTGGGAGATGGTTTTATATTGGGCATATTCCTTGGATTAGGAATGGTTATTCCTTGGTTTAGGAATGGTTTTATTGAGTTTGATCTTCTTGTGAGAGGCTTAAATCTATGATTAGTTATATGGTATGGTTTGGGTGTTGTTGAGGCTTCTTGTTGGGGTTTAATGGAGGAGGTCATACTTGCACAATTTACATCTAGAGGTGTGTGTAGAAGGACATGATGCAGGTTATGATTTGCATGGTTTCTCTGATCTTGGTTATCTTCCTGGATGTTCAGTTTTGCCTACATTGGATTTGAGATTGGTTAGAGATTGTGATCACTGGTTTGTGCTCATGTATGTCATGTGAGAGATGACATGGTTATTCCTTTATCTCTTTCCTCTGTTGGTTGTCGTGAACTTGGGAGAGCATTGGAGACTTGTTATGAGAGTTGTTCTTGTAGGATATTAGTTTATGTATTGTGGATTTCCTTGATACTACATGGATTCACTTCTTTGAGATGTTGTGAGTGGATTGGTTATAGATTTGACATTATCTTTTGTAGTGGGAGCTTCTTGGTATATATGTGGCAGGTATTGCTCTTGAGGCTTGTGACTGCAGGTTATAGATTGGATATGTCGGTGGTATGAGATTCACTTGTTATACCTTTGAGGTATGGATAGTTGGATGGGTTTGGCACTTGCTGTGGGTGCTATTTCAGCTATGGATATTTTGACAACTACGGATACATGTGATTACCTTTGGATCAGGTTTTTTGTGCTTGGATTTCAGTTGGTACAGGATTTTATGATCTTCTAATGCGACAGGTTGGGCGGTTTTCTCTTTGGATGGCTTCTATGTATGTCCAGTAGCAGTGGCATAATAGGAGGTGAGATCATTCATGTTTGAGATGCTAGATACTTTGATTTTGTTGCGAGTACCAGGATGGAGCACTTGGTGTATTTTGATCCATGATGGTGGATGTGCTGGGAGGGATTGTTCCCTTGTTCATTTTGTGTGGCTACAGATTGACCCTATGCAATTTATACAACAAGTGGGAGATTGTTGAGATAATGGGTGTTGCACACATTGCATAATATTGTTATATTTTATTTTGTTATGTAATGTTGTACCTAGATGGACGTGCAACATGTAAAGATTCCCATGAAATATTCTTGATGAGTTGTATTGTAACATTGTGATAATATTTGATGTAATTATTTAATATTGGGGAAAAGAATTAAATTCCCAATATTAAATGTGGGGTCAGTGGGTTAGGTAGCACATGGTTTTAGCACATGGTTTATGTAATACCACTTAGTGGTTTTGTGGGACTTGCTACTATATAAGCAGCCACAAGGGTGGTTGTTGTATAGAGAGTAAGAGTGACAAGGAGAAGACAAAAGGCAAGAGTCGAGCGGGACAAGGCTTGACAGGTTAGCCAAGGGAGCATTTGTGAAGGTTGAAAGCATGACATGGGATGTGTGGATTCATGCTTGTTCACATAGTTTGCTCGGTTGTGGCTATGGCCATGAAGGCTTCCATGGTTGTATGGCAATGGTATTTTTGCTGAATAATACATGGTGATGGATGCTTTTGGAGGCTGGGTTTTTCCCTCAATGAGGGTTTCCCAGGGTATATCTTGTGTAACATTTTGTGGGTATGTTGTCTATTCTCTTGCATGTGGATTTTAATTCCGTGTTAATTTTAGATCTATTATGGGTTATGTAGAAACTGTTATATTTTTGTTGCCAAGTTTTCTTACAGTTATCCCCCAATTGTCTGAGTTGTTTATCCAAGTTACTCAGCTTGGTTTCAAATTTAGACACCTTCCCCTGGATACTGCTAATGTCCTTGTCCATCACCTTCTGCTTGGCTTCCAATACAAGGATCTTATGCATCAGATTTTTCACTTCTTCCACATCACCTATGACCTCCGAGAACTTGTCAATATGTTGACCTAATGTTCTTTCCCCTCTGGCCATCTTGCTAAGATGCTCCATTTCTTTGTTCAATAGCACCATTTTATGTTTAAGAATGTCGATGTCCTTCATTATAGAGCCAGGGTTACCAAATAAGCCTTTAGAGGGCCCGATTCCACCACCAACACAATCACCTCCATCAGATTTGGACCCCTGTTCACCATCATTAAAAAAGTTAGAAGCCTCAATCCTTGTTTTCCTGTCGTAAAGAATTTCTTTTTCTTTCCAAACGATTAGCAAGGGGCTCATCATCCGACAGAGGATAAACCCTCTCATCAATACGACCTTTGCCCTTCCCTTTGCTACATCCCCTAATTTTTGCATGTTCTCTAACAATTTCATCAACACAATCACTTTCCCTTTCCCAATCAGAATCATCCTTCTCAACACTCTATTTTTTCTTTTTAGTGCTACCACCCGAACCTCTTTTAGGACTAACCAGACCCCCTTTAAAATTTCTAGGTTTCGAGCTTTTTTTGCATTTCAATACATTCATAATCAAAACCATTAATCCTTCATGACAAACATGTTCACCAGTCGGGTCACGCTGAATAGCTAGGGTAGAATTGGAAAGAGATTGCAACAGGTATGAAGGAAAATTTACCCTAATGTCATGGAAAAAATGATTTTCCAACACAAAATGGTATCCATACAGTTTTGTATATCTTCCATCCAAAGTCAAATATTCCATAATAACATAGAACACAAACCGCCATGGATGAGACGTAGAAGCTGGGTTAAAATAAAAAGTACTTATTTTAACCAGTTGATTTCTTTCCTGTTTGGTCTCGAAAAATTCGTCAATTGCCTTATCCAAGATCTTCCTTTCCCTATAGAAATTCATCCCATCCAACTCCAAACCCATTGCCTCTACTATGATTTCTTTCGTAACCTCCAGCCTCTGGTTCCCGACCATGACAGAACCATCCTTCCAAGATTTCACAAACTGGTGCATAATAGTTGGGTTGTTACCTTTGAGTCTCTCCATGTAACCAGTAAAATTGCCCCGCCTAAGGATATCCCACACCTTAGTTTTCTTCTTCCAATCCATGCAGCTAGGCAGTTCGACCCATTTCCTCTTACCTCCCATGATCTCTGCAACAAAAGCTTTGGTTTGCACGCACTGAAAGTCCCCAAAAACTCTATGAAAACCACTACCTAAGCATGGATAGAAAGAGGCAACCCAAAAATTGTGTGTTCTACCCACATTTCTAAACATAATTGCCCACGTCACTCCAAAGGAGTTAAGATCATAATTCTCTGACAACATCATAATTAAAGGATTTTTGTTGGGATTTCCATTTGTCCTGCTTAGTATGCTTGCGACCATCAATAGGTAAAGTGTCATATGAATCCCATATGATTTTTTGATCATTACAACATGCCACATTCGAAGCCCAATCAACTAAACCATTAACTTCCCTATAATTATGGGATATAATGCAATTTTGAAAGGAGTTAATAATTTGACCAGCCTTAGACATAATATTACTAATGGTCCATGAAGGTGGATAAATTATTTTTAAGCAATTTATAATATTGAGGGAGTCACCTTCAATCCAAATGTTCTTCAAGTTTAGATCTTTAGCATAAATAAGACCATAAAGTGCAGCAAAGGCTTCAACAACATGATTGGTTTGACGAAGCAAATGTATTTCCATACCACCAACAAAGTCTCCATTAGAATTTCTAATCATCACTCCACAACCAGCAATGCTTGGGTTCCCTTTCGAGGCCCCATCAAAGTTAATTTTTAACCAATTAGTCGGAGGCCAATCCCATCTAGCACTTTCCCTAGGGTTGGGATCATTAGTATTCAAAATCATATTCCTGATGTTCCAGTTATTCATCACCCTAGCATCCCATTCATTCTAAGGTTGCTGTTCCTTACCACAAATTTTGATATTTTCATGCAAAAGGACCTTGATTTTATGGAAAACTTGAGTAGGATTGGATTCCACCCCTCTAAAGATTCTATCATTACATTCCTTCCATATACCCTAGCAAAGATAAGGAAGAATAAGTTCCCACAATTTGATAATTAAAATATTCTTGGAAGGAACTCTCTAAGAAGAAAACAACAACTGAATGGTAGCATAGGATACCCAGTCCATGTTCATCATACTCCAAATAAAATCCCACACCTGCTTAGTAAAGGAGCAATGGATAATAATATGGTCCACCGACTCCCCATCATTTTTGCAGAGGACACATCGATTAACAATTAAAAACCCCCTCTTCTTAAGATTGTCAAGAGTTAAAATTTTGTTTTGCAAAAGAATCCAAAAAAAAAAAATTCACTTTAGGAGTCATACCTTTCACTCAAGCCATAGCCCAGCAAGGTACATCATGATCCTCAAAAGAATTTGTGTAGGCAGACGAAATGGAGTATTCTCCACTAGGATCATCTTTCTAAATTAGAACATCCTCTTCATGATTCAAACAACAAGCATTCAGGCATTTAGCAAGCTCCACTAGATTTAGGTCCACCCTAAGAAGATTGAACCACATATCATTATTCCAGTAATCACTAACCAAAGTACCAAACTGATTCTTACACTGCACCATAAGCCCATTTCATCTAGGGTCATCACAAAGGGGGTGATCCAAAATCCAAATGTCTTCACAAAAAAGGACTTTCAATCCGTTACCAACCTTCCATTTAACTCCTTTCCTTAATATATGTTTAAATTTTTTTGCATTCTTCCAAATCTGAGATCCCCCTTGATCAACATTAGAGAAAAGGAAATGCTGAAAATCAAAGTTGTCCGAATTGTATTTATTTGCCCAAATGTTCCTCCATTCCCCCTCTTCCTTATGCCATCTCCAAAGAAGTTTAGCTGATAAAAGTTCATTCATAGTAGAAATCCTTCATAGCCCAAGCCCACCTTTCCCCTTAGGAATACAAACATTCTCCCAAGCAATAAGAGGGAGTCTCTTTTTAGACTCCATACTAGTCCACAAAAAGGTCTTCTGAATTTTCTCAATAGCAAGAGAAAACTTTCTTGGAATCTTAAAGACACTCAAGGCATAAATTGGAGCACTTTGAAGAATAGATTTCAAAACAATCACCTTCCTAGCCTGACTAAGGAGAGAACCCTTCCAGCCAGCAAGTTTGACATGAATCTTATCAATCAAAGAATTCCAAAAAATGTTAGGAGGGGATAAACCCATAAGTAACCCCAGATAAGTGTCTAGCAAAGAACCACTCTCACACCCAATAATCCTTTTAATCTTTAATTGTCTAGCTTCACTAACATTGATAAAGTAAATCACACTTTTGTTCCAATTAATAATCTGGCCACTGGCATCTCCATAGTTAGTCAAAGCCCTCTTAATATTCCTTGCATTACGCACTGAGGCCTCCACCATGACAATAGAATCATCCACAAATTGTTGATGTAAGCACACTAGAGGAGAGGAAGATGGACTAAGACCCATAAAGTCTCGTTTGACAACCATATTATTAACATATCTTCCCAAGCACTCAACCAAGATAATAAAAAGAATAGGAGAAATAGGGTCTCCCTGTCTAAGGCCCCTAGATGCCTTAAAAAAGTGGGAAGGGGAGCCATTAATAAGCACAGAGAAGGAAGCCAAAGAAATTAACATAAAAATAAGATCCCTGAATCTCTTATTAAAGCCAAAAGCTTCCAACCCCCTAAGAAGGAAGTTCCAATCAACTCTATCGTACGCTTTAAAAAGGTCAAGCTTAAGAAGAAACCCTTCCTTCTTAGAAACCAAAAGAGAATGAATGTTTTCATGAACGGATATAATGGAATCCAAAATTTGTCTACTCGAAACAAAACCATTTTGTTGTCTAGAAATAATAACCGGGAGAATAGAGAGAATTCTTAGAGTCAAAACTTTGGAGATCATCTTATAAAAAGAACTACATAAACTAATAGGCCTAAATTGATCCATACTATCAACACCTGGCTTCTTAGGAATAAGAGCAATAAAAGTACCATTAAGCTCTCTAAGGAGGTTTCTTGAGCCAAAAAATTCCTTAACTCCATAACAAACATCAGATCCAATAATATGCCAGAATTTATGAAAAAATAGGAGAGGAAACCCATCAGGACCTGGGGCCTTATCGCCTTGAAAAGAGAAAACAGCTTTAGAAATCTCTTCCATAGAAGGTATGGACGAAAGAAAAGAGTTCTGGGCTTCAGAGATGCACAAAGGAATATAGTCCAGGAACAAATTTTGCTTCTCAGCATTGAGGACAGGGTCACATTGCAGCAAGCTAGAAAAGAACAACATGGCCTCCCTTTTAATAACATCTTCATTATCAGTCATGCCATCATCCGTCTTAATTTTGGAAATTCTATTAGCCATCCTATGCTTGAGGGTAGTCATATGAAAGTACTTGGTATTCCTGTCACCTTCTTTAAGATAAACCTTACGGGATTGCTGTCTCCGGAACATTTCCTCCTTAGTAATAATATCATGAAGTTCAACCAACTTATCACTCTCCTCTTCCCTAGATACCAACTCATAACCATCAGCTTGAATCTTGTCTTGAATGTCTTTGAGTTCCTCCACAATCTTGTTTTTGTTCTCAAAAATGTTACCAAAGGTGGCTTTATTCCAGATTTTGATGTTTTTCTTAACATTTTTCAATTTAGCTGCCACTCTAAACAATGTAGTACCCTCAAAATTAATGTTCCACCACTCCTGAATGAGACTCTCCAATTAGGATGTAGGGTCCACATTTTTTCAAATTTGAAGGGGAAATTCTTCTTGAAGAAGCATTGATCAATAGAGAAGAAAATAGGATAGTGATCCGACCCAACCCTAACCTAGGCACTAAGGGAACATTTAAAATTAAAAATCCACTCATTGCAAATAAGAGCTCGATCCAATCTGACTTGAATAAGATCCTTACCTATTCTCCTATTCGTCCAGGTATACTCAATTCCACGTAACTCAATGTCATGAAGCATATGAGAGTCAATAAAATGCATAAGATCTAATCTATTATCCATGTTGGTCTGATTACCTCCCCATTTTTCAGAATCCTTTAAGGGGGTGTTAAAATCTCCAATCACCAGCCACTTATCCTTAGCAAAAAACTTTCTTTGATAAGAAATTTCTTCCCACAAAGCCTTCCTTCCCCATTTGGTATTGGGGGTGTAAACATTAGTCAGAACCCAACTAAAGTTGTCTTTTGTATTAACAAAATGCACATTCATCATATTTCTACTATGATAGATGAGATCCCCCTGAATCTATTTGTTATTCCAAAATATAACCAAGCCTCCAGAAGCTCCATTAGAATCACTGCCAACAATCTTTCCCCCCTTAAAAATAGAAAGACCTTCCACCTTCTCCTTTAGCATCTTAGTTTCTTGGATAACAAAAATGCCAGGTCTATTATCCCTAAACATGTTTCTTAAAACATCCTGTTTGTGACGATTATTTAACCCTCTTATATTCCATGAAATGATCTTCATAATTTAACAAAATGTTTGGAATCAAGAATAGTTCTTTGACTACCATTTGCAATGTTCTTAATAGCCTCCATTGTTTTATAATTTAATTCAAACGTCTACCAACAGGAGAAGGAGAAGACCCAACATCACCATTCTTGACAATGACTCCACCTTTCTTAGATTGACCAGACTTTCCCTTAATAGATTTCGAATCAACTTTGGATCCCTTCTTGTTGCTTTTCACTGGGGCAGAATCCTCACCTTCTTTTTTATTATTTTTCTTCCTACCCTTAGAAAATTTCTCAATTGTTGTCTAGTTGGCCTCAGAATTATCCTTTTCCAAATCTAATTCCTCAACATGGGAGATAGTGAGAATATTCTCAACGACTCCACTAACAAAGAAATTATTCTTCAACACAGGAACCCAAGCAGAAGAAACATAAATATGATTCTCCATAGAAAAACTATCCAAAGCTTCCTGATTCCTCTTTGAACAAACAATCTTAGGGATAACCAAGGGAACCTAAGAAGGGGAAATCCCCTCAGTCACCATCAATGGTGAGTCCTTATTAAGCTCCATCAAGGGGGGGACCAGACCAGTATTCTCCCCAATAGTCTTTGTCAGGTCAATAATCTTTCCAGCCTCCTTAGAAACATCTTTCTGTGTAGAAAGATCAGAGTGGGGAGCACCTTCCAATCCAGTGACAAAGCAACAATCCTTTTGGGTTTGATCATTTGGAGGAACAGGCCCCTCAACTACAGCCACCATATCTTTAGATAGGTCTTTCTTAACCCAAATTAGCTTACTCTTCTTTGCATTCTTTTTAGCTTTTTCTTTTATAGATGGGCATTGCTTTGCCCAATGGCCTGCTTTCTGCAGTGAAAGCAAGAAAAAGGGATTGATTCATACTCTATCCTTTGGTCCCAAACACCTAGTTTTTATTTCAGCGTAATGGATTCTGGAAGATCCACCCCACGAGAAAACCCAACACAAAATCGGGCATAGTTCAGTCTCCTCCTTAAAACTGTCACCAGATCTAAGGAATGGAGTTCTCTGAAAGTATTGGCAATGCCCTTGAAAATATCTTCCACCCAAAACTCAAGAGGGAGACCCTAAAGCTTCACCCACACTGGGGCTTGAATAGCTGAATCATCTAGAGAGTATAGTTTTGGAGCCCATTTCTGTAATAGCATGGTATGTGTTAGGATAAACCACAGACAAAAATAAAAACTACATGCAAATATAACCAATAACAGAAAATAATAGATCACCTAGAAATGAACACAAGGCACCAAGATTTAATGTGGTTCACCCAATCCTTGGGCTACGTCCACCAAACAGCAAGTTCAATCTTATTACAATCCAGTGATTACAACCTAATTACAATCCGTAATCCCTTACAACTCAATACCGCCGCAAGAACCAATTTTGCATCACAACATAATGAAAAAATACCCAACCCTAAACCCTTTTATACAAGTATTAAACCGCTTTAGGGTTATAACATGTCGGCCATAATTAGCCATAACTTTAGTGGCGAATCTATGAATGGAAAATAGTACCAATTTTTTTTTTCAGGGCGATGTCTCGAACCCCACTAATTATGAAGTATGTACAGTACTTTCTTGATCAGTCACCACAATCTAACAATCTCCCACTTGGGGACTGATCAGGCTCCACACTAAACAACAATCTCCCACTTGGAGACTGATCTTGTAGCAATACCACTACTACATCGGGCTCCCACTGGATCAAACCACCCTAGACTCTGCTGTTCTTTTATTCATGTTCAGTCTGAAAGACCAATCGAAGCTGAAGAGCAGTTCAGCTTCTCCCGTGTTACAACCTTTATCAACATATTTGCTGAATTGTCATTGGTATGTATCTTCTCCAGCTTTAACTGTCCATCCTCCAAAACTGACCGAATGAAATGGTACTGCAATTGTATGTGGTTGGTCTTAGAATGCAGAGCTGAATTCTTTGCAAGATGAATGGAACTCTGACTATCTGTGAACAAATAATTATCCTTCTAAGGATGTCCCAAATCTTCCAAGAAGAACTAAAGCCATATCATCTCCTTGGTTGCCTCTGTAGCAGCAACATACTCTGCCTCTGTAGTGGATAGAGCATTAATCTTCTGTAACCTAGAAACCCAGCTCATGACTGCCCCACCAACAGTAAAGACATAACCTATAGTACTCCACCTGGTATCAATATATAAATATAAAACAATGTAGCTATCATCATCCAACCTCTTAAAATAAAAACAATAATCTAAATGACACCTGTTATAGCCATGCTCATTCATAAACCTGTCAAATTTTGGATACCATTGCCGAGGTGCTTGCTTCAAGCCATATAAACTTTTCTTCAATTTGCACACTAAGTTCTCCTTACCTTTGACCTCAAATCCCTATGGCTGAGCCATATAGATTTCTTCATCCAAATCACCATGAAGGAAGGTTGTTTTAACATCCAACTGCTCTAAATGCAAATCTTCAGTAGCCACAAGACTTAAAACAGTACGGATAGAAGTCATTTTAACAACAAGAGAAATATCTCATCAAAGTCAATTCCCTTTTTTTTTGCAAATCCTTTTACAACTAACCTGGCCTTAGATCTTTTCTTACCCTTCCTCTTCTTTCAACCTGTAAATCCACTTATTCTGTAAAGCCTTTTTACCTGCAGGCAACTTGGACAAATCCCATGTCTTATTCTTTAGCAAAGAGTCCATTTCATCTTTCATTGTAGACTCCCACTGAATCTTAGTATCCACCTGCACAGCTTCATCATAACTTTCAGGTTCACCAGCATCAGTAAGTAAAATAGAATACAAAGTGGGAGAAAATCTTTGTGGAGGTCTAATTTGCCTCGTTGATCGTCTAACATTCACTGGTGTGTGGTATTTTTTGTTGCAGTTGTTGCACATCATGAGGAATGGTTGGAACAACAACTTTTGGAGTACCATCTAGCACTACATAAGCATCTTCTTTCTTCTCATGTTGCTACAACAGATCTTTGTACAACACTTTCTCATTGAATATGACATCCCGACTTCTAACAATTTTATGAATTTTAAAATCCCAAAGCCTATAACCAAATTCATTAATGCCATATCCAAAAAAGACACATTTCTTTGATTTTTCTTCTAGCTTGGTTCTATTTTCAGAGTCTATATAAGCAAAAGCTTCACAACCGAAGGTCTTGAGAAAAGAATAACTCACCTTCTTACCAATCCATGCCTCCTCTGGAATACCACAACCCAAAGGAGTAGATGGACCTCTATTAATCAAATATACTATAGTATTGACAACCTCCACCCACATGTGTAAGGGCAACCCAACATGCAACCTCATGCTCCTTGCGTGCTCCATGATAGTCCTATTCATGCGTTCAGCCACTCCATTTTCCTGTCGAGTCCTTGGAATAGTTTTCTATCTATGAATACCATTAGAGGAGCAATAATCTTCAAATTCATGACTACAATACTCACCACCATTGTCAGATCTGAGACATTTTAATTTCTTACCAGTCTCATTTTCAACCAAGAATTCCATTTCTTAAAAGTTTGAAATACATCAGATTTCTGTCTAAGGAAATAAACCCATACTTTTCTAGTTGCATCATCAATAAATGTAACATAATAATGAGAGCCACCAAGGGAAGATACCTAAGCTGGTCCCCATACATCTATATGCACAAGCTCTAATTTCTCCTTTTTGTTTTCCTTCTCAGTCTTTACAAAACTCACTCTCTTTTATTTTCCACACACAACTTTCACAAAAATCCATATTAACACATTTTAGACCTGGTAAAAATTTCTTTGAATGAAGTAATTTCATACCTTTGTCACTCATGTGCCCAAGTCTGTTGTGCCACAGTGTTGTATCAGAATCTACAATAGCTATTTGTTCTCCCTGCTCAACTGCAGCAATTTTTCTTGAACATTCATTTTTCTCTGAAATAATCAAAGTAGAAGGAACAATATGACCTATACAAAGATATAAGGTGCCTAGTTTCACACCTTTTTCTACTACAAGGGAGCCTTTTGAAACCTTCCAATTTTTATCATTAAAAGTAACTACACAACCCTCATCACCAAGTTGCCCTGCTGAAATTAAATTCATACTCAACCTTGGAACATGTCTTACCTCATGTAGTAGCCAATGATTCTCATTCTGCAACTTAATCTTAATTTTCCCCTTTCCAACAATCTGACAGGGTTCATTATCCCCCAAATAAACAAGCCCAAAATCCCCTTGGACATAATCAATGAAATAACCTCTATGAGGTGTAGCATGAAATGAAGCACCAGAATCTAAAACCCATGAATCATCTACACTTTCTAAAGACAAAAGCAAAGTATCCTCTTCGAATTTGTTACTTACCACATTTGCCTCCTTGCCTCCATCGGATTTATCTCCTTCATTTTTCTTTCGATTCTAGCAATCTTTCTTTTTGTGCCCTGGTTTCTGACAGTACCAGCAATCATTTGGTCCTCTTGATTGAGACCTCCTCCCCTTTGACTTTCCTCTTGATTTCCCATGATTTCCAAAGTTACTTCCTCTCTCAGTCGTTCTGCCCCTGCTTTATGCATTCAAAACACTTCCTGATGTAGATCCACCTAAGGATTTCCTACGAGTTTCCTCACTCAAAATAACATCGATCACATCATCATATTTTAGGGTACTAGATCCAGGAATAGAATTACTCACCGCCATTACCAAGCCATTCCAACTTTCAAGAAAAGAACACAAAATTAAGAGAACCCTAATTTCTTCATCAAAATTGATACCCATAGAAGATAACTGACTAGTAATAGTATTAAACTCATTTAAATGATCTGCAACAGATCCACCTTCTGCCATTTTCATATTAAATAAACGCTTCATGAGAAATACCTTGTTTGAAGCAGAGGGCTTTTCATACAGTGTCACTAGGGTTTTCATCAAATCTTCTGTCGTCTTTGATTTTGTAATATTAAATGCCAACGATGGTGCCAAGCATAACCGAATGCTTTTGAGTGCCTTTCTATCCAAAAGATCCCATTTAGCCTCTGACATAGTTCCCCTGATTCTTGGCTTTGCCTTCCAACGGCTTCCATGAATCCTTCTGATATAGATAGTCTTCCATTTGCATCTTCCATAACTGGAAGTTCTACCCATTAAACCTGTCAACCCTCAGCTTACCCTCATCTGCCATTGCTCCCACTCAACCGCGAGACTCCCAATCAACTGTGAAACTTTCCTGTAGAGGATAACTGAAAAAACAACTTGGCTCTGATACCACTTGTTAGGCTAAACCACAGACAGAAATAAAAACTACATGCAAATATAACCAATAACAAAAAATAATAGATCACACAGAAATGAACACAAGGCACCAAGATTTAACGTGGTTCACCCAATCCCTGGGCTATGTCCACCAAATAGCAAGTTTGATCTTATTACAATCCAGTGATTACAACCTGATTACAATCCATAATCCCTTACAACTCAATACCGCCGTAAGAACCAATTTCGCATCACAACATAATGAAAAAATACCCAACCCTAAACCCTTGTATACAAGTATTAAACCACTTTAGGGTTATAACATGTCGGCCATAATTAGCCATAACTTTAGTGGCGAATCTACGAATGGCGAATAGTACCAATTTTTTTTTTTGGGGCGATGCCTCGAACCCCACTAATTATGAAGTATGTACAGTACTTTCCTGATCAATCACGACAATCTAATAGTATGCTTCCCCATAACCCAAGGGCTGCAACACAGGATTTCTCTCTTATCCTCATCACAAGAGAAACAAAAGGATAGACAGCCCTTGGCCATAGCAGAGATGTCCACTTGACCCTTTAAACACCATTTTCTCTGGACAAAAGCTCGCACATCTTCAATATTTGGTTGCGCTCCAATGAAGCGCCCAACCAAGGTGGAATCCATACAAGAAATATTTCTATCTATGATCTGATCAAGAATTTCAATGGAGAACTTACTTGTATCCTTCGCAGAGATATCTTTGACCGGTAGGAAAGCAGACTTTCTAGTGGGACGAATCCCAAACAGACTAGACCATTTTTTATTCTGTTTGGGTCCCCCACCCACATCTGCCAAGGCCTTGCCATCATCATCATCTCCAGAAACACCATCCCTAGAATTGACAGGGGAATCCCTGGACCGCTCGCCAGGTACAGAGGAATTCAAAATCCAGTTCCTGCCTAAACTAAGTGTTGTGTACACTCAATTGTTAACCCTCAAAACTACCTCTATATGTGATCATCTGATTTAATAATTATAGTAGCCTACCTGGAAACTAAGATGACCTAAAAAGTTTACCTATAATACCTATATCCTTGGGTAATCAAAGAAAAATACTACTATCCATTTCATGAGCATTCACAACACATTAATATGAAGGATTGATGTCTCAAAAAACAAAAGTTGACATTGGTAAAACAAAACAATCAGGTTTTAATTTTACAACTATATCAAGAGTTAAATCACCAAAAAAGCTTTGTACAAAATCACCATTCACCTTTGTTTGACATTCAAGAATGAAAAAAATCCATATACAATTATCAACAAAAAAGAAGAGACTCAATTGCAACAACTCTTACTATAGTACAAAAAGGTACACAATCTGCTAATTCCTCTTTTGTACACCAAATTTTATTTTTTGTAGCTAATAGGCCATATTTTTTTTCATTTTCAATTATTTGACACACTTTTGTACCATTTCTCTATCATATACTATATGCCTTAATACATGTCTCTTTGTGTATTTACTTCATGTACTTTTATATTGACCACATTTATGCGCAATAATATCCTCTTCCCCTAATGAATATAATCATCACATTATAGTTATGGTTGGAAGATGCCCCTTGTAACGATGCAAATCATGTTTTAAAATAAATAAATAAATATATTAGCAATGTTTATCTAAGACTCTATTATCTAAATGGATGTTTCACCCAAACTTCTATCAATTGCTTGAAATCAATCCTTGGTCACACTTTTGATTTGTTGATTTTGCGAAAAAATTACACCTTTTTGTTTTGCTACATGTGATTGAAATTCATTTCTTGTTCTTCTTCCAAAAACAAACTACTGATTACCTTGTAATATATTAAAGTCACAAATAAAAATGTGTGTAAATGTCTCTCCTATTTTTCTTAAAAAATCTTTTACTTTGTGAGAATAACATGTACCAATTTAACTATCATTGTTTTTGGTTTTCCTCCTCTACATTTATTTTTGTTTTATAATAAATGTATATGAATTTAAGAACAAACTATGCATACGACTCAACCATTTCTTATTTAACTATTTCAACTTCATTATGTTTATTTTGTTTTCCGCTTTTACATTTTATGTTATATTAAATGTTCGGAAAACAAAATGTGAATTGTTGTATAAAAACTTGCACCTTTTGTCACTATCGACACACCCATTTCTCTTTTGGGTTCAAGTGCTAGTTATATTTACCTAAATAAATTTGGTTGTCTATGTAATAAAATGATACTTATTTTATGAAGGTAGACCAACAAGATAAAAAAAATTTGTCGCTCTTAAGCTTTGCAAATCCTTTTGTTGGTTGCCTCAAGATTTTAGATTCATTAAATATGTCATCTTTTGGTATTCAAATTTTAATTTTGCAAAAGTATTGTGTTGGTATTAAAATTTAGAGATCAAATCTGTAAAAGAGGCCATGCTTTACAAATGAATAGTTTGGGTGCTTTATCTATTTAAATAATTAAATTAGTATTTTAAATTTTTCTCTAACCATAATTGTGTGGTTATCTAAAATTATCAGTGGAAGATTTTTGCCTTCAAGTTTATATGGAACTTATAAAATCTTATACTTTGTAATGATGAAAGTTTAAGAAGTTGCAATGTATATCTGTCACGACTCATTATTTTGACATGTTTTTTATTAGGACTTAATATGTTGTTTGAATTTTTGACTAAGATTATAATTAATTATGTATGACTCGACTTGAGTTGAATACTTCATAGACTCTAATTAAACTTTTATCGTCGATGTTATTAGATGGGTAAATTAACTTATTTTGTCATTTTGATAAGTTGTTATATGTTGATCTTATGAGATTTTGACATGATGGTTAAAATTGTGGATGCATTTACATGTTTATGTCTGATGATGAATGATGAATGTTTAAAATTCATATTTAAGATGTTATTTTGTTTATTGTGATGATGGCATTACTGATGCAATGGGTGATGTCGAGTTGTGAGTGTGCAAGTATTGAAGGCAAAAGAGTGGTTGAGATAGAGGAGTTTAGCTCCTCGGTAGGTTGGCCCAAAATTTCTATGGTGTAAGTACACATACACACATGCAGATACTTCTTTTATTTGTATTAAATTTATTATCTTTTGTTTTCAAAGCTAGTTTGATTTCAAAATAAGAGAAAAATAATAATACGATTAAAAAGTGTCTGGATTATTTATTTACAAATTTCGTAGATTTGTCTATTATTTTTGAAAAATTATAATTTAGATTTTAAAATAAATATTATGCTTCTAATTTCTTTTAAATTAGTAATTAATATGCTCAAATTCGAAATGGAAATTGTTAGTTGAGAAATTTATTGTTAATAAATAGAACAAGAGTGAATTTTTCATCCACATTATTAATTGGAGTTACTCTCCAAGATGGGTGGGAAATGGAATTAAAAATTAAACAAGTTTAATTTAATGTTCATTATGATATGGCAAAACAAAAGCAATGACAGTTTTGGGGACAATCAATTTAGGAGAGGTAGCTATTTAGAGAAGGGGAGGAAAAGCCAAATGGGTGTGTACGGATCTAGATAAAAATCTAACAAGCTTTTTCTTGAAGGACGACACTGGTGGAAAGGCGGACGGCTTAAACATCACACACTAAGCTTCATTCCAATACTAAAAGTGTTAAATAGTCAAAGCTGACTTATTTTTTCCAGGCTTAATTTTCTCCTTAGTGTGTGATGTTTAAGAATGGCCGTGGAAAGGGAGAGCTCAAGAAGGCACATTTTTGGCTGGGAGGAAGAAAACAAACTTAAAAGGGAGAGAAGTTTCTTTGGGGAGTTTCCTGATTCGTATTGGAAAGAGGAGTTTTTCAGAAATCTTGGAGACAATACATTTCGATTTGTTTCAGGTTCCTCTTTCTATTTTGATTTCACAGTTCAATACATATACATCTCGGTTCGGTTATGTTTTTATTCCATGAAAAGTTATGTCGTTTGAAAATCGATATGCTATTGTGATCAAGTGAATTTAGTTTTTTTTAAAAGCTGCTATGAAGTAATTGAATCAGTTAAATGCTTGTATAGAGGGCAGCCAGTAAACAAAGTTAGAAATAGTGAAATCATTATCTTGCTGAAGTTTTTTTGTTTGGCTTTTATTATGATTAGCTGTGAATGCCGCTCCATCCATTTATGGAGAGATCTTTGTCCAGACGTTTTCCTTAGTAAATCGATGTCCATAGTTTAATCTAAGTTTCCATTTTGGCATTAGGTAAAGTAGGCGGTAAAAAAAATACCTTATATATTGGAGTTAAACATTATTATTGTTTCTAACTGTGCTAGATGATCAACACCCATGTTTTAGGTTGCTCAGACTTCAAGCCATAACCACTGACTGTCCAATGGTCTAGGGATTCAATTAGCTAAGATTGTTTTTCTTTTAAGAATTGTATCAATGCTTCTGACTCAGTGTGATTATATGATATAGGATCAGCTGAAGATATAAGCCTTTCTAGTAGAAGTGCTTTCAGGGGAGGATATAAAATCAGACCATTTGGTAGAGACATATGTGATGATAATAGTGAAACCATGTTTCTTATATTATAAAGGTATTGCCAATCTTTTTGTTAGGTATGAATGTCGCTTCAATATTTATCGGTGTCTGCTGTAAAAATCTTTGAAGAACGAAAACTTTGACTATTTTCCAATAAAGATAATTGAATGAATGTTTTCAAATGGAATGCATGAACATTAAAAAGGAATTAATTTTCCTCGTGTTAATATAACAGAGGTTTTGACTTCACCAAACAAACTTAGATATTTATTTCATATGTGAATCATTATTTTTGATCTACGGAGATGGGTGTATATTATTCTTTTATGTAACATTACTCTAAGTCGTATCAACATTTTCAGGCTAGCTGGGTCAATCGTTAGATAAGAAATATATTTTGCTGATAAAATCTTGTTTAAAATGGAAAACATAAATCTGAAAGTAGTTATAGATAGAAAAATAAATAAATATAGCGAGACTAATTATTCTTTATTCTTTGACTCTGTGTTCTTAAAGAAGGGGTGCTGAATATGGGTTTAAAGAGGAGGGTAATATATGGGGATTTGTATTGTTTTTCCTTAGAAATAATTCACCAATCTTTTACATTAAACTGGTTCATGATGCTTGGCCAAGCTCGGTAGAACAAATATGCATATGTTTAAAATGCAAGGTTAAATATTTGTTTTCCCTCTTCCATATCCTTGTGAATGTATCTACTAGACATAGGTGTAAGTAGATTAGATCACTTGGCTGCACTAGATCTTTCTGATCCAATTGTGCCAAGTTCCTCGCCTTCTCGTGCTAGGGTCGGGTAGTTCTTTTTAACTAGAGAACCTTTGGGAGCTAGCCACTGCATGGTTGGGCGGTAAAAGTTCTTGGACCAATCTTTCGTCTCATTATAGTAGATGGACAACATTCCAATGTTTTGGAGACATGACTACATACAAATGGGCTCATAGGTCTAATGGCATGTTATGTTAAGTGTTTATGTTATCATATGTTTTATATCATATGATTTGTTGATGTTATACTTATGTTCAGCATGCATGTGGACATAGTTTTGACATAAAATCGTCATGTTCATATGTTCTTTTTCAATATTTTATGCTTTGGTTAGTTTATGATATTGACATGTGGTCGACTTTGTAATATAAAATGTATAGAAAGTTTTTGGTGTTTATGTAATGATGATATGTGATTTCGGTTTCAACTCGACTAATTGTCGTTATGTAATTTCCAACTTTCAATATTAATTGGAACAAGTAAATTTATGCTTATGAAGTCAACATTTGACTTTTCAACTTTATATTTTTGTATTTTATGGTATAGTTTGCATTGTGGCAATGTTAGCGATTTTCGGTTTTTACAATATCTATTGTAGAATATTACACTGTGTAATAGTTGAAGGTTTGAGAAAATCGAATGTGTATCTGTAATTGTAATACTCTATAATGATCTATTAAGGAAAAACAGTTTTTGATTGTTCAATTTGTATTTCAAATTTATCCTTGTCCATTTGTTTTATGTTATTTAAATATTATAAAAATAATAATAAAATTCAAAAAAGAAATATATAATGTGTAGAAAATAGTTGGAAATATGTTTAGGTATCTTGGCTAGGGTAGCCTCTTAGAACATTATATTTACATAGTATGATTACAATAACATATTGTTTTTTGTACTAAAATATTAATTTTGTTGATAAGAGGGGAAACAATTCCACAATTTTATTGAAGTCTTACAAAAATAAAATAAATCAAAGAAGGTTGTAAATTTATTGAAACACAGAAATATTAAATATTTAAATGTGAATAAAAAAAACACTTTATTAAATAAAGTGTGCCTATCTAGAAATTTAAGTATCTTTTATTTTGATATAAACTACAATCTAAAAGAACTAAAAACTGAATTAAAACTTAAAAATTATCAATCCAATAAATCTTTGTTTTTAGGAGTTGCCACATCAATTATGAACATACTCCTTAATGCTGAGAGGACTCGCACTTTGATCTCTAAGAGTCAATAATTGAACTTTTGCAACTTTGTGAAGATATCCGTTGAGACGTAGATCTTTAATCTTAAATGTATTCATCATAAAACTTTGAATTTGTCTTTCATTTTAGAAATGCTACCCATATATAGTAGATCATTAACACACAAACTTATGATATTCTCTTCTTATTGTAGTGAAGGATAGGTTCAGTCTTACTTCTCTTAAAAGTAGCCACCAATTCTTACATAGCATGTTATTAATTTTTTTTAAAGGCAAAATCTTGTGACTACTCAACACATATTTCTTCATCTAGATACCCATTCAAGAAGGAACTTCTCATATCTGCTCCTTATCTTGATAATTAATTTCATACTTCTATATAAAGCTTTTAGCAACTTGTATTGCTTTATGCCTTTCAAAACTCCCACCATTATTATACTTTATTAGCCGATAGAGTGTAATTCGTCATTATCAGATGCCTAAGTTTTCATTCTAATGAATTTATAATTTTGTTTTCTGTTGTGATGTTAGACGCCAATAGATTTTCAACTCTTGATAGACTCACATTAAAACTCTCCTACTCCATCCAATGTTGTTAAGCTTTCTTTATTTGACACATGTCTTTTTCACTTGTTCCAGAAGGAAGGATAATATTGTCTCTATCGCAATAAAATAAGTACCTTACCATTCACGCCGATATAGGAGCAAAACACAGATAAAAATAATAACAAAAACTTGTCATAACATATTTATGCGAAGCTTGTTTGATAAAAACTTCTTTTGCTTCCTTACAAACTTTTATTCCTTCTTTTCCATTGTATTAACCAGTGAATAAAATATATAGGGGATTTCTAGAAGACCTCAAGGTAGAATTGGCTTTAATTTGGAGCAATATCAGTCTGGCAGAACATGTGAGGAAAAATCTTTGAATGTAAAGGAGATGTTGTTCAAAACCCACTTCGTCTAGAAACTCAGTGGAGGGCCCATCACTCACTACAACTCATTTATTCTAATATATGTGGCCCTATGCAAACACAAAGTTTGGGCAAGTCATTATATTTTTATCATTTTTATTGATGATATTCTCACACGTCTTAGGTGTATTTTTTGAAGACTAAGGATGAAGCTCTTGATATTTTCAAGAGGTTTAAAGCTCATGTAGAGAATGAAAAAAGGAACACAATCAGATGTTAGAGAACAGATCTTGGAGGAGAGTATTGTTCAAGAGATTTTCAAAATTTTGTTCATGAGTAAGTTCTACATTTGATATCAGAGCAGGTGGAGATTTTGGGGTATGAAGAGTGTTGATGAAATTATCTACTTTGTATAATGCTATTACAGTATAAAAATATGAGATATTGATTTGAATCATATTGCAAAAGAGAAAATTTGTGTTGAAAATGATTTATGGAAGAGTTTAAAAAGGAAGAGAAAATATCATGAGTAGTATAGGGAAAAATGAAGATTGAAGCTTAGTGTCAAAGGAGGTTTTGTTGTGTAGCTCAAGAATATTACCAAGAATAGAGGTAATTCGTTTGTGTAACAATTTCATTTATTTCAATGAGGAAGATAATTAAAAAAAGCAAAGAAAATGAAAATTTGATTTTTGAGAAGGATTGTTTGAAAGATAAATTGATGAGTTTTGAAAAAAAACAAATTCGAAGTTGTTAGAAACTATCAAGAGGTTGAGAAAGAATGTTTATGAAAATAATAATTTGGAGGAGGAATTGGAGAAAGTTAAGAAAACAAATAGATATTTAGAAAATAAGTTAAAATAAAAAGAAAAAGAAAAATTGATGTCAAAAAAATCAGTTGGTGATGTTGTATGTGATACAAATGATCTATGTCAATTTAATATGGATGATGCAGTCAAAGTTTCTTCTGGTAAAGAGGATAAAGATGGAGATAAGCAGACATCTAGAGGTATAGATAGAAATTGTTATGATGATAACAATGGATGTTTTAAAAATTTAATATTAGTTTGAAGATTATGTACAAAATGAGATTTCAAGGAAGTGGATTAGGAAAACATGGGCAAGGCATGAAAGAGCCCATCAAGCCTATTTGGAGGCCAAAATTTGAAGGCCCTGGATTTGGTGAGAGAGAAATTTGATGTTGCTAGTGTTGCCGGTTCGAAAAAATCAATTCAAAGTAAGGAATATCTTACATGTTCTCATTGTCATAGAGAAGGACATAAAGAAGATAAATGTTGGGATATTCACCCTTGTAGAATTTGTGGGTTGAAGAGTCTCAGTGAAAAGGCTTGTTGGAATAGAGATTGTGATAATGAATTTACAAAAAAATGTATGCATGTTTATTATAGATGGATCGATGGATCCTATATGTAGAAGGTGACAAAGATGTTGAAAAGATTGTACAAACCTCAATGTTCGCATGTCAAAAGTGACAGTGGTGGATCAAGGTTTTAATGTTTGAGTGAAGTAGTTGATAATTCTACTTATTTTTATTGGCACATGGAAGTTTCATGAGTATTCTATATCTCATGAAAGAGAGAAATTGATAAATAGTTAGTTGACTTCTATTAGAAGTACTATTTGAGTCTATTAGACTCTAGTGATGAAGAGTTGCACTTTGAGATGAATGTATCAGATTGTGAGCACACTTAACATGATCGAATTGTGAGAACACTCAACATCAAGGAGGAGTATGTTGATAATTGATGTTGGTGGAAAAAATAGAGTTTTTTCTTAGGAAGATTTTAGTTAGTTTTTAAGTTTTAATGCAAACAAAGAATGTGTTGAAATATGCATATATTTAGGATTTAGTTTTTATTTGTCTTCAATTTTATTTCTTAGCAAATAAAACTTGCCTAGGTACATGTGTATCTAGTTTTTTCCTCATTTCTTCTTCAGGCTGTGAATTCCTTATATTCAAGCCTTTGTAATTTATTATTTAGTAGTGGTGCAATAAAAGTTATATTCTCAGAATTTCTTCTTCTGTAAATCTACACTCAAAAGAAATATCTAGTATTGATAGGCAATCACCTCTAAAACATTGTTTCAAAAAGACCATGTTTGACACCTATTTGGTAGGAAGTCGTTGATGCACATTGATTCAATTGACTTGTGGATGTCAACTTGTGACTATGAGCATTGGTTGTCTTTAGTTGCCTATTTTGGACTTTTGGTTGAGATGTTAGACTTAGACTATAGTCAAAGTATAGTTCTACTATGTGGTTGTGTGTTTTTGGTCTTCATGAACTTCTTTGATGAGAATTTATTTTTTTGATATGTTGATGGACTATGTAATCTTGATTATCTTTCATTCTACATACATGTTAGATTGATACATATTGATGATGTTGTTGTATTTAAATGATGCATTATGTTGATGGTACATTTTGATGTCAAGGCAGAATGATGAATATATGTTGTAATTAAAAATAAATATATGAAATGTGACATGAATTTGTTGGTTGTGATTATTAATGATCTCATGATTATTATGTTTTGTTGTTGAGTATTGAATGATGAATTTTTACGTCTATGCTACACATGTGAAAGTAATATGATGATTTGAGGATGATTCATGCATATTTTACATGTACACAAGAAATAATGTTAAAAGATTATGACATCTTATGCTATATTGACACATTGGCTTGTTGTAATTGTTTAAGTTTTTATAGGATTGAAAGCGAGGGTGTCGTTGAGGTAGAGGAGTTTAGCTTCTTGGTAACAAACATACTTTAGGCACTTTTATTTCTAACCCTACTCCTAATGGTAAATAATGTAAAGATCATGCATTTACTTATTTTGTGTTAAAAAAATATCAAATAAATTTAAATATGAGAAAAGGAAGTATATAGATTTTGAATATATATATATATATATATATCAAACTGTGAGTTGCTAAAAATGTTTGTCATTTAATTTCTTTGAAGACAATGACTTTCATTGTGAGTGGAATCATGGCTCAAATGAAAGCAAAATGAGAGTCAAATTATTAGCTTTGAATGAGGAAGTTTGTGATCATCCAATGGAGGAAATTGTAAAGCAATACGTCATTCAAGTAGTTTGGGGAATTCTATGAAAACAAAAATCAAGAAAAATTGTGCAATCTAGGGGGTTATCTATAAGTTTTATCTGTAATTTTTATCTGGCAGAAGGCAGTGGTTAAGCCAATAGGAAGGAGAATGAGGGATTCTATTCAAACTGAGACCTTAAGATTTTCTTTCAGGGACTAAAAAGTCTTGTGATCAAGGTTAAAAGACCAACACAAAAGAATGGACAAACTAGGGACTATTCTTGAGAATACCTTCCACATGAGAAGGGTTTCCAAAATAAGAAAAAAAATGGAACTTTGGTTAAAATTTGAAAGCCATCCCCATGAGGGGTCCATTTGGAAACCTAGTCTCACAACATACTTTCAAGAGAAACACAACCAACAAAATAATCTATTCATGTAAATGCCAATGACAGGGATTATTAAAATCATAAAATGGTAAAAACACATTTACGGTAGAAGAAATATTACCTCATGGATTACTTTCATCTCTGTGGAGCCATGATCTCCTAAAGATGAAACTTCGACACTAGCAAAACTTGTTGAGCTAAAGTTAGCTAGAGCCATAAAAATAACCTAAAAGTTCCCATAGTCAATGTGGTATGAAATGATTTGAAAAGCACAAATAGTAAAACAACCTCAAAAAGACAACCTAGGAAAGAGTGTTCATAACCTAGCAAGTGCATTGACACCAGTCCAATAAATTTTGTTATTATTTTTTTAAAATAGTACTGTACTATTAAAAAATTTGATTGCTCTTTACACATAAAAAATAGTTTTCTCCATTAAAAGGACTACTGAAAAAATCACGTTTTACAATTTAAGCATGCATTCATTATAATATTAAAATGATACAATATTAAAAAACAAAGTATTTTAAATTTTTAAAATATTAAAAAAAAAAATGACATTTTCAAAAAATTTCATATGATCTTTCCAAAATGAAGCTAATTTATGTTACTTTTAAGATTTTGATAGGTACATAGACTTTGTTAGGGGTTTGATTTAAGATTTCAAATATTCTACTCAATGAATTATGCAACTCCTTTTAATCAAAATCCCTTGTGAGCCCAATACATTTGAATAATACTTTTGTCAATAACTTGTCTTACTTATATATTCTAGAACAATTCTCCTTACCCTTTCCTCCCCTCATCCTACTTGCACATCACATATTTTCAATCAAGTTAGTTGAAATATTAGATAAAATAAATTTAGAAAGTAAAAATAAATGTACAAACGAAACAAATATATTTAAAAAAAATTCATTTTAACAAGGGACAAAAGATCTATTGATCTAAAGTTGTGGGTCTTCATTCTCCTTCTGATCCAGTTCTTACAATGCAATATATCAGTCTTTCTGATGTTACAGAGATTATAATAGATTTTAGAGCATTTCCTCTGACTCTGAAATATTTCAATAACATTGTTAACAGCTAGATGTAAAGCATTTCTACCATCGTTGTCTACCATTTCTAGACAGTTTCAACTGTGACGTAGTATTTCTTTTACTGAAGCTGCATTCCCCTCTTTAATGGCCACCCTTAAACATCACACACTAAGGGAAGAATTAAGCTTGGAAGAAAAAAAAGTCAACTTTGACTATTTAACACTTTTGGTCTAGGAATTAAGCTTAGTGTGTGATGTTTAAGCCGTTCCCTCCTTAATAGCAACATGGAGTGCAGATTGCTTGTTCTGGTCCAGCTTATAACAAGAAAGCCCATCGTTATCATTTTTGGTATAGCCTTATATTCTAAGGGCCAAGTTTGTTGTTTTCAGACTCATCGATAGTGTTGTTTTACAACCTTATACTGATTGATTCCTGTGAGTTAGGTTTCTCTATTTATCAACATTCTTATGGCTTAAAAGAGTTAACACATTTAAAAAACTGTTTTAAAAAAAATTAACATTTTTTTCCAAATGTCATAGACCTACAAAAGTCTTAATAGTTAAAGAAAAGTGGAACATTTCTATTGGGTGTATGAAGTTCAATCGTTTTTGCAATAATATGGTCAGTTCTGCCGTTGTAAAACTCTCGTCTTCTACATTCCATACATTGGAGATAGTTTACATATTGATTTTGTCATTCTTACATTTATGTCTATTGTATTGCATTGTGAGAAATCAATAAAATTGATAATCCCAGGTTGAAAGTAGATATAGCCTGATAAAGTAAACCACTGGATAAAATTATGTATTCTGTGTCCGTGTTTGTCTTTTATTACTATTTAATTTTATTTTACTTAGTTATCTTAATCTACAATTTCCATTGTTGATGCCCTGAAGATTAAACTTTGTTTTCATGAAAACCTTTCTAATTTTGAAAATTAGATCAGTCACAAACTAAACAGCAAACAAACCTATCTTTAATATACAGGCTACAAGATGTAAAGGCGTTTGACCATCAAATCTCTTCTTGTGCTCCCTCGAAGTCAGGAGACACAATATTTCAATGAACTTGACATGGTCTCCTTCAAAAGCTTTAAACAAAGTTGCTTCACTTGCTACATTGATGTCATTCACCAAATATGAACATGATTGCATTAAACTATTCACAATTTCCTCTTTTCCTCCCAACGCCGCTTCGTGCAACACTATGTTTCCCTCCACAGTTTTAGCTCTTAAAAATATCATCCCATCCCCTGGATTGGATTGGCAGTTGAGAGTGTCACCAAGTCTTCAATGATGTGATATGTAATTTTATAAATTTGTTGATAATTGTTTATTAACTAGCACTTGTAAGAGGTTCAAGGGATAAGTTGATAGAGTATTTTATAAATATTATCATTGTCTACATAGATCATTAAAGGGTTCAACATATTCTTCTTATGATGTATGGGATTTTTGGTCATGAAACAATAATAGCTAGGATGGTCTAAAAGTACTTCACAACAAAGATATTTTTCAACTCCTCAAGTTATTTCTACCTATGAGATTTTCACAACACCTATATTTTCAACTTCCTAATTTATCATTTTCACAAACTGTGTACAGTTGATTTGATTAACTTTTGCATTTTAGGTGACTTTTTTTACATGTTTTTGAAGTGGTGTAAAGTCCATTATAGTTTTCTTAATTTAGTTATGGATGTGATTGTGTAAAATGAATTTATTAGGGATATTTTCCATTTTAATAATATTGGCTAACTTATGGATATGATTGTGTAAAATAATTTTATTAGCAATATCTGGAAATATATTTCGTGATTCATCATCAGTGTGAAAACTATCAAAGTTTAGGGTTACTTTGTTAATTTTTTCATCCTAAGATGAATTACCAAGTGTGATTCCAAATCATTGATTATAATAAAAACAACATAAGATAAACAAGTAAATGGTGTGCTAATGACTTGCATAATATTTGTCTCTAGCCTCAAAGGCCTTTAATTAAGCTTGTTGGTAGGTTGAGATAGGCTCATGATAGGGCAACACCAAAAACTCTACAAGGGATGCTACCTTAACCTCCACTGAGTAGAAAGTTAGAACCATCATTGAGTTTGGTAAATCTTGTAGCTATATTGTTGAATATTTTTCCAATAGAACATATTTTAAAGGACACATTTATTTATTCGATCATTATGAATGAAACTATATTTTTTTCAATTCCTTTTATCTTTTTGGCTTTATAAATTTTAATGTTAAAATTAATTTTCCAAAAATATTTTATTATATCATATTTATTCTTTCTTATAAAGTATTAAGAGTGAACTTTTATGTTGGTTATAGTATTTATTATGAGATTTTATAATAAATTTGTTTTGTATTTGTCCAAACATGTACTTAGGCAATGAAATATTTCAAATGTTTTTCTAAATAAGTCAGCTTAAAACATTAATATATTAAATTAATTTAAATTTGTATTTAAAATTTTATTGTAGATTGTTATTAATTTCAATAAACTAGTTATTTAATCTTTTATAAGTTGAAAAATCTATATTGTTTTTCATTTTTAAAATTTAAAATTTATTTTTAAATGCTCGAGAATATTTCTATTAACAATCATATAAAAAATAAAAGATAATTTACATGAGGTTTAATTTTTTGTTTAAAAGCTTTATATATATATATATATATATATATATATATTTGATTCAATTAAATTTTAAATAAACATATTTATTCTAGATTATTGATAAAGTTAATTGAAATTTAAAAAAATTGGTAATATAATTTTATAAATTGTAAAAAATATTAGTTCAAATCTAATAATATTAAGTAGATTGAAAATACTTTTGTTTGGAATAAATTTTAAATAATAAATATATTAAGTTGTGTAAATATTATTTAAGTTTTAATTAGAATAATAGTAATTCTCAAGTTTAAATTAAATTATTGAAAACATTTGAATTGCTCATAGAAATAATCAAATTAGATTAATTTTTTTTTTTTAATAATATTAGAAATTATTAAACAATTTTCTTGACTAATAGGCATTATTTTTACTATAATTTAAATTTTTATATTTAAAAGTTAAGATTTTTTAATTTTTTAATTAATTTAATCAATCATCATAAACCATCTTGAAATCTTCTACCCAAATTTTCAACAAAGTTCAAAAAATATTCCACTTAAGCTCAAGAGATTTTGTCAATCTTAATCATTCATATAAACAATTGGCCAAATCTAAAGTCAAAAGAATATAAAGATCGAAGGAGCACTTAAAGCCAAAGAGAGAAGGAAGAATTATTTGGAAGATGGGAATGCAAATAGAATAACTAAAATGAAACTAAGAGAACAATATCTGCCATGTCACATGGTAGGATATTGTAGGATAGATGTGTTTTAAATATTGGTTGATGTTTTTTTCTAGTAGAGGTGGAACAACAAGGATAGAACTAACATTTTGTCAAACAAAAAAATATCATCTGAACAAGTCAAAAAAACTTGTAGTTTTGCCAAGCAAAAATCACATGACATTTTTAAAAATACCACCAGTTTCGACGTGAGATATGGTTTGAGCGTAAGGCACTAAATTTAATTTATGGTAGGAGGTTCCCTCTAAAGGAGAAGCCTATCAGCTTCAAAATAAAAAAAATTAATTGGTTTGTAATCATCAGCTTCTAGAAATCTAAATAAATTAATATTATCATTTATTTTTTAAAACACAATAAAATATAATATAACTTTTGTTTAACTAATCTCCCAAATTTATTTATTTATTAGGAAGATAACTAAATAAAAAATAATTTCATTTCACTTTATTTTAGTTTCATCCTTTTATTCTTAACTTCTCACTTGGGAATAACTTTATGTAATGCAATGACCTTCTTCATATTTTTTAAAGATTTTAAGAAAAAAAATCATTTTTGGAAAACCAAATGGAAAATTAACCACTCTAAAGGCCAATATTAGAGTAAGTGGTGACCTTCTTAGCATATTTCATACTAAGGACCAAGGACATCAAAAAAATCATCATTGAAGGGGAATTCTAAAATGCAAGTATAGGCACTGTATATGGTTGATAAACTAAGAAGTTATATCTATTACCACCTTGCGTAGAATCGTGTTATTATATCATAGACATGCAATTACATTCTCCTCACACTATGTCAAGAACATATAAGTGATTTCTGTATATAGAAGCCATATTAACTTACTTAATTCTTACATCTTACCAAAGATGCACTAGCCTTAACTTTGACTCTCCCATCACCTCCGACTATAACTATTCATCTCTTACACCTTAAGAGATAATTTCTTGTGTACATGCTCATAAAATGGAACTAATATAATTTTTATTATGTAGGGTTTCGTTTAAACTAATTCTACAATTGGTCATCTTCATTTTTTTAGGATCACACATGAATAAATTTGATAATTTATGCAAAGGTTGAGATCATTACATAATAGTTGAACATACCATTATGCTCTTTTGAAATAAAATGCTTATGGTTTATATGTAAGACTCAATTATACATTTCATTATCTATTTGAATTATATGTTAAAAAATTATTTAGCTGGAACTACCTCTTCCTCAGTCAAACATGCCCAACAAAAGAGAAGAAAAGCAATCTCAAATGAGTGTCCTATCAGATGAAGCATAAAATGGGGAGAAGAACCAAGAAGAAATAAAGGCTCAACATAATGCATTGCGAATAAGAATGGTGTAAATGCTACCAGATGAAACTTGTTTTTTCAATGTCCTAATAGATCAACTTGAAGATGACTAAGAGAAACACTCAAAGTATCATAGCATGGTAGGGGAGTACATTATGGAGCATCATTCAGATCTTTTCTCAGAAATATGACAAGAATTTTGAAGAATATAATGACAAAATGATAGAAGATGGAACTTGGTAAGACCATTGCAAGATTTATGTGGCCTCCATGGTGACTCAAGCTAACATTCACATGTGTACCATTTAAAGGGTCAATTATTTCCAAATCTATAATTTTGATAGCTCAGAAACACCCACACTCATGTCTCATACCATGATGGAAACTACTATAATAGTTTTTATTTCATTAATAACAATGTCAATGCTCTTGTAGCACCCATGCTTTTGGAGGAGGATAATCAAAGTACAAGCCATAATGACCAAAAGCTTCAAAAGTTCATTATAGATGAAAAATAGTGCAAAGATACTGACAAAAGTTACGAAGAAATTAAATTATTAAAAAGACAAGATGAAACTTGACAAAAGAAAAATTTAATAGGGTATATTCCATGGGTACCAAGGAAGAGAAAATCATAAAGGTTTTAGAAAAATCTTACCTATGTTTTACTATGCAAATAAAATATTATGAGCAAGCTTTTTGTGCCAACACTACAATGACATCATTTGATATATATAAACTATTGATGTAACCCTTGCACCCTTCAAAGGTGCAAATGCTAGAAATATTTCCTCCTCACTTTGAATTGGAGTAACATAATTGGGCATTTTGGAAAGGGTGACTACGCAAGCTAGAACCAATTGGATCAGTTTAAAGGGATGTACCAACAAATTGATTTACTACCCATGTTCTCTTCAATCTGTTCACAAAAAATCTAAATGATGCTTAAATTGAAAGGTTGTGTGAAAGAATTTGAAATGATTCCTTATTTTTTTAAAACGCTCTTCATTGTTGAGTAAAATGATTGTAGAATGTGGTTTATGGGTAAGTGCAAGAAGTTGGGTCTTACTTTTGGCCAAAAAGTGGAATTTTTTTCCTATTTTTGAAAATTTTTGCCAATTGATGTCAAAATTTGAGGCATTTAGAGAATGAATATAAAAAAACTTTAGAAAAAAAATTTTAGTGTTCGGAATCTAGTTTTTGAATATGTAATTTATTTGTGTACCCATATGATAGATTTTTTTTTTAGTATGGATCTTTAAAAATCACTTTTTCAAAATGTCTGTTTCAGGACCATACCACGCTCATGTACGGACACCAAAATTTGACACAAATAAATGAATTTTTGTAAATATTTTTAAAGGAAGTTATCTAATACACCTAAGATTGATGAAAATATTTTTCCTTAATTTTTTATTGAATAAATTTTTAAATTATTAATTATTAATTGGCTATAAAGGCAAATTTTAAAATCCCTCATGCACGAACACCATAATTTGATCAAAAATTTACTTTTTTCAAATCTTTTTTTTTAACCTCAAAAGAATTGTATGTAGATTGATGACATATAAATTAATTTAAGAAAAATTATAAAATAAAAAGGTTATTAAAGTTTTAGTGAATGTCACTTTTTAACGTTTAAGAGATAGTTTTGATTAATAAATAATAGAAAATTGGCAAATAAATTAATAATACTATAAAATTTACATTTTTGAAATTAGAACAGTAAGACCTATAATGAGTTTTTGTTTCATCAAAAAATTCAATAGGGACGACCTTATAAAAATTACGACAATCTCTGAAATTGTTGATTGAATGCCTTAGAAAAAAAATGGTTCACAAAGGCATGGCTTGGTGGGACCAAGCCTATGCCATGCCTTTCCCCAAGGCAAAACCCAATACAAAATGCATGGTAATTCCAAATTCCTACCTAGCTTTCACAAATTGGGTACTCGATTTGTAACTCCAAAATTGGGTACCCGATTCCTATTAACCATTACCTGATTTTTATAAATTGGGTACCCAAATTTTAAGCAATCGGGTACTCATTTCTAATGTACCCATTGGGCCCCAAAAGTTGCCCCACATGTCAACTTTCAATGATTAAAATGGTTGAATAACAGTTTCGGATCTACAGCAATGACTTCTGTCACACATATTCCATTTTCTTGTCCTCTTTTGCAATTCACAAGCGATTGATTCAAATTCAAAACAAGAGCAAACATGGGATCAAAACAACAAAGAAAAAAGAAAATGAAAGTTATGAAAGAAGAGGAGATTGCAACAAATAAAGAGAATGAAGCACAACGTCAACGAGAGAGAAGACAAAGAATTAAAGACTTGAACAATGTTTCAAAGGAGAAAGACATTGAGGATAACACAATGGATGAAAAGGTTGAAGAAGAGAACCCAATGCAAGAAAATTTAGGTGCACATTTTTATCAAACACTCAATATAGGCATGTCTCCAAACCCTTGAATCTTTTCTCATGATGAAATAGGTGATTTTTTAGAAGTAGGTTACAATTTAAATGATTTACATTTTCTTCATGAGAATAATTTGTCAACACAAAAAACTTCAATTGAAATGCATGCTCCAAAAGAAATACCAAGAAAACTTGAGAATGAAATTGAAATCCCAAATACCAGTGAAAATGAAATATCAATTGAAAATAAAAATTGCATGAATGTAGACAAAAACATGAACTATTGCACAAACATGTCAGAATGATAGTAAAGTTTTTGAACATAATTTTTATTTTCCTAATGATGTGTTAGATAATCTTGAGGGATTGGTTTCATGGAGACAAATTAGGAAACATGTGAACAAATTATATAGACATTTTTTTTTATAATAAGAAATTTAGGTTTCAATGTTAGTTGATGTTGCAACTAATTAAAATGTCTAAAATGAAAAAAGTAATGAGAAGGTTAGGAATGTATGCAAAACCAAAAAATAAAAATGAGTCTTTAAAACAAGTTGTATCCACTGTTGCTAGTACCTTTGATGTTATTGAAAAGAGAAGTCGCTCCACAAATAAGAATGCGGCATGACAAGCAATAACAATAGCTTTAGTTAACAAATCAATAACTGATAAAAGATTGATTAGCAACATAAGTGGATATCTTAATGTCAATTTTAAGACTTTAGAAAGAGTTGTAAAGAGAAGGGTTAACTTTGAATGTGATCTAGCAAATGTTTTGTGGACTTCTAGTGGTAGACTCCTGAGATGTGATATGAAACTTAGTAGTGAAGTCAAAAGTTTGGTTGAAATTTTTTGGCATGATAATACAAGAGTATCACCTAATTCAAGAGATGTTCTTAAATTGAGAGTTGGGTCAAAAATACGTGATCTACATCCTAAACACCTTTTGGACATGACTCAAACTAAATTGCTTAAAAAATTTATAGATGGTAAGGTATTAACTATTACCATTAGTCAAAGATCTTTTGAAAAGTGTAAACCATGGTATGTAAGGATTAACAAGGAAAGAATCACATGTTGTTGTAAAACCCATGTTCAATTTCATTACCATTATGATGTATTTCAATCTATACGTGGTACCATGCATAGTAAAGAAATGTTGCAGGAATGTGGTATAAAAATACCAAATCAAACTATAAAGGATTTCATATCCTGTTTGTTTTGTAAGCCACCTAATGATCAATACTTTCTTTCCAATGCATGTCTTTCTAGTACATGTGATATGTGCAACAATCTTTCTTTGTTAGATGAATGTTTGCATGAAAATTCTTTGACTACTTTTGGACAAGAATTAGTTGATGTAAAAAAATTTAGAACTATTGAATATCTATTGAAGGATGAGAAGACTGGAAGAAGGTGTGATCTAGTTACAAATAAAGTTAGTTGTCATGCATTTATGGATGAGTTTAAGAGTGTGATCATACCAAAATATATTAAACACTCTCAATATGCTAGATGGCTTGACAAAAAAATTTGCATATGTAAGAATACATTTCCAATTGGTAATATACTTTCAATTGTTGACTTTGCAGAGAACTACACACTTGCACCACAAGATGAGATACAACCACAATATTACAATTCAGTGCAAGTAACAATTTATGTTCATATAGTTTATAGGCATGCACTTGATAGTATAGAGAAGGATCAAAAAATATTGAGAGATTACCATTTCTATATGAGTGATAATAAACTTTATTCATATGAGTTTGTCCAATATTGTTTCAAGGTCTTTTATGATAATTTAAAAGAGAGACAAATTCAAATGACACAACATTGGATATGGTCAGATAATTGTACAAGACAATTCAAGAATGCTAGAATGTTCTATTGGTTGAGTAGGACACATAGGAAACTAATATCCAACATGTGTGGAGTTTTTTTGAGGCTAGACATGGTAAAGGAGAACATGATGGTGTTGGTGCATGTGTGAAGAGAGCCCTTAGTAGAGAGAAATTAAAACTTGAGGAAAAAGCCAAATTCAAAAATGTACATGAGATTGTGGAATGGTGTAACAAATATTTATACACAGGATCAAGTGAGAACTTTACAGTCAAACGTTTCTTCTACCTAGTTGAAGAAAAGAATATCCTTTCAAGATATGATTGTGAGACAATTAGTGGGTTAGCTAAATGGCATTCATTTAGGAGTTCATATTCTAACGCTTGGACAATATGGACTAGAGAATTTGTTTGTTTTTATCAGTTTTGTCTTGCAATTGAATGGGAAGAATGCGAGAATATAGAATGGGTTGAAATTGGCAACAAAAATCATTAGCATCTACTGACATGCATTTTCAAGATGATATAGTAAATGAAGGCCAAAATGTTACTTTTGCATCAGAAGACTATGGTCGTATTTCAGACCCCATACAACCTAGTATGCACAATCTAATTAGATTTTGTTGTGATCTCATGCTTCAATTTATATAATCTGCATATGTACACTCATGTGATTAAAGTGTTTATGTACTTTATCTTATCTTGTAGGACATGTTTATGTTATTATTGCGCCTAGTGATAATGATGAATAGACTGAGTATTGGTTATCTAGATGTGTGGAACCTAAGAAAAAATTGACATGTCATCAAGTAGACAATGATGGTTTTGAGTATCCAATTGTGTCTGTCGTTGTAGCTGGCACCTAGCTACATAGATACCTAACAAGAAGAAATGGTTTTCTAGCATTTGAAGACTACCAAACCGAAAAGAAGATTTTACACTATTCTCATTTGGTTGTGGCAACAAATATCAAATTAGAAAGATACAAAGGGAGACTCGCCAATAATTTATTATGGACAATTTTAATGGACGAGCACGAGACAATCATAGATGCATTGCAAAAGAGAGATGATGCAGATGGTACAGTGGGATGACTACACTTAAATCAAACACATGTAAGTTTTTTCTTTATTGTATTATTTTTATATATATGTACCATGTATAATTTAATTACATGTATGTTTGTGTTGTCAATACCAATTTAGAGAACTTATATATACCTCTTATTCAGGTGTCAATTACAATTTGTGCAAATTTAGATGTTAAAGTGGATTGAACATCAACATCTTGTGCAATTTCACATAGTAAGTACATAAAAATTACACATATATTTACATAGTTCAGACACGTCATACTAATTTATGTGTTTATTAACATGTGTTTTTGTTTTACAATTTTATTTTACAGGACCTCATTTGAAGAGATGTGTTGAACCAATTTTATATTTTGACTTCACTTCTATAAATATATCATTGACATTGTCTTACATATATTGTGAAATATGTTGTACAAACTAATTTAAATATGAGATTTTACTTCTATTTGAAAGTTACAGGTATGCACTTGATAAATTATAAATTAATTGTAAATTTAAGTAATGACCTCCTATTTTGTTCCATTACTTTTACATTCAAGCATGTTTAAATTAATTTTTGTTTGAAGTTTCAAATTACTATTGATTGTGATATTAAAAACAAGTCACTTGTACATGATAATTTAAAGATCATTACTCATTGTATTGATTATATGTTATTGTTATGTTGATAATTGACATGTATGTTTAACCATGTTAACCATGTTAAGTGAGAGGGAGGGAAGGATGAAGAGAGTGAGAGAGTCCAAGAGGTTTCCAAGAGGTTTCTAAGAGGTTTTGATGGATTATAAAGGTTCCTAACGGGTCTTAAGGGGAGATAGGGAGTCCTACCAAGTCATAATGTCTGCTATAGGTTAAATAATAGGTCTTAATATATCTTAGTAGGGTGAAAAGGCCTTATTAGGTAATAATGAGTCTTACATTACCAAATGACACATAAGGACCTCTTACAATATATATGTTAAGGGGTCCTAGGGGGTCCTACTAGTTCATTATGTCTGTTATAGGTTATAATATGTATTACTAGCACATAATAGGTATTGCTAGTGAATAACGAGTCTTACATTACCAAACAACACATTAAGATCACTTATGATACATTGTTAGGTACGTTATCCATACATGTGTGTCTTAAGGGGACATAGAGTCCTAATAGGTCATAATAATTTCTATAGGTTCTAATAAGTATTAATATGTATTACTAGGATATAATAGGTCTTATTAGGTAATAATGACTCTTACATTACCAAAAAACACATTAAGATCACTTATGATACATTGTTAGGTACGTTATCCATACATGTGTGTCTTAAGGGGACATAGGAGTCCTTATAAGTCATAATAATTTTTATAGGTTCTAATAAGTCTTAATATGTATTATTAGCACATAATAGGTATTTTTAGTTAATAATGAGTCTTACATTACCAAACAACACATTAAGATCACTTATGATACATTGTTAGGTACGTTATCCATACATGTGTGTCTTACGGGGACATAAGAGTCCTAATAGGTCATAATAATTTCTATAGGTTCTAATAAGTCTTATTAGGTAATAATTACTCTTACATTACCAAACAACACATTAAGATCACTTATGATACATTGTTAGGTACGTTATCCATACATGTGTGTCTTAACGGGACATAGGAGTCCTAATAGGTAATAATAATTTCTATAGGTTCTAATATGTCTTAATATGTATTATTAGGATATAATAGGTATTATTAGGTAATAATGAGTCTTACATTACCAAACAACACATTAAGATCACTTACGATACATTGCTAGGTAGATTATCCATACATGTGTGTCTTAAGGGGACATAGGAGTCCTAATAGGTCATAATAATTTCTATAGGTTCTAATAAGTCTTAATATTTATTATTAGGATATAATAGGTCTTATTAGGTAATAATGACTCTTACATTACCAAACAACACATTAAGATCACTTATGATACATTGTTAGGTACGTTATCCATACATTTTTTAATCTAGTAGGTCAATTTTATTTGTATGAATCTCAATGCATAAATTTGATTTGATATTTATCCAATAATCTTTTTTATATCGGTACTAATGCTCTATAAATAGTTAAAATTATTGTTCATCTAGCATATATACTTAGAAAATGTGTCATATGTTCATGAGTAAAATATGTCGAAATAAAGAAAACGGTTTGAATACTTAAAACATGATGAAACATAATAATATATACTACATACACAAGCATGATAAGAAGTCATAAAAAAATAGTACATGGTCACTATACATCATAACATGATCTATGAAGTTAAAAAATACAGATATAATATAGTTTTAACTATCCTAACACAAATTGTATACATCATAAACAATATATATCATAAAAACACAATCTAAAGGTGCCAACAAGACCTAATCTATTTGATCGAATGTCCTCTTTACTCCATGCAAAGTAGACTCAAATGTATCATCATGTGTAATATGAGTCATCTCATCATGTGGGACACCCTATGAGTAGATGGATCACCCTATGTAACATGAGGCACGTCTCATCATGTGCATGCTTAATTGAAATGAGTTTCAAAATCTAGCTTGCAAATAAATTAAATATTCACTACATAATAAAATAAATACCACATGAGATGGGTGTCCCTAAGTAACAGGAGAAGGCACACTGTGAAAACTACCAAATGCAGCAGTGGTGAGGTCCTATAATTTACAATACATGCATTTTTAAAATTTGATTTTAGAGCATAATGAACTATACATTATGTACATAAATCACAATACTGACCTCAAATGATGATGTAGGTACCTCCATCTGGCTAAGTCCTATGCTCTCAAAAAAACTCATGGTGACATAGTCCTAAAATTATGGATACATAAACATTTAGTCAAAATTATATATACATGAATAATTACAAAGTACACAAACTAAAAAGTACATAATTTGTGCACTGCATTTTTATACACTATAAATTTAACATGTATATATATCATACCTAAGTAGTATTCAATGTCACAGATGTGTCTACAGGTATGCTAGCATGATGATCATAAGATGGAGTCAAAAATAGACTATATCGATGCCTGTATGGATGAGTATGATATGGCTCTTGTTCGTAAAATCAAAACACATAAAAGATTTATACATGTGAGTCAAAATTGTTCAGATTATAAGTTAATAATAATGTACATACATAATTTAATAGTACAAATTATTTGTCTTCAGTCAAAAGTTCATACCATATGTATTTGAGGTTGTGCCTCAGTGGTAACTAGAGCAGGACTTGTACTAACATCAAATTGTGTAGCTGTAGACAATCCCTACAAAATTAGATAAAAAGAACATATGAGCACATGTTATTAAATTTGATTTTGAATGTACGTTTTTACAGTGTAATTCAAAGTGCATACCGTATAAGGGATGCCAACGTCTATAGGTCTCGAAAAAAGACTATACTGCCTCCTAGGAGGAATAGTATCATCCATCCTCTGTTATTTCAAAAGTACAAATTAATATGGTTAATACAATTACACATGTATGTAGAAAGTAAATAAGTGTGTGCTTTATATTAAAATTAAAATTAAAATTTTACCTGTTGCTCTTGGCTCTCTCTAAGCTCTCCCTGCCGCATGAGGTCAACAAATGATGACACATCTATCTCGTCACTACCATCACCATGGGTAGTGTATACATCATCATCAAAATCAGCACCCTTAGCATAATGGTCATCATGTGCTACATCAGGATCACTTTGGGGGCCTGTGCATATGCCTCCACAACTAGTACAAATATGTCGAAGTGGAGGAGCATGTGTCGCCTATGTCCACTGTTGTACTAAATTGCTCGAAAGGGCACTCAAATGGGTAAGAGTAGCCAAAATTGCTCAATGATGGTGAGGAGCAGGCACAACAAGTGCTAGAAGAGGTACAAGTGGCTGAGCTTGCCTGCGGTTTCTCATTCTATTGCTCAAATTTTCCCCAGGCCTATCCTGAGGCATCCCTTCACCAACCCCTTGACATGCTTTCATATCAAAATGATTGGGTTTCAAACCCAATTCAAACTCAGCCCATAGCTTCCTAAGGAAGTACATGGGCACCTCATGGTTAGCGTGTGGTGGATGGTCAATTACCATCCACCACCGCTCCCAAAAATGTGCTACCATATGTGGATGTGTACACCACCTAATAGAAATGTGAGGCTTCTTCTCATTAATTTCCTCACCTTTCTTAGGGTTTTAAAAGTACCTTTTAAAATTCCCTTTACCTATAATAAGGTTATGAACTTGTTTGTATGATAAGCCGTTGGAATAAAAGGTATGCATGCTTTCCCTCCACAATCTAAATCAATAAATGTCAAAATCTAAATGATGTATAGAGTGAATCATGCCTTGCATGCTATTTGCAAGATGTAGTAGGTGAGGAGGGGGTGGGTCTCATGTTAGATAGCCTCTATATCACGCATGAGGTCATTAAGGTTACACCTCATGGTCTCACAGAGCTCATCTGCGGTGGGTGGTGGAGGTGGAGGTGGGGGTGGGGGTGGAGGTGGAGGTGTAGGTGGAGATGGAAAGGGTAGAGGTGGGGGTGTGAGAGGGGGAGGGGGTGGCGGCGGGTCCATCAAATATAATCTGCACATATGTTTAAACAACATAAAAAATGACAAAATTACTATTTAATAAAATTTAAATCTAAAATATCAACTAGATATATAAATGCGCATATCTTTATTAAAATCATATCAATTAAATATATAAAGTTAAACACTTAGGTCAAATTGAACATTAAATACCGAATTTACACAAAGTTAAGTCAAACCAAGTTAAGATTATGGCAAGGTTATGGTTTACAATTTTGTTATGTTTACGGTTTTCATGATGGCTAAGCTTAAGATTATTATAATGATTATGGTCCTTTAATGTTAGGGAACTTACCTAGGATTATGGTTTTAGTTAGAATTATATTTAGGTTTGGGATATTTATTATGGTCCTATTGTTTAAAGGATATATAATAGATGACGTTAGGATGAGAGTTAAGGTTAAAATTAGAATGAAAGCTTAGAGATAGAATTATGAGTTGATTAAAATATTATTTATGATTATATTTTGAATCCTAAATATTATCCACTTTTTAATGCAAACTATAAGTCTAGATCATGCCCTAATGAACTAATACATGAACCCTATCCCTAACCATATAATAATCCTAATTCTAATCATAATCCTAATTCTTATCATAAATACTTAAACTTCATAAATTATCATTTTTCTTAAGGTGTTTTGATGAGTTGCTGGATATAAACCTTAATCATAAATCCAAATATACTTATAAAATCTAAATTATAATAGTTTAGATCCTATTTATATTCTAGAATTGAATACAAATCCTAATACTAGATCCTAATCTTAAATGTTAATTGTTAAACCCTAACCTTATACATGTAAATCATAGTTAAGGTAAAGATTAGGGTTTAACATTTAAGCTTAATATTTTTATTTAGAATTAGGAGAAGGACTTAGCATTTATGATTACTTTTAGGATAAAGGTTTACCATTTAGGATAACTTAGTTAGTCTAAGGGTTAAGAATTAAGGATATAAAGGTTTAGGATAAGGGTTCTGACTTAACATAATTAGAATTTAAAAGTTAATGTCAAGGTTTAATATTTTGTAAATTAGGCACATGCAATCATAAAATGGATGTAATCATGTGAATTCAAGTCACACTAAATAAACCATACATGATGCTAGAAAGCTATAAAGTGTAATGAGATTATGATCTCGTAATATGGATTAGCTCTTGAAAATGCCCATAATTCACTCATAAGCACTTGCAAATCACCTAGAATGATTTGCATAACCTTAGTACAAAAAATGTAAATATCTCAAAAGCTTGAGTTGATGGCACATTTATAGAAATCTCTAGGAGTTCAATGGTTTGGATTCATTCTCCATGAGTGGTGGAGGTTAAATCCTTTATTTATCAATACATGATTAAACTTTATTGGTGGGAATTAATTTCATTTTCCATTAGTGATGATATGGATAATTGATCATTTTAATTAATGCATTTAATTAATAGTTCTAGCCATAGGATTTAAAAACTTGATTTGATTAATTATGTTAGGATTAATTAATGAATCAATGTCTCTTTTCTAAAATTGTTGTTTATATATTAAATTAATGATTTTTGTCATGGGCCTCTGGAGCAGGAAGCCAAAGGAGAGCCCACATAAGAAGATGTCATTAGAGGATTGTAGAGAATATTGAGAGTAGCAGAATACTAGGTGATAGTCTAGACATAGGTGTTCATCTGAGCTAGCAAGGTTTACTATTATGATGAATACTCACTTAGGATATAAAGGTTTAGGCATCTAGTGGAAAGACAAGTTATTCACTTCTCTAGATATATTCTTAGGCATCCAAGGGTGTAGTCCCTCCTACTCGCAGTGATGTTCCACCTCCACCTCTTGATGTTGAGGGAGGGTTATTTAATTAGATGCCCAATTCATTCTTCTCTTCTATTTTTTTTTATGATGTATCATTTTGAGACCTTGATATCAATGTTTAATTAGTTTTAGGATTAGGGTTCAATTTGGTTTACTGTTTGATTAGGTTTATGCTTAGGTTTCAATTAGGACAAGAGTTAATAAATTGAATTAAGTTTTAAAGTGCTAAATTTGGTTTTAGATATAGAATTATAGTTAGAGCTTTTAGATTAAAAACCAACATTAATTCAAAAATGTTAGGTTTAAATTTTGTTTTAAAGTGTTTAATATATTATTGAGTTAGGTTTAAGTTTAGGGTGATTTGGTTTAGTCTTAAGGTCAACATTTAACTTGGTTAAATCTTAGGGTAAGGGTTCAATTTGGTTAATGGTTGGGGAAAGGATTCAAGGTAAAATTTGGTTTGTACTATTAAGTTGGGATATATAATTAGGTTTATGATCATGGTTTAATTTAATTTGGTTTATATGTATAATATTAATTAGTTAAGGCCCAAGGTTAGCTTTCAATCTAGTTTGATATTCAATTTGGTTTAGGCTTACCCAGGGGTTAGTTTATTTTAGTGTTATATTAAGATATAATGCTTTGATATGACTCATTTTTTGATATTTTGATTATATAACCCCCATACATTGATAGTATATGCAATGAATCTTACAAATATTATTTGATCTCATTACATGTGTCATGGTAAATTTTTTTAGTTTATACATGAGATGCTCCTATATGGTGTTTTTCTTTTCTTATAATATAGTGTTATATATAAATTTACCTAAGTACCCTTCTTGATTATCTATGATGGATGTAGTAAATGACATATCTCTATATGATTCTTTTGATATGATATGCATGGATAATATAACGAATTTTTTTAATCCTTCCTATGCAATAAATGATGTAATTAGATATGTAAATGTTTTTAGATTCACATGTATGACATGTAGATGTAGATATGATGCTCCCCTAGGATAATTTAGTTTATCATAAATAAGGTTACAATTATGGTTTGACATTTATAAAATTAGTACTTGGTTCTTAGGATCTAGTTATTTAATTAGGATCATAGTTAATCCTAAATGACGCCCAGCCAAGGGATCCAAAGAACTAATCAAAAGTTTTACTAAGCAAGCAATAACATACATACAATAATTTACATTTATAAAAAACATAAGAGATTACATTCCTTAACGAGCACATTTACATTTCATTTTTTAGTAATTATAAGTACTAAAAGTAAAATAAATAACACATCCACATGAAAGAATAACTACTTGAGTTCAATCCATTTAAATAATATACATTTGTTCTGGATGCCACTTGGCAAATTAATTCAGAATACACAATCATCCACTGTACATGTCACAGGGTATGAAAGGATGAAAGAATATACATCTATAAAATAGTTTACATCATCCATTTTTAATCCATGAAACAAAGTACAATACAATTTAAGTAAAATCATTAAATACTAAGTTTTGTGTTTGGATCCCTTGGCGGGGTGTTACATGATTAATTACTTAGTTATATGTGTTTAGGGTTTTATTGTACATAACTATATGGTTAGGTTGAGGTTGTAGTTTAAACAATGAATTTAGGTTGAGGTTATATGGTTCTAGGTCGAGGTTATAGTTTAAACAATGAATTAAGGTCGAGGTTATATGGTTCTAGGTTGAGGTTATATTTATTTGTAATTACATGTTTAAACAATGAATTTACATCTAATCTAAGCATTCAACATTGTAATAAATACATAAATTAAATACATTTCAAAACATCTAAAATAATACTTTTTTAAATGAGCATTTACGAAACTATATTTTAATTAACAGATATAATAATCTAAACATATAATCATTAACAATGTAAATTTAGAATTTTATGTATATTAAAACTTAAAAAAACAATAAATTAACGTACATATAAAACGTAAAACTGAAATTTATTTAAGTAAAATAGTACAAAACATATTAAAATACCTAGCATATTGAAGACTAGCAACAGGGGGTTGTCGGTAAAGCTGAAAATTAGGCTCACATATCTATCTCTAATCGGGCTCCCATTTTTGAAGTCATGAAAATGACTTCAAAAATGCCAAAATTGAGTTTATAATATTTTTTGAAATTGGGTACCTGATTTATAAAGCAATTGGGTGCCCAATTTTTAAGCGCCTCGGTCACCCGATCTGAGTTCTAAAAATTGGGTACCCGATTCTAGCAAAATCGAGTACCCATTTTTTAGAAATACAATTCCGCGGATTTGACTTCCACAGAATTGCAACCCAACTTCTTGCGGTCACCCTTATTTTTCTATCCTATAATATCTAAAAATTCTCTCGCAATGATCAAATTTCTAGTAACTTTGAAAAGAGAGAGATTGCCAAGAAAAACACGAGGGTTTAGTTTCACCATTTTGCATCTTGTTCTATTTGTTGTGGCATGATAAAAAAATGGAGTATATTAGTAAATAACTAGCTCTTAAATTTAGTCAATTACTGATTAAGACTTGCCAGCTTCATGGACTATGATCTTTCCAATACTTTAAATCTATTGTGCACACAATAAGGAGTTTGGGCTTATTTCCTTAAATTTCTCAACATGGATCAGCTTATGTGGTACTTGGAATTTCAAAGTGAAAAGTTTAGAATTAAGAAAGCCAAAAATCTTTTCAACACATTATTTATAAAGACAAGGTATTGATTTTTCATAAAAATTGATTTGCTACAACATTAAATTTGATCATAGAGAATTAATATTGTTAAAATTATAAATCAGAAGTATTTTAAAAGCTATAGAATTTTCTATGAGAATTACTAGTTTGTAAATACTTTTGTTCTCAAGACTTCTCATAGGGATGCATGCAAATAGTGAACTGCCCAATCTACCTAATTAATAGTTCTAGTCAACACAAAGTTGGTTGTGTTTATTCATTTTTTTACAACGTTCTTCTTTCATGTAGCACCACACTCGAGCTTTGCAAACCATTCATACATATTAGTAAAAGTCATGAGTGTTAAGTTCTTCATGAGTGTTAAGTTCTTCGGTTCCCACTTTATTTTGAGACCTTCCATGCAACCTAGAGTCAATAAGGGGTAGGTTTGTTGGCTATGCTAGAGTACTTTAGGCACAACTTCCATGACACCATGTACAAGTTGTCCCTCTTGGCTTCCCTAGTCAAGCTGATAATAATCTACAACTCCTTTGTGTTGGGCCTCTCCTTTCTAGACTTTGATTGGGCTTTGGTTGAGCGGGTCCAAAAACTTCTCCTCTAGGATATCCTTCTAGCCCATCTTTGATTTTTTCAAGTTCCTTCATTGCCTTCAGGGGTTTACGAATTGACGACAGTCACAAATACTCTTACCTTTATTATTGTTCCTTTGAGATTGTTGCTAGTTCCAATTCTGCAGGCATGGCCTGTCGCTTGTATGTCCAAGAATTTGTTTTTATTTTGGCTTTAGCCTTAGGACTAAGACTATTAGGTTTAATCATAGCCAACCATGTGGCATGTTATGATTGTTAGCTTTCATATTTTTGTGAAGTATTATATTTTGGACTAGTAATCTAGACTTTAGATTTGATGATAACTAATGGTGGTGTTGTGCTTTTCTAAACCCAGTTCTTATAGAGCTAATCTTCCTGTTTCGCTTCTTCCATGTGCTCTAGATGATTTTTAGTATATTATTAATATATATCTAGTGTGTTGTGATTGTACCATGGGCCAACACCTTCATGCTGCATTTTAGTTTGTTATTTTCCTATTTTAATTTTTATGTGGAGGTTTTTTTTTATGATTATTTTATTCATATATGATAAATTAAATATATGTAGATAATAATTTTTAGTATATTTAAGTTATTTTTAAAATCTTTTTAAATTTTTTTTAAAAAATTATAATTTAATTTATTCACATTAAATTATATTTAAAAATAACTTTATTATTAAACATCTATTGACTCATCTTGCAAACACAAAAACGTGCAACTACTAGTATAAGATCAATTAAATTACCTAGAATCACATTTTTTTAAAAACTTTATGTAAGAGAATAATTATTCACATATGTTCACATGTATGAGTTGATAGTTCATTGCATGAAAAAATTAGGTTAGAATTTATTTTAATAATTAAATAATAAACAATCAATCTTTATGTATTAAAATAAATTCTGAATTCAATATATCAAATAATAGATAATTTAAGTACAATTTACCTTTATATCAAATGATCTAGAGCTATGTACATGTATATATGTATATCACAACAACTTGGTTCATATTCAATATGTTAAACTTGAAAATTTTCCTCTATCACCTCGAATAGGCCCCTAGGACTTGGTAAGGCAATATAGATCCATGAACCTTTAAAAAATTTAGGTTTTCCTAATGTCACAAGTTGATTTTATTGTCTATATTTTATGAGTAACATAGCAATGAAAATTTTATTTTTAGCTTAAATATATAGTAAATATCTAACATGAAAGTTTTACTCAAAGGTAGAATTAATTTAACTAGGGATAAGACTAGCAATCTAAACCCTAAACATTAAACTAAGTATAATGTGCTCCCTTACCTTAAAACCATAATTTTAACTCTAAACCATAGATTCATGAATGTAACTCTAATCCTAAGTCGAACTCTAATCCTAACATTAACTAAAAACCTAATCCTAAACAAGCATAACCAAATGCTTAACACAACCTTAGCCCTAATTATGACATAAGCCGAGACTAGATCTTAAATTCTATTTGTGATTTCCAATAAGTCATGTTTCCCTTGCAAATCAAATGTAAAATTAAATATAAATTTGATATTTATATTTTAAAAAAATGATATTGCAATAAGTATAATTTTAAATATAATTAATTTAAATTCTAATTTAAATCTAATTTTGATATAAATATCTACTAAATAAAAATTAAAAACCTTTATCATAAATAAAAATTAATTAAAATTTAGAATTCAATATATTTGATATAAATATTAATTAATGAAAAATAAATTCAATACAATTGAAATTGTTAAAAATATTGATTCATGAATGTAATTCTAATCCTAAGCCCAACTATAATCCTAACATTAACTAAAACCCTAATCCTAAACAATCACAACCAAATCCTTAATACAACCTTAACCCTAATTATGACATAAACCTAGACTCTTTTTTAAATTATATTTGTTATTTTCAATAAGTCGTGTTTCCCTTCCAAATCAAATGTAAAATTAAATATAAATTTGATATTTATATTTGAAAAAAAGTGATACTACAATAAATATACTTTTAAATCTATATTTAATTAAAATAAAAAGAATTAATCTAATTTTGATATAAATATCTACTAAATAAAAATAAAAACTTAAAATCTTTATCATAAATACAAATTAATTAAATGATATAAATATTAATTAATAAAAAATAAAATCAATACAATTGAAATTGTAAAATATTGATTCATGAAAACTCTAATCCTAAGCCCAACTCTAAAATATTGATTCATGAATGTAAAATTCTAACTCTAAACCCTAGATTCATGAATGTAACTCTAATCCTAAGCCCAACTCTAATCTTAACATTAACTAAAACCCTAATCCTAGGCAATCATAACCAAATCCTTAACACAACCTTAGCCCTAATTATGAAATAAACATACTCTCTTTTAAATTCTATTTGTTATTTTCAATAAGTCGCGTTTCCCTTCCAAATCAAATGTAATTTATAAAATATAAATATAAATTTATATTTGAAAAAAAATGATATTGCAATAAATATACTTTTAAATATATATTTTTAAATTTAAATTTCAGTCTAATTTTGATATAAACATCTACTAAATAAAAATAAAAATTTAAAACCTTTATCATAAATACAAATTAATTAAAATTTAAAATTTGATATATTTGATATAAATATTAATTAATAAAAAATAAATTCAATACAATTGAAATTGTAAAATATTGATTCATGAAAATCTCTCTCTCTCCCCCTCCTCATCCTCTCTCTACATCTCATCATCTCTTCCCCCTACTTCTTATCCCTCTTCTGCCTTTCTACCCACTTTCACCTCTTATTATTATCTATCTTTTTGGATTATTATTTTGTTTTGTTTAAAGTTACCATTCATATTGTCTTATATTTTAGTTTGGTTTGTAGTAATGATTCAATTTATTTATCATTCAGTTATTTTTAAAATTCACATTTAAGTTGATTATTTAATAGCTTTTTGGAGTATTATTTTATGATTAGGCTTAAATTTGGTATAATGTTTAATTAGCATTAAGATTAAAGTTTATTTAAGTGTTTAACTTTATTTTAGTGTTAGTATAATGGTTCTATCTGGTGTAGATTAAGATTAAATTAAATTTATTATTAGAGGTTGTTTTTAGATTATTATTTTTTTGGATTAAATTAGATTCCAAGAAAGGACATTTAGCATTCACTTTTATTTAGTCTTCATTTTCAATATTATTTAAGATGATATTTAATTTCATATAATTTGTTAAAGTAGGTTTTGTTTACTATACTTTGTATGTTTTGTACGTTTATGATGTCTACAAAGTTTCTTTAATCCAAGTATATTCTTTCTTCTTTTTGTTATATTCAAGTATTTAAAGATGTATTAGATGTAAATTGATAAAAATTGATATTTTAGATTTATTTTATTAAATAGTAATTTTGTGCATTTTTATGTTGTTTACATATATGCAGATTATATCTAATGGATCGACCCTCACCCTCACCCCCACCCCCTCCATCTCCACATCTACCTCCACCCCCACCTTCATGACCACCTAGTCCTCTTTCACCACATCTTGCAGAGGATCTGAGGGAGAGGATGAGATGCAACCTTCACAACCTCATGTGAGATATTCAGACCATTAGGCACAAGGCTCACCCCCCACCCACTTCACCTTGCAGATAGTATGCAAGGCATTGTATACTCTATTGAGCATTTGGATAGTGACATTGATAGCTTTAGACTGTGGAGGCAAAACATCTGTGCCTTCTATTCTAAAGGCCTATCTTATAGAGAGGTCCATCAACTCAAATTAAATAAAGGGAATTTTAAAAGATATTTTGTAAACCCTAAGATGGGTCTTGAAATAAGAAAGAAGAAGCCTCACATATCTATTAGATGGTGCACGCATCCCCATATATCAAAGCACTTTTTGGAGCGGTCATGGATGGTATTTAACCATCCACCACACACAAATCATGAGGTGCCTAGCTTCTTTCTTAAGAAACTATGGACTGAGTTTGAATTGGGTTTGAAACCTAATTATTTTGATATTAGAACATTTTAGGGGGTTGGTGGAAGGATGCCTTAGGATAGGCCTCCGAAAAAGCTCAGCAATAATACAAGGAATCACAAACATCCTCAGCCTCTTGTACCACTTCTTGCATTAGTTGTCCCAACACCTCTCCATCATTGAGAAGTGTCATTTTCTCTTACTTCATTGAGTGCCCTTTCGAGAAATTTAGCGGAGAAGTGGACACAAGTGACACATATTTGTCCACTTGGAAATGTTTGTAGCAGTAGTGGAGGTATATACAGAGGCCCCCAAGGTGATGATGATGTAGCACATGATGACCATGATGTCGAGAGTGTTGGTTTTGATGATGGGGCATATGCTTCTCATGGTGGTGGTAGTTATGAGATTGATGTTGAGTCATTTGTTGACATTTGTAGAGAGGGAGAGAGTCAGGAGCAGCAGGTAAAAATTTAATTTCAAAATTAATAAAGTACATAATTGTTTACTTTCTACATATATGCATAATGGTATTAACCATATTAATGTATGTTAATTTCCAATTAATAGAGGATAGATGATATTGTTCCTCCTAGGAGGCAGTATAGTCTTTTTTTGAGACTTTCAGACGTTGGCATCCCTCATATGGTATGCACTTTGAATTACACTATAAATAATGTACATTGGAACTTGAATTTAATAACATGTGCTCATATATATATTTTATCTTATTTTGTAGGGATTGTCATTTGTTACACAGTTCGATGTTTTATAGATCTTGATCTATCAACCACTGAGGCACAACCTCAAATACCTTTAATATGAACTAAGTTTGAAGACAAATAATTTGTACTATTTTATTGTACACATTGTTATTAACTTATCTTCAACTTTGATTTATGTACAATAATGTATTTTGGTTTTACAAATAGGAGTGGATCGTACTTATCCATATAGGCACCAGTATAGTCTATTTTTGACTCCTTCATCTTTTGACCATTTCAGATATGTCAATGATCATCATGGTAACATATTTATAGACACATCGATGACACTGGCTACTACTTAGGTATGATATATATGCTTTTATTTCAAAAAAAATGTAGTGTAAATTATGTACTTTTGAATTCACGTACTTTGTAATTCATGTCTATATAATTTTGACTCAAGGTTTATGTATCCATGATTTTAGGACTATGTTGCCATGAGTGTTGCTGAGACTATAGGACTAAGGTAAATGGAGGTACATACATCATCCTTTTAGGTTGTTATTGTGATTCATACATACATAGTTCATTATGATCTTTATCAAATTTTTAAAACTTGTGTATTCTAAATTACAGGATCTCACCACTACCACATTTGGTAGTTTTTACAATGCACCTCCTCTTGTTATAGAGGGACACCTATCTCATGTTGTATTAATTTTAATAAGTACTAAATATTTAATTAATTTGAAAGCTAGATTTTGAAACCCATTTCAATTAAGCATGTACATATTGTCTTCTCAAGATGTGACACACGATGCCCCATAGATGTCCCACATGATGAGACACATCATGTTACATAGGATGATCCATCTGAGTCCTCTTCATGTGGAGTAAAGAGGACTATATATTAGATAGATTAGGTCTTTTGGAACCTTATTATGTTTTTATGACACATGTTTATTCTGATACACTTTTTATTAGGATAGTTAACTGTATTATATGTATTTTTTGACTTCATAGATCATGTTATGACATGTTAGACCATGTTATATATTTTTATAACTTCTTATTATGCTAGTGTATGTAGTATAGATAATTATGTTATGATGGGGTGAATGCACCAAGTTTTGGTGCCAAAAATATGACACACAACTCAAATTTCTAAATTTCTAAAAGTGCATGTTATTCATGTTATGACACAGTTTGTTAGTATATGTTACATGAACAATAATTTTAATAATTTTAATTTAATATAGGAACATTAATTTAAACATGTTTGAACATAAAAGTAATGGAAAAATATAGGAAGTCAATACTTAAATTGACAAAGAATTTTTAATATCAAGTGCACACCTTTAACTTTCAAATAGAAGTGAACTCCTATATTTTGCTCAACTGAAATCATATAAATTTAAAACAAGTGAAGTCATATATATGTAACACAATGTGAAGGACATAAATAGAAGTGCACTCCTATTTTGAAATGTTTACAACATGTTTCGATTTCAACATTAAAAAATGGTTCAACACATTTCTTCAAATGAGATCCTACAAAATAAAATTTTAAAACAAAAACATGTGATAATAAAAGCATAAATTAATAAGAGCTATCTATATTGTGTAAATATGTGTAATTTATGTACTCACTATGTGTAATTGCACAAGATGTTGATGTTCAATCTACCTTATACATTTAAATTTGCATAAATTGTAATTGAGACCTAAATAAGAGGTATAAATAAGCTCTCTAATTTTCTATTGGCAATGCATACATACATTTAAATTATATAACTACATATATAAAAAGAGCACAATAAAGAAAAAATTTACATGTGTTCAATTTAAATGTAGTCATCCCACTGTAACATATGCATCCTCTCTCTTCTACAATACATCTATGATTGTCTTGTGCTTATCCATTGAAACTGTCCATAATACCTTATTGGCAGGTCTCCCTTTGTATCTTTCTAATTTGGTATTCATTGCCACAACCAAATGAGAATAGTGTAAAATATTCTTTTATGATTGGTAGTCTTAAAATGTTGGTAAACCATTTCTTCTTGTTACATATGTGTAGCCAGGTACCAGCTACAATGACAGATCCAATTGGATACTAAAAACCATCATCATCTACTTGATGACATATCATTTTTTCTTAGGTTCCACACATCTAGCTAGCAAATACTCAGTTTGTTCATCTTTATCATTAGTTGCAATAATATTATAAATAGGTCCTACAAGATAAGATAAAGTACATAAACACTTTAATCACATGTCTACATAAATAAATAATATATTAATGACATGTACTATTTTTATAAGAAAAATAGGTTTTACAGGGATCCTGAAACCCAAAAGTTAAAACAAAAACCAAGGATGATAATAAGCATATAAAGCCCAACCAAACAAAGACAAGTCACACGACTGCTAATAAGCATGAAGCTCAGCCAAACATAAAGGTCATCAAAAAGGCCAGTTCAACTTACATAAAGTCGAAATAAGAAAAGTCCAACTTAATGAAAAAACAATAGAAAACTAACAGCTAAAGACATGAATAAATAAAACATGAGTAATCCTCTTTCTTTCACTCAGCTCCTGCATTGTCTAAGTAGCTTCATAAACTTTGTGAGTCTCCTCTACAATCTACTCCTGACTCTTCTGGGCTTCTCGATCTAGGTTGCTAAAAGTAATTTTTTTCACTAGATCCTCTTCCACCTTGGCTCTTTCCCTATCCTTGTCCTCACCGTCGTCTAGCAAGCCTCTGGCTTTTAACATTCAAGTTAGGGATAGAATGTTATCATTTATGGAATTGAAGATGGAAATCATCTAGTTTGATAGATTATGGTTATAATTTTCTAGGTTCAAAATCCTCTTCTCAGCTAAACTAATTCTATCCTCCTTATTGTTCTGATTTCCCAGACTTGGCTCCTTCCTACTATTTTCCATTTGGCCAATTTTTTCCCTAACCTCTTCCAATTCATGATAAATCCATTTGATTGACCTAAAGTTGTCAATCGTGCTATTATGAACATTATTCAATAGGTTCATGCCCATTTCCATAGCATTATCCATTATTTCCACCATAGCTGGATCGATGGGTTCTTTGAACTGGATCTGTCCCTATTTTTCTTCCAAAATTTGGGGATTCATTACCTTTCTAACAATCCCCATCTTAGATGTTCTAACATTAAAATTTCTCCATGCATTTCACCTATCCTTAATAATCACCTCTCCACCTTCTCCTCCAATTTTGTCCTTCTCCTACTCCTGGGAATGAATAGGTGAAAGAGGGATAGCAGAGATATCTGGCCCTAACCCCAAAACCTCCTCAACATCCATCTGTTTTTGCCTCTTCCTTTTCTTTGTAGCTGGAGCCTCCCTCTTAATTTTTGTCTCCTCCTCATCATCATCATCAAATTTTTTATCCTCACCTTCCTCATTGTTTTCTTCATCACCCTGGCATATAATTTTAGGCCCATGTCCTCTAGGGCTCTTCCTACTTGGGATAATAGTGAGGGAAAAAATTTCTCTAACTCTTTAGCCTTCTTTCCAAAGGAAACTTTTCCTCCCCCTCTGAGCTGATACTTTCAATATCCTCTGAGTGAGAGGAAAAACTAGAGTTTCCTGAATCCTTAAAGGAATTTGCACCAGGCTAAGGAGATTCACTTAAAGTCTAGGATTTAAAATACTCATAAATTAACAACAATAATCCCTCATGAAGGGCAGGATTTACAGAGGGTTTTTTCTTATATACTATAATAGCCTTGTTCATAGAAGTGGATAAATAAAAGGGAAAAGAGATATTGATTCCATGACAGAAATGATTGAGAAAAACAAAGTGATGGGTTCTCACCCGATCAAATCTGGTATCCAACAAAATATACTCTATAACAGCTCGTAAAACATACCTCCAAATTTTTTTGATGGAGTCAATTTCATAGTACATTTCACATTTTACCAGATCATTCCTCTCCTTTGTTTTCTTTGCAAAGTCTTTGATTGCATTCACTGATAGCTTCTTGTCTCTATAAAATTTGAAGCCCTCTGCTGGAATCTTAGACACAAGAGTAATAACTTCCTTTGTGATCTAAAATGAGACTCCATTCATTTTAACTCTCCCATCCTTCCAAGAGTTCACCATATTGTTAGTTACATCAAGGTCAAAGCCATGGAGTTTACCAAAATATTTTGCTATACCACCCTTCTCCAATTGCTCCCATACTTTTTCCCTTTCTCTCCATTTTTATGCTTCCCCCACAGGCTCCTTCCTAGTCCATTCCCTCACCATTTTTGCACTCTCTACCCCTACAATTCTAATAAATGCCAACCTCTAAAAACCCTTCTCAACCCTTTGAAAGCTCCAATTTTTGCTTCTCTAAAAAATACCAAAATGTTTTTCTATACCCCAGGAAAAAAGGTGGATGAAAATATTGACCCAAAAAAGTGTTAATATGACACTGATAACCTCACCTCCTAATTGTATTTTTCATAAACACCGTAATTACAATAACTCACACCCCAACTTCCATAAATTAACATTATTAAAATAAGATCTCCACTGTACTTCCCTGGAATTTTTCTAGTTTGATAAGACTCCTCGCTTCTACTAGAATATTCCTAGTCAAATTCCAAGTCATCACCTTATCAAGCCTGACTGCTTCATTGGCGAACTAGTCTGCCACGAGGTTAGCTTCCCTATAAAAATGGGTGACATGGACACATTCAAAATTTTGAAGGAGATTTTGGGTCTCTTCAATTAAATTAGCAATAGACCATGAAGGTTGACTGATTCCTTTAATACATCTTATAATGTTATTAGAATTCCCCTCCAACCATAATTTTTTAATCCCCATGTCAAAGGCCAGTTTAATTGTATGGCAAGCTACGCTGGCTTCTACAAAATGGTTAGTTTGGAAACCCAATGGATGAGAAAAAGCTACCACCCCACCACCATAATTATTTCTTATGATTCCTCCACTACCCAAAGTTCCAGGGTTATCTTTTGATGCGCCATCAAAATTTTCTTTATGCCATCCCTTTGGAGGAGGAACCATTTCACCTCCTGTCTTTTGGACCTCCTATCCTTTTCTTTTTCCTTCTTATTACCACCATTTTCAATGTCTCCCCCCTTCCTTACCTCATAGGTTTCCTTTATGCTTCTATAAATCTTCTCTCCTAGAACATAAATAGGTTCCTCTCTATCTTTGAAAATTCTATTGTTTCTTTCCTTCTAGATTTCCCAACGAAAATTAGGAAAAGTCCAGGTACTTAAATCCAACAAGTCTGAACCCTTGGACATGCTTATCCAATGAAAAAATAAATCTAGAAGATTATCTAGTTTACACTAGCTTACCCCAAAAAAAATTGTTATGTTGTCCTAGACCTCCCTTGAGAAAGGGAAATGTATAAACATATGATTGACTAATTCCATCTTATTCTTACAAAGGATACACCTATTAGGCATTATGTGACCTCTTTTTATCAAATTATCCTGTGTAAGAATTTTTTCTTGCAAGGCTAGCCAGTAAAAGATATTAATCTTTGGGGTAAGCCCACGTAACCAAACTTTCACCCAGGGAGGTTTCTCTTTTAGGCTCCAAAGGGAATTGTAGCCCAAAGCTATCGAGTAACAACCATTAGGATTGTCACCCCATATAACTTCATCCCTTTTGTTATTAATAATCATAGTATTCAACATAGTCATGATCAACTTGAGATCCTCAAAGATAATAGATAGGTCTTTCCATCCCTAGTCAATTCTATAATCACTAACTTTCAAACCAAATTTCCTTATACAATCATTAGCCCATACTTCAAATGTAGGATTATTAATAAGAGGTCCTTGTAGCAGCCAATGGTCAGTCCAAGAGAGAGTTTCCTCCCCATTCCCCACTTTCCAAAAAACCTTAGCCTTGGCCAACTCTCTTGCTTTAAGAATACCATTCCAGATAACAAACCCTCTTGGGATATCCTCATTGTTTAGCAAAAACTAGATTGAGGGTCTTCTAAGATACTTATAAATAAAGACATCTCTCCATTCCCTAGTACTATTAAAGATGCACTAGATCTATTTGGCTAGGAGAGCTATATTAAGATGCTTTAGTTTCCTAATACCCAATGCACCATAACACTTTGAAAGACAAACATTACCCCAAGCCACAAGGGGATATCTATTCCACCCTTCAAGACCCATCCACAAAAAGTCCCTTTGAAACTTTTCTATTTTCTCCGCAAATTTAAATAGAATTCCAAAAAGGCTCAAGGTATACATTGGGAGGTTCTGAAGAGTAGATCTAACCAAAAGGCATTTGCTTGCTTGACTAAGAGAAGTCCCTTTCCAGCTCACTAGCTTCTTTCTAAACCTATTAATGATCCCATTCCAAAAGGAATCAGGTGGCTTAGCTCCCAAAGGGAGTCCATGATAAGTTGAAGGAAGCTTTCCCACTTCACAACCAAGAATCCTTGCAATTTTCCTCTACCTATCCTTTGGAGTATTAATAAAGAAAAAAAAGCTTTTTTCCCAATTAATAGGTTGTCTAAAACCTCTAGTGTAAAAATCAAGAATCTTCTTCATAACCTTAGCCTCCTTGACTAAAGCTTTCCCTCCCATAATTGTATCATCCACAAACTATTGATGAGAAAAAGGATCACACCTAGAAGATGGTTTAAACCCTTTTAGCCTTCCATTTTTATTTGTTCTTCTCAATTAACCTTCCAATACATTCCACCAAAATAATAAACAAAATAGGCAAGAGGAGGTCCCCTTGTCGAAGCCCCCTCAAAGGTTTGGAAAAAATAGGAGTATCGTTAACCAAAATTGTAAGAGAAGAAGTTGAAATAAGCTAGGAAATAAGCTTACAAAATTTCTAATCAAAGCCAAAGGCCTGGAGCATCAACCTAAGGAAAGTCCAGTCGACCTGATCATAAGCTTTTGAAAGATCTAGTTTGAGAAGCATACCATCTCTCATTTTAGCTTCCATTGAATGGATAACTTCATGAACCATTATGATCAAATCCAAAAAAATTCTTCCAGAGACAAATCCCATTTTTTGCTGAGATATCATCAAAGAAAGAATTCTAAGTATTCTAGAGGTAAGCATCTTTGAGATAATCTTATAGAAAGAGTTACATAGGCTGATTGGCCTAAATTTATCTAAAGAGTCTACTCCAGGCATTTTAGGAATGCGGACCAAAAAAGTAGAGTTAATATCTTTCAGAATACTTCTAGCTCCAAAGAATTCTTGAATAGCCTTCACAACATCTTCCACAACCACCTACCAATAAATTTGGAAAAAGAAGGTAGGAAATCCATCTAAGCCTGGGGACTTATCTATTGGTAGGGAAAAATGACCTTCTCTTACTTCCTGAGCATTAGGTATAGCCATCAAAAATTTTTTGTGATGGGGTTGAATAATCTGAGGAATACATAAAATAATTTCATTCTGATCCACATTCAATAACAAGGGGTCCCAGGACAAAAGAGAGGAGAAATAGAAAATTGCCTTAGTAGAAATTTCAGCTTCTTTTGTCAAAATATCATGTCCCTTTTCTAAGGTAGAAATTTTGTTATTAGCTCTATGCTTTAGAGTAGAAATGTGGAAAAGCCTTGTGTTCTGATACCCTTCTTTTAGCCAGTTAATTCTAGATCTTTGCTTCCAGAACTTTTCCTTACTTATAATATTATGCAAGTCAGATAGAATAGATAACTCAACACTTCTATTCAAATCATTGTACCCTTCCTTTTGAATAGTATCCTGAATGGAGGTGAGTTTGATAGACAAATCATCTTTATCATGAAATATATGACCAAAAGCCATCTTATTCCAAACTTTTATCATCCTTTTCACATTACTCAACTTATTCGCTACTGTAAACATGGTAGTACCTTCCACTTCTATCCCCCACCAGTGATATACCTTATTCAATAAATCAAGATGAGAAGTCCACACATTTTCAAACTAAAAAGGGAAGTTCCTTCTTAGTTCTAAAGAGACAACCAAGAGAGATATAGGGGAATGATTAGAGCCAATTCTAGGTAGTAAAGATAGCTTACAGGAAAAAAATTGCAACCAGTCTAGTGAGATAAGAGTTCTATCCAACCAAACCTGAATACACTCCCTTCCAGATCTTTTATTTGACCAAGTAAAAGCTCCTCCTGACAGATCCAGATCCAAACAAGCCAGACTATGTATGAAATTGGAGAGGTCCATTTTACTATCCCAATCATGTGCCAAATATCTTTTCTTCTCCTCATCCACTAATGAATTATTAAAATCCTCCATTATAATTCCTTTAGTTATGTTACTGGTCTGAACCAAATCACAAACTTTGGACCAATAATTCTCTCTCTCCCTTTTAGATTTAGGAGCATAAACATTCAAAATGAATAAAAAATCATTCGAGTACATATGAAAAACTTTACAAAAAAGGTTATTACCATCATTATACAAGGTAGTGAATCTAAACTACTTATTATTAAAAAGGGTCAGCAATCCTCTAGATGCTCCTTCAGAATCTAAGGCTTCCCCACTCATGTTATTACTAAAAGATATTTTACCTAAACTCTCCTTCTTGATTTTAATTTCTTGAATCATCAGAATATCAGGTCTCTGATCTCTAATCATATTCCTAATGATTTCTTGCTTATGGGTTCCATTAAGGCCCCTTATATTCCAAGAGATTATCTTCATTTAAAAATAGGAAAACACTCCAGAAGTGTTCTTTGGCTCCCATTTTCCAAACATCTTCTGGTCTCATCTTCTCTGACTTGGCTAGCATGTCTCCTTCCTCTCAATCTTGACCTTATACCCAAGTCCAATTTACTATGACTCCTAATCTCCACTGGTGAAACTGAGGAGGGTTCCTAATTACTTTTCTTTTTAGGCTTTGGAGATAAGGATTTTTCTCTTTCCAATCCCTTATCCAAATTGCATGAAACATTTGCGTCCTTCTTAGGAGATGAGGGGAGAGCCATGACATCTTGATTTTCCCTCACTAACTCCCCTTCAAAAGAGACTCTTTCCCCCACTTCTTGCATTTGAGTATCTAACACCATCATATCCTAGGGTTGACTTTCCTCCTCTACCCTAGTGTCCTCCCTCATAACTTGAGTAGAAATTGAATTTGCTCCATTTGCCTCCTTATTTTTTAAAGATCCAAGATACTCTTTTGAAGATCCAAGATTCTTTGTTAGATCTTCCTCCTCTCTAATAGATGAAATAACTATTTGATCTTCCTTTGATTCTCCAAGGACTATCTTTGTTCCTTCATCAGCAGAGACTTCTAATATCTTCTCTAGTTCTTTCACTACCTTACTTGTTCTGTGGGCCCATTACTCTTCATAACTGGTTTAGCCAGCTCATTAATCTTAGTCACTAACAAGATATTCTTGTCTACCCTATAATTCATGCTAGCTAATTTATTCCCTCCTTTGATAGGAGCATTATCAGCCTTCTGGTCACCCTTCAGTCCCTTCCTTTTCTAGATCTTTTTCTCCTTTCCTTTGGAAAAAATATTTTTCATTTCAGCTTTAACCTTTGGGCATTGATTTTCCTTGTGTCCTACTTTTAGATGGTGAAAATAAGCAAAAGGGATACTTTCATATATGAGCTGTTGAGTATGAGTTCCCAGATTAGAGTGAAAGCTCATAATTTCTAGCATGTCATCTCCTTCTTTGACACCAATACATATCCTTGCATGCGTAAGTCAGCTTCTAGAAGCTGTTACCAAGTCTATAGATAAAATCTCCCCAAAGGAATTTGCAACTCCCACAAACAAATCCTCATTCTAGAATTCCAATGGCAGCTTTGGAAGTCTAACCCAAACCGGTGCTTGCATAAAGAATGATTCATTTGAATATAATTTCAATAACCATTTCTGAAGCACAAGGGTAGATTTACCTATACTCAAGGGTCCTCCATACAGCATGTTAGACAAGTTCTCTTTACAAGTAAAATCAAAAGACAAAAAGCCTTTTTCCATAGCCAAAACATTGACCTGTCCTTTAAGCTTCCATTTCTTCTGAGTGAAAGATCTCATTATGTCAATGTTTGGCTTTTGCCCAATAAACTTTCCCACCAGAGTGGAAGCCATTGAGGCAATACTATGATCTACCAACTTGTCTAGAATAGAAATCACACAAGACCCCTTATCCAAGCTAGAAAGAATCTTAACCAGAGGGAAGGAAGACATACCAGAGGGCTTAACACCAAAAAGAGATGACTACTTCATTAGAAAACCGAACCAATCCACCTTGGGTAGTGAAATAGATTTGTCCAGACCTTTGAACTCATCACGTGGGTTCCCATCCCCATTCTCTATTCCTTCTCCAATCTCTACAATCCCCTTACACCCTACAAACCCTTCCTTCGATCCTAGATTCTGATTTCCTCCTCCCTTTGGAATCCTACCTAGGATAGGTTTCAAATTTTGAAAAGGTGCACTACCCTATCCTTTCCCCTAACTGCTTCGACTCACACTCACCATTGGCAATTCGCTTAAGCATTTGTTATGTACTAAGCCAATACAAGAAATACTTCATATAGATGTTACAATGAAGTTGAATGCCATTTAGATGAGGGATGGTTTTCAATAGAAAATTAATGACATGTACTATTGGAAGCATGCATGCTAATGATATTCCTATGGGGGAGTATTGCAGATATGTTACTATGATGATATGTTACATTCATGACCCATTTTTTCATTGATGTCAACATAACATTTTTCTGTGGTATCTTATAGAAGAACAATGGAAAGATCAAGTTGATACGAATGACTAGTTGAGTATTCTAACTATCCAAGGCTATGGGAGATAGTTTTGACAATCTGGTAGATGTAGTTAATGTTAGAAGAAGAAAGGATAAGTCTAGAAGAAGTTAATAAGTTATGGTGATGTCTTTTTTGAGATAGAGTTTATAGAGGCATGTTCTAGTAAACTTGTTATATCTCTTAGCAAAGTTGTTGTTCTAAGAATCAAGGTTAAGGACATGAAGAAGACATGTTGATGATGATGTGGCTAAGTTCTCTCATCATAATATTGGGTGAACAGAAAGATATTCAAGTTTTAAGGCAGAAGATTTATGTTATCACTAAGTGTAACGTGCTCTTAATGTGGCCCTATAATAATTAATTGAGAAGGTCTAAAAATTGACTTAGGGAATTGTTTTAAGGACTTGGTATAAAGGAATGACATTTTCCTTTATCAAGTATGACATGAATTCTATTGATGCAAATATATTGTAAGCAGAGATAGAGTGGAAAGTGAAGTTGAGCAAAGTAGTGTAGAAGTGAAGGAAACTTCATTGTCGAGGTTTTGCTAAGTGATTTGAGGTTATGTATTTGGATCTACGGTTCATGAATTGGTCTACAAGGTCTAATAGTGATTGGTTCAATTGATAGAAAAAAGAAAAGAAGAACATAACAATGGATTGCATATTTGAGTAGTGAGCTCTTCTTGCAGTTGAAATTGCATGTTTGGGTAGTGGGCTCATCTTGCATACATTGTACTACAACTCCTAATAGGGTCAGCACAACTCCTAACAGGGTTAGAATCTCCTAATAGGGATTCAAAGTCTCCTAATAGGGACTCTATGTACTAAATGTTGTCATAGACTCCTAACAGGGCCCATCCTCTAACAAGGAATATTTATATGATACATCATCTTGTAGGCATTATTCCCACTGAGGTTTTCCCTTTGATCAAGGGTTTCCCTAGTAAACATATATGGTGTAATGGTCTATGTACATTTTATTATGGTTTTTTCTTACTTTGGTTGAATTGTTAAGTTTGTTTATGAATGTTTTAATTGTCAGACAACTGATTCACACCCCCCCCCCCCCCCCCTCCCCCCCTCTCAATTATCTTGGTGGACTATTGTTTCTAATAATTGGTATTAGAGCATCAAATCCTTGAAGTTAAAGTTTAAAAAGTTTGGGAGATCCATGGTGAACATGTTTAGGAGAGTTAGTTTGAAGTTCGATGGAAAAGATTATGTCAACTAGAAAGAATAGATGAAGACACATCTATTGTGTATGGGTTTGAGATATTGGATAGTGACAAAATTAGATAAGATAATCATTGCTGAAAAGGATTTGGAAATTTTCATCGAGGCAGAAAAAGATCTTTTCATGTGCAACATGAGAGATAGAGAAGCATTATTGACCGCACTCCCTAAAATTGAGTGCAATTAGGTAAAATCAGTTGATAGTTTACATTTGATTTGGAAAGCTTTGGAAAATAGTTTTGAAGAAGGTGCACATTCTAAGAAGTTGAGACTACAAAGTTGGATTTGTGTGTTTCAAGTTGCTAAAATGATGGAAGATGAATTTGTAAGAACATATATAGGCAAGATATTAGAAATTACTACAGGTATCAAAGCTCAAGGAGGAACCAAAGAATATGATGAGGTTATATGGAAGATATTGAAGACTCTAGCACCACCATTAAAGTTAGTAGTTCAGATTATATAGTTGTTGATATCTTGTACCAAATATTTCACAAAGGATTCATTGCTTGGAAGACTTGAAGTAGTTGAGAATGAGCTCAGACAGTCTAGAGAATTGACTAGAATAGAGATATTTTTAGTGCCCTAAATATTCGACTTAGTCTATCAAGAAGCACAAGTGCTAGAGGAGATTTTGCTAGTAGAAGCAGATATGAGGAGGACAGAAAGATTGAAGGAGGAGTAGCCCTTCTAGTAAAAAGAGAAAATGTAGGTAAAAAAAAATCTTTAAATGTTGGACTTGTGATGTATATGGTCATTATGCATCTAAGTGTCCTAAAAGAGAGAAAAAGTATAAGGGAAATTACAAACCTAGAAAAGATAGAGAATGTCTATATGCAAATGAAGATAATGATTATGATGAAAAAGTAGTAAGTTCTAGTGATGATGAAATTGGATTTGTGGCATTAAAGAAGAAAGTCCAGAAAAGGTAGCCTTGGTGTGACAGGTTGAGAATAAATCTAATTGGATAATTGATAGTGGTTGATCACATCATATGAGTGGTGACATGAACATGTTTGTTAACTTCAAAAGTCATGATGGAGGCATGTCATGTTAGATTGTGGTGACTGATCAGGAAAGTACTGTACATACTTCATAAATAGTGGGGTTCGGGGCATCGCCCCGAAAATTTTTTTTTGGGCCAACATGGTAGCCGACATATTATGGCCGACATATGGCCGACATGTTATAACCCTAAAGCGGTTTAATACTTGTATAAAAGGGCTTAGGGTTGGGTATTTTTCATAATGTTGTGATACGAAATTGGTTCTTGCGGCGGTATTGAGCTGTAAGGGATTACAGATTGTAATCAGGTTATAATCACTGGATTGTAATAAGATCAGACTTGCTGTTTGGTGGACGTAGCCCAGGGATTGGGTGAACCATGTTAAATCTTGGTGCCTTGTGTTCATTTCTGTGTGTTCTATTATTTTTTGTTATTGGTTATATTTGCATGTAGTTTTTATTTTTGTCCGTGGTTTATCCTAACATGTCAAAGTTAGAAATAATGTAGCATTCCAAGTTAAAGGTATTGGATCTATAGCTCTTGATGGTAAAACTAACACTAAGGATGTATACTTTGTTGATGGTTTAAAGCACAATCTTTTTAGTGTTGGACAACTAGTAGCCAAAGGTTATCAGTTGCAGTTCATAGAAAAGGCATGCATGATCAAAAACAAAGATGGAAAGGTAATTGGAACATGAACTAGATCTAGAGGTAATATATTTTAATTGAATCCTATTCGAATGACATGTTTGATTGCAAAGGTAGATGATAGTTGGTTATGGCACAAGAGATTTTTTCATATAAACTTTAATAGTATTGTGAAGACTAGTAGAATGTTTGTAGTTAGAGATTTGACAAAGATTGTAAAGCCTACTAACACAATTTGCAAGGAGTGTATTTTGGCTAAGCATAATAGAACTTCTTTTCCTAGCAAGAAGTTTACCGCTATAGAAAAATTGGAGATTGTACACACAGATCTCAGTGATCCTACAAAGACTAAAGGATTCCATGGTAAAAGGTATTTTATGATCCTAGTTGATGAGTTTTCTAGAATGATGTGAGTTGTATTTCTTAAAGAGAAATTTGAGGCATTTGATAAGTTCAAGATATTCAAGATTAGGGTTGAGAATGAATCTAGTATGAAGATTACATGTTTAAGATCAAATAGAGGAGGAGAATTTACTTTGAATGAGTTTAACATGTTTTGTAAAGTAAATGGAATTAAAAGACAATTATTAGCTCCAAGAACCCCTAAACAAAATGGCATTGCAGAGACAAGGAACAAATCAGTTACAGAAGCTGCAAGAGCTATGTTAGCTAAAATAAGGTATCCAAGACATTTTGGAGAGAAGCTATGAATACAACAGTCTACACTATGAACAGAGTACAAGTCAGGAAAGACACAAACAAGACCCCTTATGAATTGTAGTTTGGTCACTCACCTATAATTAAGTATTTTAGAATTTTTGGGAGTAAGTGTTATATCAAAATAGATGATGATATTGGTAAGTTTGATGCTAGAAGTGATGAAGTTATGTTTATTGGTTATTCATTGAAAAGAAAAGCTTATAGAAGTTATAATCAAAGAACTAAGACTATTATGGAAAGTGCAAATGTGAGAATTGATGAGAAATTCAGAATACAAGAGAAATTAGTTGATTATAATTTAGATGATGATATTATTACTAAGACAAGGAATGATGAGGTATTTCTTGAGACTAACAATGATTTTTAGAATGAAGGAGAGCCAAGACAAAGCTTGGAAACTTCGGTAGAGCCAAGAGTTGAGATAGCAACTCCTACTTTAGGAAAGAATATGATAAAGAATCATTCATTTGAGCATATCATCGAAAGAAAAGACAAAGGTATGATGATAAGAAGTAGAGTAAATGAAGAACTATGCTCGATATCTCAAGTTGAGCCTAAGAATGCAGATGAAGCATGTAAAGATGATTATTGGAAACAAGCCATGAAAGATGAATTGGATCAAATGGTAAAGTAAGAGACATGGAAATTGGTCCCTAGATGAATAGACAAGAATGTGATAGGAACTAAATGGGTATTCAGAAAAAAAAAATGAACAAGGAAAATTTGTAAGAAACAAAGCAAGATTGGTATGTAAAGGTTACTCACAGCAAGAAGGGATAGATTATGAGGAGACTTATGCTCCAGTGGCTAGAATAGAAGCAATAATATTATTCTTAGCCTATGCAGCACAAAATAAATTCAAAGTATAGATGTATGTCAAGTCAGCATTTCTGAATGCAGAACTTGAAGAAAAAGTGTACATTGACCATCCTAAAGGATGTCCTTTGAGAAATGAAAAGGACATAGTATGTAGACTAAGGAAAGCATTTTATGGATTGAAGCAAGCACCCAAAATGTAGTATGCAAGGTTGGACAAACATTTGACAAAAGTTGGATATAGCAAAGGTATGGTAGACATTAATCTATATTGGAAAGAAATTGATGATGGTTTGATGATTTTGGTAATATTTGTTGATGATGTCATATTTGGAGGAAATGATGAAGAAAGTGAAAATTTTGTTGAGGAGATGAAGAAAGAATTTGAAATGAGTATGATAGGAGAGATGAAATATTTCCTAGGACTACATATTATACAGAATAAAGAAGGAATCTTTATTTCTTAGGCTAAGCACTTGAAGGATTTACTAAAAAGGTTTGGTTTGGAAACATGCAAACTTGTTGCAACACCTACGGTAACTAGACACAAGTTATCTACAAAGGATGAGACACCTATTTTTGAGCAGAAGAAGTACAGATCTATGATTGGAGGATTACAATTTCTGACTCACACAAGGCCAGATATAGAAAATGCAGTTGGAATTATTGCAAGATTCTTAGTTGATCCCAAAAAATCACATTATGTAGTAGTCAAAAGGATATTTAGATATCTAAAAGGAACATCTGAGTTTGGATTTTGGTATGAAAGATCTAATGATTTCACTCTAAGTGCTTATACTGATGTAGATTGGGCAGGTAGTATGGATGACAAAAAAAGCACTAGTGGTGGAGCCTTCTTTCTTGGAGGAAGATTGGTTTCTTGGTTAAGCAAGAAGTAGGATTGTACATCGCAAAGTACAGTGGAAGCAGAGTATGTTGCAGTAGAAAATAATTACAATCAAGTCATTTGGATGAAGCAGATGCTAAAGGATATAAGGATAGAAATAAATGAACCTATTCTCATACATTGTGACAACACAAGCACATTAAATATGTCTAAGAATCTAGTGTTGCATTCTAAGACCAAGCACATTTCTATTAAGTATCATATGTTGAGAGAGAAAGTTGTAAAAAAGGAAATCGGATTGGAGTATGTGAGCACTAAAGAAAATATTGAAAACATATTCACTAAGCCTCTTGCCAAAGAGACTTTTGAGTATTTGTGAGGTATGCTTGGGGTTATGCCCCTTCCTACATCAGAGTAAGAGATGCAAGAGTGCATCAGTCCAATGTAACAGAGCACCATTGTTATCTAGATTGAATGTTGATGCTTCTTGTATACAGGAGTATCCATGATGGACAGAGTCATCTTGGACTCATGTTGGATATTGTTTTGAACAGTGTCTTTTGACACTCAAGCTAAGTAAGAATTAGTTTTTTCATATTTTGATGCAGTAAAGTTGATTTTTGAAACCTTTGACATTGAAGTCAATGGGGGAGAATGTTTCATGAAAAACATTATGCTAAGAGAGATGTTTGGCATGAAAAACAACATTATAATGAAAAATAGCATGGTAAAGTAGTATGCATGATAGTTGGGGAAGTTTAGCATGAGTACAACATGAAATAACTGTTTGATAGAAAACACATTGAGGTATATCAATGGGGGAAGAATGATTGATGAAGAGGATTTGAAAAGATGAACAATCTTTTGTTGGTATTCCTGGAACTAGATGTTTTTCATCTATGCTACCATCAATGCCAAAGGGGGAGATTGTTGAAAGTATGAATGTTGATGATATTCGTATGGGGGATTATTGTATATATGTTACTATGATCATATGTTACATTCATGACCAAGTTTTTCATTGATGTCAACATAATAGTTTTCTATGGTATCTGATAGAAGAACAGCGAAAAGATCAAGTTGATATGGATGGCTAGCTGAGTATTCTAACTATCTGAGGTTATGGGAGATACTTTTGAGTATCTAGTATATGCAATTAACATCAAAAGAAGAAAGGATAAGTCTACAAGAACTTATGTAAGTTTTGGCGATGTCTATTCTGAGATAGAGTTTACAGAGGCATGTTTTGGTAAACTTGTTATATCTCTTAACAGAGTTGTTATTCTAAGAATTGAGGTTAAAGAAATGAAGAAGACATGTTGATGATGATGTGGCTAAGTTCTCTCATCATAATATTGTGTAAATGGAAAGATATTCAAGTTGCAAGGCGGAAGACTTATGTTATCACTAAGTGTAACATGATCTTAATGTGGTCCTATAATAATTAATTGAGAAGGTCTAACAACTAACTTAGGGAATTTTTTTGAGCACTTGGTATAAAGGAAAGAAATTTTCCTGTATCAAGTATGACATGAATTTTATTAATGTGAAGAGATTGTAAGCACGGAGTGAGTAGGAAGTGAAGTTGAGCAGAGCAGTGTGGAAGTGAAGGAAACTTCATTACCAAGCTTTTGCATAGTGATTTGAGGTTTGGTATTTGGATATGAGATTCATGATTTGGTCTACAAATTCTAGCAATGATTGTTTCAGTTGATAGAAAAATAGGAAAGAACATAACAGTAAATTACATGTTTGAGCAGTGAGCTCTTCTTGTAGTTGAATTTGCATGTTTGGGTAGTGGGCTCATCTTGCATACATTGTACTACAACTCCTAATAGGATTGGCACAACTCCTAATAGGGTTGGAATCTCCTAACAAGGATTCAAAGTCTATTATATTAGTGGACCATTATTTATAACAATGTAAATAAATAAATAATATAAATTGAAGCATGATCACAAAAAAATTTAATTAATGTGTGCATACCAGGTTGTATGAGGTCTGAAATATGACCATAGTCGTTTGATGCAAAAGTAACATTTCGGCCTTCATTTACTATATCATCTTGAAAATGTGTGTCAATAGGTGCTACTAATTTTTGTTTCCAATCTTCAACCCATTTTGTATTCTTGCATTCTTCCCATTCACCTACAAGACAAAACTGACAAAATCAAGCAAGCTCCCCAGTCCATATAGTCCAAGTGTTAGAATCTAAACTACTAAATGAATGTCATTTAGCTAACCCACTAATTGTGTCATAGTCATATCTTGAAAGTGTATTCTTCTCTTCAACTAGGTAGAAGAAATCTCTGATTGTAGATTTATGACTTGATCCTGTGTATAAATATTTGTTACACCATTCCACAATATAATGTACATTTTTGAATTTGGCTCTTTCCTCAAATCTCCTATACATTTTTGAATTTGGCTCTTTCCTCAAATTTTGATTTCTCTCTACAAAGGGCTCTCTTCACACATGCACCAGCACCATCATGTTCTCCTTTACCATGTCCAACCTCAAAAAAACTCCACACATGTTGGATATTAGTTTGCCTATGTGTCCTACTCAAGCAATAGAACATTCTAGCATTCTTGAATTGTCCTGTACAATTATCTAACTATATCCAATGTTGTGTCAGTTGAATTTGTCTCTCTCTTAAATAATCATAAAAGAACTTGAAACAATATTGGACAAACTCAGATGAATGAATTTTATTATCACTCATATAGAAATGGTACTCTCTCAAATCTTCCCATCCTTCAATGGATATTCAATATTTTTTAATCTTTTTATATCAACTAATTGTTGTCCAAAGGTAATCAAAGAATTTTCATGAAAAACATTCATCTAACAAAGAAATATTGCCACACATATCACATGTACCAGAAAGACATGCATTGAAAACAAAATATTGGTCATTAGGTGGCTTACAAAATAAACCTGATATGAAATGCTTTCTAGTTTGAGGTGGTATTTTTACACCACATTCCTACAACATTTCTTTACTATGCATGATACCGCATATAGATCGAAATACATCATAATGGTAACAAAATTGAACATGAATTTTACAAAAAAATGTGATTCTTTCCTTGTTAATCCTTACATACCATGGTTTACACTTTTCAAAGGATCTTTGACTAATGGTAATAATCAACACCTTATCATCTAAAAATTTTCTAAACAAATCAGTTTGAGCCATGTCCAAAATGTGTTTAGGATGTAGATTGTGTATTTTTGAGCCAACTCTAAATTTAAGAACATATCTTGAATTAGGTGATACTCTTGTATCATCATGCCAAAAAATTTTGACCAAACTTTTAACTTCACTAGTACGTTTCATATAAGATCTTAGGAGTCTACCACTAGAAGTTCACAAACTATTTGTTGGATCACATTCAAAGTTAACCCTTCTCTTTACAACTCTTTCTAAAGTATTATGATTCACATTAAGATATCCACTTATGTTACTAATCAATCTTTTGTCAATAGTTGATTTGTTAACTAAAGTTCTTATTGCTCAATGTGATGCATTCTTATCTTTAGAGCGATTTCTCTTTATGATAAACATCAAATGCACTAGCAACAATGGATACAACTTGTTTCAAAGACTCATTTTTATTCTTATATTTCATACATTCCTAACCTTTTCATTACTTTTCGCATTTTAGACATTTTAATTAGTTACAACATCAACTGACATTGAAACCCAAATTTTTTATTATAAAAAAAATGTCTATATAATCTATTAGCATGTGTCCTAATTTGTCTCCACAAAACTAGTCCATGAAGATTATCTAGCACATCATTAGAAAAATAAAAATTGTGTTCACACACTTCAGTATCATTTAGACATGTTTGTTCAAAACTTGGTGTTTCCATGTCTACTTTCATACATTATTATTTTTAGTGTTATTTGGAATTTGAATCTCATTTTCATTCTTTTCTTGGTATTTCTTTTGAGGTTTGCATTTCCATTGCAGCTTGTTGTGCATGATCATTTGGAAATCCATTCTCATGAAGAAAAACTAAATCATTTAAATTGTAACTTGCTTCTACAAAATCACCAATTTCATCATGAGAAAAAACTCAAGGATTTGAAGACACACCTATATTGAATGTTTGATTAGAATGTGCACTTGAATCTCCTTTTATTGGGTTCTCTTCTTCAACCCCTTCATCCATCGTGGTATCCTCAATGTCTTTCTCTTCTAAAACATTGCTCAACTCTCTAATTCTTTATCTTCTTTCTTGTTGACTTTGTGCTTCATTCTCTTTGTTTGTTGCAATCTCCTCATTTGTTAGAACCTTTATTTTCTTCTTTCTTAATTGTTTTGATCTGATGTTTGCTCCAGTTTTGAATTCAAATCAATAGCTTGCAAATTGTAGAAGATGACAAGAAAATAGAATAATGATGACACAAATTTGTTATTGCAACTCAAAACTGTCATTCTATCATTGTAATGATTGATAAGTGCTTTGTGGGGCATCTTTTGGGGACCAACAGGTACTTTAGAATCAAGTACCCAATTTTTAAACAATTGGACACCTAGTACCCAATTCTAAATCGGGCACCTAATTTTTAAATAATCACTAGTACATTTGAGGTCATTTTTTGACCAAAAATTTTGACTATCAATTAATAAGGTTTTGATTGGTCCAATTGTAGAAGGAAAAAATTCTTGTTTTTAAAAATCTAAGCTCGTGTTGGTCAAAATTTCAACCAACACAAGCTTAACTTTAGCATTAAAAATTATTTTCAATTTTATTGTTGAGTGTGCGAAGTAGCTAAAGCTACAGAACCTTGGGTCGACCCATGCCAATGCTGCTTGCTTTCCGGCCACTGGCTCCTCATCTAGAACACTGGACTCCATCTCTTGTATCCGGCTCTGAATCTAGCACTTTCTATACTTAACTGGTATTTACCTCATACATTTTTTATGTTTTCATACGTTTGGTTGATTATTTCATTTCTTCCAGTGGTTTGAGTTGTCTCACGCTTAGGCGCTTACACTAAATATGGCATGCTCTTCTTTGATGAGGTTTATTGAAAACCTAAAGCCTTCCACCAGTAATGCCATTGGTGTAATGTCATTAGACTGAATTACGTTGCACATTTTAGGTAAAAGCACAAACCTGTGTCACCTTTTATAAAGAAACGTGATATCAAAATGTGACAGTTCAACATTAGTGACAAAAAAAATGGTATTTGTGTTTAAAATATGAAGATGATGTAAACTGATGAAACATGTAGAATTGGATGAGTTTTATGCCTATAATTTTTATAATTTTTTTGAGTAGGAATTTATTCATTTTATTTTATTTTGAAGTCCCTTTTTTAACTATAAAAAATATAGGGTGTAGTTCCCGTCAAGCAAGTATATGCAAATCATCTATTTTTGTTCTGATTTGAAAATATCTTATGGATGACATGTATAGCTAGTGCACAAAAAAAGAAATAATTATTTTTTATGTATATTTTCTTTGTTATAAGTTCTCAAGTTCGACCTTATCAGAATCCAATAGTTTTTTCCTCCCGTCAAAACTTTCCTATCAAATCTATACCTTATTGAAAAAAAATTACATATTCATGAGGAGGATTCGCTCCTCTAGAGATAAATATAATTTTTAAATTTTTTTGATATGATTTACTATTTTTTTTCCTTTTTTGAGGGAGCATCTTCTGAAATGTTGAATTATTGACTTATAATACTTTGAGATTATAACATATTATAACTAATCAAAACACTCAAAAATTTATATAATGATGATATTGAATCTGAGATCTATAAAAGGGTATTTTTAGTTTTTGAAAAAAATCTAGTTTTGATAGAGAAATGAGATTTGAACAAAACATGTTTTGGTATCACAAACGGTGACATAGATCTGTGCTTTTACCCTTTTACTGTCACAAAATGCCATTTGCATCCCCTACTCTTGTCAATCTTGCACCATACTACCCATTTATAGAGGCCCAGTTGAAGGAGGCGCTTCACATTTTGCTTTCAACACATGAACCCCCTGAAGATTTATCCATAGATGTCCAATGCTTGCAGAACTACATTGAATAGAACACCTTTTTTACAAGGCGAAAATGTCCACCCATTTCCTCACTCACAGGAAATTTTCCTTTGGTGTGTATCCTAGTCATAGGTTGTTGAGTGTTCTACCTTGCCTAAATTTGGTCTTGCTTTTGGGCTTCTTCCTCTTGGATCTAAGACACCTTTGGGGCATATCTTTGAAAGGGTTTTTGAAAGGTTAGCAATTTTTGTGTCAGAAATGTGTAGAAGGGAGTTCCCTTGGAGCTTATCTTTTGATGCCCTAATTTGGCCTTTCATGATCCTTGCCTTGGTGTTTGAAGTACTTCCCCCCCCCCCCCCCCCCCCCCCTAAGTGCATTGTCCAAAATTGTAGTTGAAAAGAGGGTTTCCCTTAAAACCCTCTTTAACATTGGCCCAATAACAGGTTGCACATCAAAAGTACCCTTATTAGTTTTGGTTTGACACCCTTTATTCAAAACTAGACATTAGATCGTTAGGTTCTAGGATCTCATTCTACCACTTACTCTTTTTCTCACAGTTGGTATTAAAGAAATGATTTTTGCATACCCAAGCCCTTGTTATAATGTTCATCAAGTGATTATCTTTTGGGGGAATAGTTTCCTCTTTAATCCTACTCCAACATCAATTACTTGAGAACATATTATGGATTTCAATATCAAATCTACAAGTTTCCTTAATCCTCGTTAAGTAATTTGTGAATGAGTAATTAGAAACCCTGAGGCTTGGACACAAGTAATAATTCAATTTAGGTTTTACTAAGATTGTGTTCGCTTTGTATACTAATAAAATATTATCTTGTAGGAAAATATAGAGTCAAGAGCATAGCTTCCTCATCATCCACACCAACGGAAACCCAACACAAGTATCATCAAACCCATGGGAAAGAAGATTAAAGTTGATCAAAGAGTTTGAAAAGGTAGTGCTAACAATGAAATATATGAAGGATGATGTGCTCCAAGTGTTGAAGATAGAGAACTTGGTTTGGTTTCTAATGGACATAGACATCAAAGAATGAAACTTAAGAGGAAATCAAGGAAGATGTACACAAAGGAAATGTTTCTCAATAGGAATACTATACCAACTTTCTTAGTCTAGGATAGTTTAGAAATGCTTCTTTCCTACATCCATTCACTGTCCAAAAATCAGCAACACCTTGGAAAATAATTACTCACTAGCTACATGATTTTGTTCCCTACCAAACAATACTATCAATTGTTGCCTTTGATTCTATCAACACAACCATAGTCTTCCAGACTCCTAGAAGAAAGTACATGACTTTGAATAATAAGGTCTTTACCCTTAGGGAGTATCAATCCATGGAGCATGAATGCAAGTGATAAGTGAACACATAGTGGATAATACTCCTCACCCACTATCTCTAGGAAAAAAGTCATATTACCCATCCAAGAGATCATCATTATTTTATGTCACATATTTATGGAATTAAATGTGAAAGAATATTCCCCAAGGATGTATTATCTAATCTCAACATTATTGAATCTACTATCTTTTTTGACTAGGCACAAATGACCTTTGAAAATATTGGTTGACAACTAAAAGAGTTGTAGCAGACTCACAATTTTTATATGACATCTTAAGTAGTTTGGATGATAGATTTGTGTTGACAATATGAAGCGTTGCAGACTAAAGACCACATGGGGGCTCCATTTTGAGATATATTTTGCAATATTTTGCAAGGCTAATGGTACATTCCTATACAACACAATAATATGCCTACAAGGGGACCCCATATTTTAATTTTCCAAGAAGGAGAAAACCTTTATCAATCCATGGGGGATGTGGTTCATAAAGAGTTGCTGACACACCTATATCCATGTATATGGGTTCTAATGACATCCCTATCTACTACCTCAACATTATAGTGATCAAATCATCATGCTCGAGTTCTACAAGTAAATCCTGGATGTACATAATGTATTTTCCATAGAAAAGGTAAAAGTTGTGGGGTTCTCATTATCATGTAGTGGATACAAGTGCACTTTGGCAACTGCTAAAGATGCAAGTGCCAAATTGGAAATCCTTAAACTGAGAAAGTTCTACTTGTTGAGGCCCAATTTTGACACCAAGAGGTAAGTTAAACAAGACATTTACCACTAGCTATGGTGTTCACCTCCCTTGCCTTGAGGATTTATAAGTAGATTGTCAAGATGACTTTGATGCATTCTTATGGAGGCATTGCCAAATTAGAACAAAAAACATGAAGTTGTTTAGGTTGAGGACTTTCTCAAAGAAATACATCGACGACACACTGATCTTGGATTCAAACTTCAATAAAAAGAAAATGGGAAGTATTCTTCTAGAGCCTTTTGATTGGAACACCCCAAATGTTTATGACATTAAATTGATCAACAAGCCAATGATTGATAATAGCTCACTAGTACATCAGGCCCCTATTTTTGACCAAAATTTTTGACCAAAGTCCTATTTTCATTCTTTTTTGAAAAAATGGGCCCGATATGGTCAAAATTTTGACCATGGTTAAATTGGCTAAATTTTGACCTTCAAAACATATGTGATAATAAAAGGTCACGGTAGTGTAAAAAAAAAATTTCATGCACGCGGTGACTATAGTGGGTGGGAGTTTGGTGCAGGGTCAACAAGAGAGGAGAAGGAGGTAATAATCAACCACCCTATAGTTCCAATATTATCCTATTGTTGGTGACTGAAAAGAAAGCATGTGGCCATGACTGCTTAATCTAATGGGAACTTTACATTCATGGGGCTCAAGAGATTTAATGTTTTTTGTGGGGGGTAATTTTTTGTTTGTCGTAGTTGCCTCACTATCCATTAGTTTTGACTTGGAAGAATTGGTATAGCAAGTGGGTGCAACATCAACTGCACTATACTTTTCGCTAGCTGAGATTGCTCTATCCCAATCTCGGCCTATCTGTAGATAATTGTATAGGGTTCCATGGCCACTTTCTTGACTGGTTGTGCTGTCCTTATACCCCACTTTGGAATAATTTCAGTGCAAAATAGGCCAAAACTATATTATTGACTATGCCTCTTCAAGCAAGAGCCTCCATTGTCCAATTCAGCAGCAGAATGAGGATTGTATTCACATATTTAAATCTGGTCATTAGATATCATTCCAAGTTTGTTATCTATCAGAAAGTTGCAAAGGTAGATTCCAAAGCTATTCAATGCCTTTACATTTTCTCTTTCTCTTCTACTCATCACAATTTAAAAACAGAGCCACTGTTAATTCTTTCAGGTCACAAAGTTGTATTATAGATGATGTTTAGGTTTAAGGTTAGCATATATTTAAGTACAAGGATAAATTTGTGGAAAATTTATATTTCTGATATCACTGGTTATATCTTAAAGTTTAGTTCACTAGACACCTGTATTCTCTCTGTAAGGTCTTGTCCCTTTTGCGGCTCAAATTTTCTCTCACCCATTTGGATCTATGTCTAAATATTGAATACATACTAATGGATGATAGTAGACTTTTTTTCAGCAAGCTTCACAAATCTAGAAGTTAGTAAGCACATACTTTACTTGGTAAAAGTCTTGAAATAATGAAATAGTTTTCTATTCTAGTGAAGCCTCAAAATTTTTTGGTTCACTTATCCTTTATTAATTCTTTAGCTATAATGAAAATTTGAAGTAGAGATGGCAATCCTGTCCTTTGCTTGGTAGGAAAAGACTTGAAAGAAAAAATTGTTTTTTGTAATAGTGAAGTGTCAAAAAGTTTTTGGCTAGCTTCTCCATTGTTAATGTTTTGGCCATAGATGAATGCCTTGACTTCTTGATGTTTGATAAAACTTGGATTATTGTGTGCTCAAAATCAATTTTTTTGGAAATGCATTATCATCTTTACAGTTACTGCTCTTGTTTGTTAAATTTCATTTGCACTTTTCTTGGAGACATATGCCCACTATGAGCTATTTCTTAAAGGACTAAGAGTTGTAGAATAGATGAATAAGATTTAATACTAAATATTTGCTTCAAATCTTGTGTTCTGGTACTGAAAATGATGTGTGGAGAGTAGATGTATAGAAAGTTGTTCTGATTTTTCGATTTGTGGTCAGTGACAATTTTTGGAAGTCCCTCTCTTTCGTATATATAAACTACTTTCTAATAGTTGTAGAAGTACAATCCTTAAATCTTGTATTGATTTATTGTTTAGTTTCTATGAAGTCATGTGCTCCATTGCTCATGGATAATGTGAATGTGATCAAAATTGTTCAGATGGTTTCTAAGTTTCATGGGCTTCAAGGTTATTGAGATCTTCATATTTATCCTAAGAGAGTTCTTGAAGGAGGCATAAACCATTGGAATAAGAGTGATAGTGACAGAATGACAACATTTTAGGATAGTTATATTCAACTATTATGCTCTCTTTTTTGTTTAAGTTCTTTGGCAGCTTCCAACAAAATGAATTGTTCAGTTGCACCGATTAGGTAATCTGACTTACAAAAATATTACATCATCTTCGAGACAAAGATACATTGAGGATTGTTTCTTTCTCACTGTTATCAATTGCATTTTACTTAGATCTTCAAGTACAAAATCATTCTAAATGATGTTTTAGATGATATATGATTGTTCCATCTTCATTTTTGCTTGCATAAAAATTGATTTGCAACAATTAATGACAATTTCCACCTATGGTAGAAGTGTATGATCTATTGGAGCTCAAGATAGTTATTGTAATGCTAAAAGGGTGGTTTTATATAGTTTGTGTTTTAAAAGTCATTAGAAGACATTTATTATTTGAGTTTTCTAATAATTGAATGGTCATAAATTAAGGGAGGATTGTGTGTCACTATGTAGTAACTTAGTTTTGGAAGATCCCCTTTTTGAACTGTATCTGATAAGTGTACAGAAAATTCTTGAGCAATCCAGGAAAACAATATCAACTTTAAAGGAAGATTACAAATAGGCAAAATTTGCAATTAAAGAAAGAGAATACATAATATCAAACCATAAGAAAGCAGGTTTGTATGCATGTAGTGTTATTTAGTAGATTTAGTTTACAAGATATTCTTAGATGAGACTTACATTTGGGATGTTGTATGGTGAGCAGAAATACTCTGATCGAGCAGGCATACACACCTCTCTTTGATTTGGAGAGATCTGTTAAAGACATTCAAGGGTTATTTGCTAAAATAGGTATGTTGACCCAGGCCTTTTCAAAGATTCAAAATATTTTATGACATTGCAATGCATAGATTGTTAGCTGGACATTTTTGTTCTGATTGTGTCAATTTATAGAAATGGAAATCAATATAGGGAATGGATTCAAAATTCTGTACCCTGTAAAGTAGCAGTTCAGTGCGTAAGTAATAGTTAATAGAATAGTTTTGTAAAAGATAAATAAAATTTGTAGTGTGTGCTTGATATTATCGCATGTCTGTAACTCAAATTGTTGTCAATATAAGAGGGAGAATACCTTTCAGAATTTGTAAGAGTTCAAAATGCAGTGAACTCAGTATTAGTAACAATCTTGACTTATTTCTTGTCACATATGTTTCTACTACTCAGTCCCTTGTTCTAGCCCTAAAAGTTTAGATGTATAGTTTTACTGATGATGAACATTTATTGCCCCTAATTTTATTTTATAACTAGAAAAATTGGGTAGCAAATGGTAGTTAAGTCAGTCACGAGGATCACAATGCATGAATATGGAGTTGATTATTTAAGTTACATGGGTGTGAGTTCTTAGTGTCTTCATGGGAACTCAACTCACCAACTGTAAGGCTCCGTTGTTATCTTTTTTGCATAATCATCACAATACCTTCTGACAGAGACACTAAATGCATCTTTAATTCACTTTTATAACTCTTTTTGATAACCCTACAAATGGAGCAATTTACTCACCTATAACTAGTTTGGACCAAAGAGTAACTTAGAATGAATACAAAAACAAGGACATTGATCAAAGATGCCTTGATTGGTAGTTAAGTTGTGGATATGTAACTCAATTGTTATGGTATCTTTCTACCCATTATATTATGTAGGTGTAGATGGATCCTTGGAAGATTCTTTTTTTCAGTATTTCCCCATTTCACCTTAAGGGTAGTATTACTTGATCTTTCATCAACATTATCTTTCTTTCCTCCATCTATATCATATTGAATTTTCCCTCATCTGGTAGATAGAGATTAGAGAGAAAATAAGACCTAAATCTGTTTCTCTCCTACATAAATTACCAAACATTAATGGTCTTAATCAAAGAACAATGAAAGAAAAAAAACTCTTCATCAGTATATCTCTTACTTCCAAATAATTCCAAATGGTTAAGGAGGTAAGGAAGATCAGTTTTACTCCATGAAGCCCACATTTGCAATGAGAATTATTGTAGGCTAAATGTAAACAATTAATCTCAGGTTTTACCAGTACCTGACATTTCATATTTAGGCAATGCTTAATTTTAAGCCAAACTATCGATAGCTAGAGGATTTAATATGATCTGAGATATACTACATTGTAATTGTCACATGGATTTCCAATGAGACAAAATGTTGTTTTGAGGCTTGATCTTGGGCCATATGAGAGGCCAATGATGTAGCCCTAGAGATTGTTTTTTCATGCAACAAGAGATAGGGACAGTGAAACACAACTTGTAGAGATTCAAAACTTCCCAATATCTCTTGGAAAAACTCTTATTTTTCATGGACTGTTCATGGTTTAGACTCTTGCTACCTTAGTTTATGTTGATAAAAATTGAAGAGAGGCTATCAAAGTGAAGTATAAATGTTAACATCTTGAGCATGAATTCTTATATTGCAGACCCCTAAATATTTTGCAGACTTGGCAATTTGAGAGCCCTGTGCCAATAATGTAACACCTTTCAATAAGCATGCTTGAATTGGGTAATCCAAAATTTAACATCTTGAGCATGAATTCTTATGTTGCAGACTCCTAAATATTTTTGTAGACTTGGCGATTTGAGAGCCCTGTGTCGATAATATAATGCCTTTCAATAAGCATGCTTGAATTGGGCAACCCAAAATTTAATAACCCAAATTTAATGGTAGATATTGGATATTTTATGGTGAGCTGAATCGATTCTTGAAGTTTCAGAAATGGGTCCTCTCCAAATTTTCCACTTTTCATACAGATCAGTTTCTGTAACAATGCTTGGATTGGGAAAATGAAGGCATTACTTATCCATTGAGTCTTTCTCAATGCCCCCCACTTCTTAACAATATCTTTATCTTTTTACACACATACACATCTTCGTGCATAATAATTTAGAAGGAATCCCTCAGAAGGAATTGAACTTATGATACAACTTTGAAGAACTTTGATTGTGTACTTGAAGGTGAATGCATTAAAATCTTAGAAACAACTAATTTTTAGCAATGAAAAGATAACAAAATCCATGAATGGTGAAGCTTGGGAATCTTATACAAGCATAAAACTCCACAAATATCCTACACCGCTCTAAGAGTCTGGCATTTTTTTGGATGGGTGTTGTATCTCAGTCTAATAAAAGGTCTTGCTATCTCCACACACCCTTCTCCCATCTATCCTTACCAACATGTATCTTTGCAATGTTATGCTATTGTCTTCTATGTTTTAGGGCTTGATATGATTGCCAGCATATATGCTCCCTAGAAGATGAGAATGTTGTTGATTTTAGGGGATCAAGGGAGAATTTTGAGATGCTAGACCAAACAATTCTTTACTCTGTATTTGAGAAGCTTATTTATTAAATATGTATCTTTCTAAACCATTCAAAACTTCAAAACCACATCATATATGTGGATTGAGATGATTATAGGGATTTGTATCCCTCAATTTCCCTAGAAAATATCTAACATCAATCTTTTGACTGGATTTCAGGAAGGTTTCAATTTCTAGTTCACTGAATGACCTCTGACCGTTTTCCAGCAAATCCTTTTGCATAAGAAGCTTGAAAATAAAATTGTAATGGGGTATAATAGTTGCAAATCTTAATCAGAAAGTAGAGCCATATTATTTAACTACAGTTCACATAACATTTTGTTCTATTAAAGTTTCATATATCCATTTGATGAGGATTTTTGTGGATATAGTTTTAAAAATATTTTCTATTTGTTTGTTAGTAGGGTGTCAAATGAAAAATGGAAATAGAATTCCTTTGACTCAGTGTCTTAGCAAAAAATCAATGAATAGATGGTTGTTTCCCAAGGATCAAGGTTTGTTTCTATTATAATTGAATACTTCTTAGATAATTATTATTTAATCTGTGTTAGTGAATTATAAAAATGCTATTTTATTTGCCATGCTCAGGAATTGATTAACTTCTCTATGGTCCATCAGAGTGCTTGGAATATCAAATGTACTTGATAGTTGTTAGATTATGCTCCTTGTTGAAAATTTTTTTGTTGTCAGATGATGAGCGACTCCACATTCTTTCACCTGGAAGAACTACCAGTGAAACAAATGTTGCCAAAGCATTATTGAGAAAGATTGCTTCTACAAAAGGAAGAGTTATTACTACACAATTTGCCTCAAATATTCATCATCTTGGTAGTGTGAAAGCAGCAGCTGAGCTCACTCATAGGAAATTGGTAGGAATATAATTTTTAGTCTCTATTTTATCATGTACCACCACACATGATTTTGTATAAATCCATCAGGTGGCATCAGAGCATCAGCAAGGTCTGATTGGGAGTTGATAAGTTGCACGTGTCATCATCTAGGAATTTTTGTTCACGTTTCAACTTTTATTTTTAATGTTATCTGCATATAATTTTTTGGCATTCATGCAAGGCATATGATTGTAACTTCAAAACTCATTTTACTTCAACACTGGTACACTAGTTCCTTCATTATATTTATGACTACAACTCAGTTATCTTTCAACAGATTGATATCTTCAATTTTCTAGATTATATTTTGAGCTATTGGAGATTTCTATAACTCAATGGTCAGATCTTCTAGTTAAGGATAATTGCAACCAACAATCCCTTTGAATAGAGTCATGTAAATTGATTAACGGTGTATTGTTTTAAAATTATTAATCATCATTCTGGGATTTGTCCACATTTTTTGTTCATCTTCTGATTATATTCCTCAACAGGCTTTCAAGCCTTTATCCACTACTTCCAAGCCTCTATTCATGACTTTTTTTTTTCCCCACATCCCATGGTGTTTCTAATATTGGAATGGCAAGAAATGTGGGAATGTGTCCTTGGTGACTGCAGAGAGCAGGAGACCTTTTTTGTGTGGAACAATGGGGGACAGCAATAAAAAAAAGGAAAATTTTAAAATATTAGAGTGTCACGTATTTATATAATAATTCATTCATCATATGAATTATATAAATGTTTCACATAACATTAGAGCTGAATTCAGAATGCACACAAGTTGACAAACAAATTAACTGAATTTGTTTGTTTTTGTTGTCAATGTGCACATACAACAAAAAGCTGAAGGTCACAACTAGAAAATGACAAAGCATAGAAATCAGGAACAAATATATTTCATAATTCAAAACATTTATGTATTTAGTATTACACCAAGTCAGTAATCATTTCTCCCCCCCCCCTCCCCATGGCTTGGAAACAGTCTGCCTGCGTGCATTTGGAAGCACCACATGGTGGATATAAGAGGTTTGAGGGTTAGAATGGATAAATGAAGGTTGGAAACATTTAGAGGAGTATAGTTTAAGGTGTCTAAACCATCTGAATGGTTTTTTGTAACTGTTAAGGGTCTTTTCTAGAGATCCCTAGGTTAGAAACCCTTAAAACGAGGGTTTGATGAAAGAATTCTTAGATGTGAGTGGTTGTTCAAAAAAATTTAGGAATCCTACTATTTAATAGATTCCTTAAGACTATTTCAAGGTTTGGAATGTTGGGAGCAAGTGTAAAAGGTAGTTGCTTTGTAATTGGAGGGCTAATTAGGCCTAGTTGCAAATAGGAATAGTCATAGAAAGGTTCATCAGTCACAGGATGAAGGAATGAGATTCATAGGGTTTGAAGAACTCAATAAAGGGTATTTGAAAAGATGAAGAGGTTACTAGGTTGTTTGAGAAGTTTGGAAGTAAAGTTCATTAAGTGGTGCACACCAGGTGCAATCATTCATTTCATCCTTGATCAAATATCTCCTTGAAGCAATCTAATCAAACATGGTGTTGCATGTTATATTCCATAATTGAATTGTAATGGAAGTATGCTATTTGGAACTTTGTTAAATGAATTGGTATCCTTTCTTTGCCTTTCATAGAGACCCATTGACACCAATGTCATGAATGCCTTCAGTCAAACAATTCATGTTCTTTGTCCACGTTTTGACCATCTAGATTAAAACATTTTATAGCAAGCTGATTGTGTAGAGAAGTTGCAGGTGTATCTCATGCACTGGGCCAATAGAGTCAAAGTCATTTTTGACATAAAACATTACATATCATGCTTTCCCATATGCATGTCCATCAATCAGCATTCCAAGCTCTATTTTGGGCATTCTATAAAATATTTGATATCTTACTAATCCCATTGCACTATGCATTTCAAGTGCCAAGCTTTGTCTTTACTAAGGCCATTGAACGGTTAACAATCTCTTTGATGTTTCTTGCATTTTCTTTGTACATCTGTGCACTATCTCCATGATTCCATCTTTGGTCCTTAGCCTCTTTGCAATAACCACATGATCGATATTGCCAAATAGTGCCAACATACTATGTGGAAAGGCCCTTTCTAGATCATATTTAAATGCAACAATTTATCAAATGATGGTGCTTTGATATTAGGCTCACGAGTTTTTGAAATTTATCCATCTTTTGAGCTCACATGTTCTTGATTGAAGATTGCATTAATATGTTTCAATCTTTTAGTCATCTTCATTAGTTGATGCATTAATTAGATTAGTCATTGCTATTAGGATTAGTCATGGCATGTTGCTGTTAGCACCTAAGTAACTTTCAGCTTGTGACATCTCTTTGAGGCATTTTGCAAATAACTAAGATACATTGTCTATAAATCCACATTTTGCAAACATCTAGGCCTTCTAGAAATTATAGGATCATTTTAGTTACATTTGAAAATATTAATCAACAATTTCCATATGTGCAGATATAAACATTAACTATAACATGTCCAATTTATTTGCAGGTATATTTTCCTATGAAGAAAGACCACGCCTGATAATATGAACCCAAAACAAAATAATGAGACAATGGCTGCATTGTGGGCTCAATTTTGAAGAAAACCTGATAAATTTTATTGTCCTTGCAAAAAGTGTAAGGGCTTAAAGAATCAAAGAATTCTTATCACAACAGCCTAGAGTCATTGTAGGCAATATGGTCATGTTAAAGGGGGCCACAATTTTTGTCCATTGCTAAATGTGGATTTCCTACTAGAGGAACATGGAGGTGTGAATATCCAAGCTGAGGATAACACTCCCATGGAAGAAGATGATAATGTGCTAGAGGACATGATTGAAGAAGATGGTATTGGAACAGGTGATGAAGAGGCTCACAATGATAGTACTAGTGAATTTGATAATAATGATGAAGATGGTCTTGATATACCTTTACTTGAGAAGGCACACGAGCCCTTATATGAAGGCTCCCAAACAACTCTACTGTCGGCTATAGTATTGTTGGTGAACTTAAAGGTTATGAATAGTATATCCAATGTAGCAATGTCACGTATGCTAAGGTATGTCATTTTTGTCATCTTCAATGTTAGCATACAATTACTATTCATTATATTAACAATGCATATTTGTTGTTGTAGGTTGATTAGTGAGTTTTTGTTACCACCATCAAACATTTTTCCTCATTCGTACCGAGAATTATCTAACATTATGAATCAGATTGGAATGAAGTATTAGACAATACATGCATGTCCCAATGATCACATTCTATATCATAAACAACATAAATTTGCAACAGAATGCCCTAATTGTCATGTTAGTAGATATCGGTCAAATCAAATAACAAAAAAAGTGCCTCACAAGGTTCTTCAGTACATTCTCATTATTCCACATTTTGAACAGTTATTCAAGTGTGCTATCTTGGCATAATTTATAGATTACCATGCACCCAATAGAAGTCAGGATGACATTATGCGAATGTATGTCAATGGTTTTGCATTTAAAGAGATAGAAGAAACATGGTCACACTTTAAAGAAAAACCTTGTAATCTGAAACTTTCATTGGCGACGAACGGTGTCAATCCATATGGAGATATGAGATATGTTTACTCAGTATGGCCTATTTTTGTTATTAACAATAACATTCCTCCTTGGATGTCCATAAAGAGGGAGCACATAATGTTGTCAATGATTGTGCCAAGTATTTTTTTATTTTATAGTTATCTAAATTAATTTATAAATAGTGCATGAAAATGGTTATAATAATTACACAATGTTTATGTTCATTCAATTGCTAGGTAAATACCAAGTTAAAGATATGAACATGTATATTGAGCCCCTAATTGATGAGTTGTTGAATTTATAGAATGGCATCACTATGTATGACATCTCTAGATTGATAGGACATCGACAATTTCAATTCCATGAAATGCTTGTATGGACAATACATGATGCCCCTGGGCTAACTTATTTTTGTGGTATGTTATATTGTTAATATCACATATTTTTGGTCTGTTATAGTGCTTACACATTACTATCGAATCCTTAAGTTGTGCATGATAATTGTACATGATCCAATAATACATGATCTTTTAGGTCTTCAAACAAAGGGAAAATTTGCATATCTAGTTTGTGGTCCAAAGATGAAATGTCATCATTCGAGAAGTTTAGGAAAGCAGGTGTTTGATGAGTTTAGACACTTTCTCCACAATAATCATAGGTATTGAATTTCCGAAAAACATCTTTTCAATGGGAAAGAAGAGACATCATCAAGGCCACGAAGAATGACAGCTCATTTATGGAAGTTGGAATATGATCGACTAAATCGTCAAGGTAATGTCCAATTTTCTGTCCGAAGTTTACAATTTGTATTTTGATATTGTCTTATATTTACTAATGGTGTAATTGATGCTTGTGAAGGTCATCAAGGCATCAATGACCAACTTTCTAGAGAAATGAAAAGTTATCCTACTCAATTTAGTGGATTACCATACTACAAGGATCTCCCAATCGTGCATTTGTTTGATGCTATGCATATTGGAAAGAATGTAACAGAGACACTATGGAAAATGTTGGATGGAAGGCATGATAGAGATCAAATTGCTAAAATTTGTACTGACATTCATGAATCCAATCATGCACTAAAAGTTTTCATTGAATCAAACAAGAATGGAGACCGCATAAATAAAAGTGCCCTTCCTTGGTTATTAACGGAGTAACAAAGTGATGCATTAAAAGAAGTCATAAAAAAAAAATTTCAACAGGATTTGTTACAAATATAAGCACCCTTCTATCAAAGAAAGGTGATTTTGAGCCAGGGTTGAAAACACATGATTGGCATACCTTCCTGAAAGTAAGTCATGTTTTCTATTTATAGTATATTTGTAAGATTGAATGTAGTACCAATTGCATTATTTAATAATATATTAAAATGATCATTTTTTAATAATTTTAGTTCGTCCTACCTCTATCCCTTCCACAATAGTTTGACAATAGTATTAAACAAATTATATATGATCTTGGAAAATACACGAGGTTAGAATTTTTTTCCTTAGATCTATAGCTTTTTATCTAAAATCTATTGTATAATTTTATTTGAAATCTCCTTTATGTGCTTTTGCGTGTTGAATCTCTTTTAGGTGGTTATCATCTAAAGAAATTGATAAAAAAGATATAAAATATTGGAAGAGAAAAATTCCACAGCTTATGTGTGAAATGCAAAAATGTTTACCTCCAACATTTTTCAATGCTCAAGAACACTACCTCATACATCAAGTTGAGGAGATTGAATTGTGTGGACCTGTACAAGCTAGATCAATGTGGATGGTTGAGAGGTACTTGAAATTTATGAAGGGCTTGGTTTGACAAAGAGCACGTCCTGAGGGTTCTATGATAGAGGGATATATGATATACCAGACCATGGTGTATATCAGTGAATATCTTCCAAAGTTTGTAGTAGGTATCCATGTAGATTGCATTTGGGATCCCAACTGTAATGACAAATTCACAGAGGAGTACCTGATGCGAAAAGGTAGATTGAAGAGGGTGAGAGGTAATTATAAGTTTTTTTTTGTAATTTAACAATTCTTATCCATCATAAATATATATAAGTTTTTTCTAACTGGTGTAATTGTCTTCTTTATAGTTGGTCGTGAGTGGGATACACTACACTTGTATATTGCAAACAATCTTGATTGGATGATAGTATGGATTGAATAGTCTCAAAAAAAGGGTCGCTCATTAACGTGGGATGGTGTTGCATCGTTGGTTAAAGAAGCTTATCGTAATGGAGATCTCAATGTTACGCCAATGATACTTGATCTAATATATGGCTTAAGAGATACAAAGGTATGCATAAGATTACTAATCATGAGACATAAGTTTAATATCAACTCACAGATCAATGAGAAGATTCTTGACATGTTTGAATAATTGCAGGTCAAACACCGCAAAGCTATGTATTACCATGGCTATAAATTCCGCACAAAAAAGTTAGATGAAACGAAGAAAATGTGTGATTTCGAGATAAGTGTTGTCTTCGCGGTCACCAATATTTCATATAGAACTGACATACATCCTCAATAATCTGAAAATCGATACTATGGCATTTTGGATGATATACTTGAGTGCAACTATAATTAATTCAAAATAGTTCTATTTTTTGTCAAATGGTTTAGGTTACGACTGAATCGAAATGATCCCGATAGGACTATTATTAAACACGATAGTGGATTTACTATGATTAATACAAGATCATTCGAGCCAGTCGGAGATGAGCCCTATGTTCTTCCAAGCCAATGTGAGCAAGTGTTTTACTTTGGTGTTCCACACAACCCAGGTTGGTCATTTTTTGTTAGACATGACCCAAGAGGAAGGTCAGTAAAGTATAACGTGATTGAAGAAGAAGATATTGAAGAAGCACAAGAGGAAGTAAATGATTATCAGGAACGACAGTTACCCAGTGATGAAGAAGAAGAAGATGGTGATGATTTTGGTCATGGTAATCATAATGGTGATGATGATGATGACGATCATGATCATGGTGATGAAGATGGTGATGATCATCATGATGATGGTCATGATGATGATAGTGATCAAGAGGATGATGATGGTGATGAAGATGGTGGTGGTGATGATGATGATCAAAGTGACAAGTACGATGATGATGATGATGATGATGATGATGATGACATGGATGAAGATCATGATGATCAATGAAATGTCCAGGTAAGATCAATGTCAACTATGATGGAGTCTTGTATGACCAAATATTTCTTTCCAAACCATATGTGCAGATATAAACATTAAGTAGAACATGTCAAATATTTTTTTAGATATAAACATTAGTTACACTAAATTTTTAACTTAAGACAAATGATTTACATATAAAATCTACTTTATTATTAATATTTTTTTTGGTAAGTCTATTACTTTAATTTCGCTGCTGATTTCTAAGACTCGCTAATTTTTTTCACAAGGTGATATGGATGCACCATCTCAGACACCTTCAATAGAGGTAAACATTAATTATTGTAAATTTTAATGTTAATATAGAAACAAATGTCATATTATTATGTTATTTTCCTTATGGCTTTGGAGTTATTTTGACGAAAGTATACGAATATTTGATGTCACAAATGATAGGAAAAAGCTACAATGATCGCTAATCAAATGCAATCTGAAATACGAGCATCATATCTACATGACATTGGCCTTAGTACTGACCCTGTATTCATCACCCAAAAAATTATGCAAAGATACACTGATGAACTTGTTAACATTATCATCAAGGGTGACAGAAGTGAGGAGAAAGAGGCACTGAGAATAGAATTGGACCGTAGAATCCAATTTTTGAAGGTAAGCAATAATTCGACTAAAGTAGTAATAGAAGTTCAATAGATATTAATATTTTATAGTATCTTATGGATCATGATCTCTAATTTTATGTGTTCTTGTATAGACATATGTGCTAGTTGCGACATCACATGGTGAACATGGTTAGGGTTGTTGCGCAGTACCTTCGTGTAAGTAACACTTTGTTTGTTTTGATCAACATTATAACACTTTCCTCTTGTTTTGTGCACATTTCTCGCTAGTATCCCATTTGATCTTTATCCATTGCAAATGTCTTTGCTAACAATATTATATTCTTTAGCTCATGATGAAGTGCGGACTCCTCCTTCTATTGGCAGTCCACTATTGTCTTTTGCATTGTCGGTAACAAGGACCATGCAAACATCATTGTCTATGCCCACTAGAACTGGTAAATCCTTGTTTTTCTATATTTTGTAATGTGCTATATTTTGTAATGTCTTTCTACAAGTTGATGAACAATGAAGTAGCATATTAGTGCTTAAATGATGTCTAGAGAAGCTTGCATACACACAAACACATGCATACACACACCATGCATACATACATACATACACACACACACACACACACACACACACACACACATATATATATATATACCCACACATAGAGAGACATGGACATAGGCAAGGAGGTAGACCAACAGAGAGCAGTTCTGAAATTGTCATTTAATTGTTATGATGTTTCAGTTGATAGATCAAAAGAGAGCAGTACTACTGAAGTTGATCCATTTCTTGGAGCAGTTTGTGTGATTAGTACTAGTTCATATGAAGGGACATTGTTGCCGAATAAGAAAACTATGTTTTCATTAAATGAATGAAAGCTTCTAGGTGCTTTAAAATTGATATTATTTAAAGTGTAAATTTAGTTTACTTTTATATTACTCATTTTGGACTGATAAATCCTTTATGTTTTTGTAGGTAATAATGCTTTCTTTGAACATCTTTTTCATATGACATTGAGACTATTTGGACCCACCATATGTAAAAGCTACGTAGTTTCATATCATTGCTACATAATTTTTCTTTTCTTCTATTTATTGTAATATATTAAAGTTATTGATCTAACAATCTATTTGTTTTTAAAAAGGTGGAATTTACAAGCTGTGGAATTAAAAATCAGTTGATTGCACCTATTGAGAAGAAATTTGAGAAAAACATTTTTGACACTGGCCTACTTCTGAAAAGAGCAGCAAAGCATATAAAGACTATGAGGGATCAATATAGAAGGGCTCTTAAGGATAACCCAAAGTACAATCATCCTCCTATGATTCCGCCGATGGAGTGGAATGAAATAATAGAAGATGCAAAGGAGAAAAGGCTATGTGAAGATAGAGATAATGAAGCAGCACAGGGCAAAAAGAGGTATCTCATTATAGTATTAAGTATATTGTAATCATGCACTAATTATTGATATTTGTAAATATATAATCTAAGATGTTTGAAATTGTTCATAGATTGCAGGACACATCTGTGGCTACAAAAGTGAGAGTAGAAAAGGTTGGCCAACACAAACTTGGCTCTGATGGCTATATGAATCTGTAGTCTCGACTTGTAAGTAGAGCAATGAATTTTTTAATGTTGCATATAGTTTTGTTTAATGAAACCATACATGGAAAACTGACGTTATCAAGAAAAAAACACAGGGCACAGATTTCAATGTGGAGGTCACAGATGAAGATAGAAAAATTGCCTTGAAGGAAGGCTACAAAGTTGTGGTTGCATGCCTACGTGAAGAATCTGTAAGCCTTGCCCAAGAATCCAGTGCACCAAATGATATCTCACAGGTAAATTGGTCAGATAAAAAGTAAATGAAATTAAATAGTTGAGAAGATTCTTTTTTGGTATTAGTTTTAAATGTAAATTGACTACATAACAATGTGCATAACACTTTACTGCAGCCTTCATATCCTACCACAGAACCTGCTCATGATGAAGGCCGTGATGTGCATTATAGTGGTGGAGGTATTAATTTTCTATTGGAAATTAATTATGCAATTATGAATAAAATTTAACATCTTCAATTGGAATTTGATGTGTATCCTTTTTTTGAATATTTCAGAGCATGTTGAACATCACGCTGAAGGAGTGGACCATGTTCTAAGTGTTCAACATGTTGACACAGTGGCAGATCAAAATGTTAATGTACATGATGTAGAATTTTTAGGTAATAAAATGCATTTTATGTTGTACTCGTACTTAATTACAAACTTGTAACAGTTAGAAAAAGAAAAAGAGTATGCCAATTTATCACATTCACTTGTTCTTGCAACAAAGCCCCCTTTAGTGCAACAACCTCCTGCTCCTCCAAAGAGAAGGAGCCATCGTAATTTGACATTACAGGTGCCAAAAGAGGAGGAGAATGAAGCAGATATGGATGCTCCTATGAGCGCTTTTCTTAAGAGAGCTCAAAAAAACAAAAAAAAGAAATGATGTTTTAAAAATCTTCTTTGATAAACCTTGTTAGATAATGAAAGAACTTTGTTTTAAGTAATTATGTATGAATGATGCATATTAATACAGATTTTTATTTTATGTAAATGAATATTTTTATGTGTTAATGAAGTTTTGATTAGTATTGTGTATTAATGAATTTTATATCATATTAATGAATGATATGTGATTGTATTGATTGAATGTTATAGTTCATAAATGGATGAATGAATGAATGAAGTATGTAATTAGATGATAATGGGTACTTTAGATTGATGTTAGGGGGAGGGTGGTGAGGCTAGATGAGCTTCCACCTTCACATGGTTGGCCCTGTTAAGTAGAGAATATTATAGTATTCTTGAAACCAAGTGAAGCTCAAACTAACATAAAATGGACACTTTGCATGTCGTAGGTCTAAAATGATCCACAAATACTGCTGCCCATAAAATACAATGCAAATGTGATATGGGATTTATGTGTGGCTACCTAAAATGTTTGATATTTGATCATTTTGTTCCCTTTATATATTTACCCTTTTTTTTTTCCCTCAACAATAGTTGTCAATAATGATATTCTGAACTATGCATTAGGTGACTTAAATGACCATTATGGGTAAATACTACAATATCATTCTAATAGAAATGGTTGATCAAAGATTCATCTCCATATTTGGCGAAGTGTGTCATTGGAACATTTCAATTCAAGTATGTTAATGGCAAGAGATCATCAGGAAAATATTATCCTCCTCAGAGGCAGAGGACTCATTCCCTGTCATATGCACCATTGCATGCTCCCAGTTCACACCCTCGTTACCATTCTTCTACACTGGGTAAATGAACTTACATATTCATTCTCTATCAAGAGCTTTCATTTATTGAAACTGAATTATGGGTGCTCCAAGAGTTAGATCATTCTAATTTTATCTTCTTTGTTAACATTTCAAGTTGTGTAGATATTACAGAAACCTGAATCTAGTAACACATTTTGTGCCATATGATAGATATTATGTTTTTTATTATTCCAAAATAATGTTTCAACAACAAAAATGGAACAAAAAAATTCAGCAAGCCATGAAAGCCACCATCTGAGAGTTCTAATCCTTGTGGCTATCATCTTTGCACCATTCCTTATTGGAGCCATCTTGCTATTTGCATATTGTAGTTGGGTGCACAAGCGAAATTCATATCTAGTTCATCCACCATCTCAAGTTCAAGCATATGAAAGAAGAGTACACATTGATGGTTTAGGTTTTCTTCTCTTTTCTTAATGGTTGAAAAACTTCCTATGGGATCCTCTTCTATAGATGTTAAGCTTACAATTTGTGAAGTTCGAATAAGCATCATCATAATCTCTTTATGGGATTCAGGGCCGTAGATACATCCATTAAAGGAAGTTTTGGGCATTCTTATTGTAGTTCCTTTTTGGTCCCAAATGGAATTAAAAGTAGTTTACTAATAAAAATTTGAACCAACTTGTCTTTTCAGATGGCAGTAAGGGAATATCACTTGGGCCATTGATTAATCATTGAGCTCTTTCCAAATTACAAAGATGAGAGAATGTGCATCTATAATCGATTACCTTGCTTTGCATGAGGCAACAAATAATTTTAGTAGTTATAATCTTCTGGGGAAGGGTGGCTTTGGTTGTGTATATCAAACCCAGTTCCATGATGGATTTTGTGCTACTGTGAAGAAGCTAAATGGTGATAGACAATAGGCAGAGGAAGAATTTTAGGTATGTAAATTAAAATTCTAATTGTCTACATTAGCCCTATTCTATCAATGTTTTTATTTGGGATTCATGACATGGCTTAACTTTTCTATAATACTGAAGTCACTTTTCTTGTTTCACTTTTGAATTGATGATTCAATAATACTATATCTCTTTTCTTGTTTCACTTTTTGGTTTAATGACTAATAATTATGGGATCCCTTTTCTTATATCATTTGTCCAAATATCTTAATATACAGACTTGGTTGTTCATGTCGACTCTGAATGCTTCAATAGTATTGAAGTGTCTATGTTACTAATTTTTTTCATGTTGTCCATGGCTAACATTTTTCTTTTCTAATGGAATGTTACTTCAAATGTACTACATTGAGTCACTGACTACAAATTTCAATTGAAATAACTTTTGAATATATGTAAGAAATTATTGTTCCAATGTGTACTCTAGAAAAATCTGTTAGGCAAATTCCTCAATGTTCCTTTCAAAATCCAATTTAACTACTTCCTATAGATATTATAAGTCTAGTTGTATCAAGCACTAATAGGTCGATATTTTGGTGTAATGGCAACAACATTTGTAACATGTGGTATCAGAGCTCGGTCTCATTTGAGTCCTTTCGATTAATGTCAAAGGCTAGATTGGTAACAAATTGGTAAGCACTTCCCTCAGAATTTGTAACATGATTTAACCACTTCTAATAAGAATGCCACCTTCATGAAAACTCACAAAGATGTTATATTATATAGCAGCACGACCACTACCAGTGCTCCACCATTTTTCACCCACTGTCCCCCTACCATCTCCAAATCTAAACCCTCATTCCCATCTGTGAAACCCTACGTCCCTACATCTTTTGTCAATAAATTACTGTTGAGATTGTCAATTTAGTAGTCAATGCCTCTTTTGAGATTCATGCCATGGATCGGAATAAATCTACCATTTCTATCTGACATTAATAGTTCAAATTTTTTATGCAGCAACAAATACTTATAACAAATATATGCAGCTGTGGAAAACACATAACAGCTTTGGTTTTTTTTTGTCTCAAGACAAATTCCTGTCAAAGATTTTTCTTGTTTTCCACACAGTCAATTTTCTTGTTCATTGTGGTGTTAACAAAAATAGTGAGAAGTGGTTACAAGGGTTTGTTTAGAATTTATTTTGATGGGAAGAGTAATGGGTTGATTGTATTTTTGTCCACACAATCATTACATCTTGATCTGCTCTATTCATCGGCATTTTCTTTTCCAGTCTTCTTACATTAAATCTTTAGTCATATTTTTTTTCAAGTGAGATTCTATACTCATTTATTATTCTCTTTCAATTCCTAACCTTATCCCATTTTTATTCACTTTCAATTCTAAATAGGTTCAATAAGCCTCCTAAAGAAATTATGAGTTGTTAAAACTTCTAAATCTATTGTAAAAATAATCTCTGTGTTTTTCTTTTGTAAAAATAAAGACAGTGCAACAGAATCTAAAGTCATTATGCCCTAAACATTACAGAGCACTGAAGCATTTGCATGAGCACTGCGATCCATCTATCATTCATTGTGATTTCAAATCATCAAATGTTCTCCTTGATGCAAACTACAATGCCAAAGTAAGTAAATTTGATTGTAAGGGAATGCTCATCAGGGCAGAGTCCAAACTAAAAAACCTTGTTCTTGATTGTTGAATATGTTAAAGAAGAAACAAATGCCAGTTAATTTACAGACTGGAATTGACCTGAATTGCTTGATGTATTTTTTAAATGTTGAGATGCATATACTAATGAATTTTTGGTTGCTGCAGGTGAAGCCACAACTGACAGACAGGTCAAAGCTTCCAACTATTGCAGATCATGTGATTAAAGAGTTGTTGAACTTGAAACATCTTCAACAAGTAAGTTGCATGCAAAATATTACTTTTGAAGGGAATTGACATTATTTTTAAAAATACATTCAGTTTATACAATTTTACTCATGTTTTGGTGGATAAAAACTTAACGTTCTTCCACATTTCTTGCCCATTTTATTGCATATCTGAAATAAGACATAATCTTGCCATTTTGCAATAGCTAAATGTCTTTAACTGTGATTGGAATTTGGCATAAAATGTATTTTTAAGGTTAGATTGTCAACTAGTTCTGGTTGATCACCATTTGAAAATTAGAGGTGCTAATCCTTTCATTGAAGAGAAAATTTATAGTGCACTAGATATCATCACACTTACCCAAAAAAGTTGAGCCAAACTCTGAAAGTCCCATTGAATCTATAGAAGAAAGAGAAGAAATTGATTATCTAGATTGAAAGTCATTGTCCACTTCATAATCTTAGCAAGAAGAACATTATAAGCACTTGTGAACCAAGTATTTATGATGAAGCAAGAAGGAAAGAAAAATGAAAAAATGTGTTGAGTCGAGAGATAGACATTGGAAAGAAAGCCATTGATTATAAAAAGTATTAAGATCAAGCTTTAAAATAATGTTTTAATTGACAAGCACAAAGCAAGATTAGTAGCTAAAGAGCAACAAATTGAAGATTGAGGAATCTTTGCTCTAGTTGCAAAGATAATTATGATTAGAATGTTGACAGCGCTTGTTTCCAATCATAGTTAGAATATCCACCAATTAGATATGAAGTGCATTACTAAATGAAGATCTGAAAACCCAATTTTGTTAGAAAAGAAAAGGAACACATGGTATGTCACTTGAAAGGACACTATACGATTTGAAACGAACTCCACGACATTAGTATTCAAAACCAAATAAGTACTTTCCCCAAAGGAAATTGATTTCTTTAAGACCCAATTTATACATCAAGAAGTCTAATTGCACATTATTGTTCCTTCAAAATTTTGGTCGTAGGGTATTGGTCATAGTGCTAGAGGTTGATTTTCTAATTATTGTAAATAACTTATATGTGAGGTGAACAACTTAACTATGATGGGGTCAAAATAAATCTACTCAAACCTATATGGATTCTTTCATGGTTTCAGATTCTCTCATTTATTTACTTTGAGCTATGATTGTTCAATTCTATTATTAACATAAATTTTTTAATCATAATGCTTGAGGAAAATCTACTCAAATCTATAGTTCTTTCCTAGTTTTAGATTCTCTCTTTTTTTTAATTTTGAACTATGATTGTTTAATGCTATCATCAACCCAATAAAAACATTTTCATCATAATGTTCACTTTGGTAGAACAACAACTTGTAGCCCAGTTGTTCAGTGCAGGGGCAATTCAGGTGTACATTGCAAGCAGTTCAATTAGTTGGGGATTGTCTTTGTTAGCTCATTTGGTTGTTGTCATGGGTATACAGTATTATGATGGACAGGAAAATGCTCACATAGACTATCCTATAATTGATCTTCTCCAAATGATGTGGTGTGCTAGTAGACCTCTACTTGATAATGCTAGAAAGTGTGTAATTTTATGCCATGCACCTCATAAAGAATATTACAAAAAAATCTTATATGAGCCATTTCCCATGGAGAGTCATCTAGATCACTTTCTCCATGATCATATCAATGCTGAAGTTTTCATGGGTACTATTGAAAGTAAGTAGGATGTTGTAGACTATCTTACTTGGAAATTCTTCTATTGAAGACTCGCATAGAATCTGAATTACTATAATCTTCAAGGTGTCAGCCATAGGCATTTGTCAGACCACCTTTTTGAGCTTATAGAGAGTACGTTGAGTGAATTGGAATCAAGAAAATGTGTTTCCATAGAAGATGATATGTATCTTTCTCCTTTGAACCTGGGGATGATAGGATCTTACTACTATATTAGCTATACCACCATTGAACTCTTCAACTCATCCTTGTCTGCAAAGACAAAGCTAAAAGAGCTTCTTGAAATTCTTGCTTCTACCTCAGAGTATTCACAGCTTCCCATACAGCCAAGTGAAGAAGAAACAATAAGAAAATTGATAAATCATCAAAAGTTTGCTATTCACAAACCAAAATATACCGATCCACATGTAAAGGCAAATGCATTTTTGTAAGCTCACTTTTCAAGGCATGTCATAGCTGGCAACCAAACACTAGATCAATGAGCTTCTTTCTACTAACCAGCTCCTTCAAGCTATGGTGGATGTTATTTCTAGTAATGGTTGGTTCAATCCAAATCTTGCAGCAATGGAATTGAGCCAAATGCTTACACAAGGTCTTTGGGACCGTGATTTTGTCCTGTTACAGCGTCCACATTTCACCAAGGAACTTGCTAAGAAGTGCCATGAAAATCGAGGGAAAAACATTGAAACTATTTTTGATTTAGTTGAGATGGAGGATGATGAAAGGTGTGAATTGTTACAAATGACAAATTCACAACTGTTAGACATTGCTCATTTTTGTAATCACTTCCCAAACATTGATTTGGCATATGACATAGTTGACAGTGATAATGTGAGGGTTGGAGAGAATGTAATAGTGCAAGTCACTCTAGAAAGAGATCTTGAAGGTAGACATGAGTTGGGTCCAGTTGATGCATCAAGGTATCCCAAAGAAAAGGAAGAAGTATGGTGGCTAGTAATTGGGGATTTAAAAAGCAATCAGCTACTGGCCATTAAGAGGGTATTGCTCCAAAGGAAGACTAAAGTCAAGCTTGGGTTTACTGCACCTTCAGAGCTTGGAGAGAAGACATATACACTATATTTCATCTGTGATTGATAGCTTGGGTGTGATCAAGAGTACACTTTCATAGTCAATGTGAATGAAGCAGAAGATGAAGAAAATGCAAAGGAATGAATGTTATTTACCAAGTACCACAGTTGTATAAATTTTGCATGAAGTTGAATGGTCAATATATGATGATGGAGAAAGATTGTGTGGAAAAACTCTGCAACTCAAATATATGGGCTCACAGAATAAGTTTCATCTAGTAATTTGAATTCTTTTACCATGGGTTTCACTGATACATGATTTTAGTTAAAAATTCATTAATAAACAGCTCTTTCCATTGGCTTCACCAATCTATGATTTCAATACAACAAATCATTACTAATGCTAATATTAAGATCAATTATGGCATTCTTGCATTTAATGCAACCTATTAATTGGGAATCAAGACTTTAGCAAACTAGCTAAGTGTACTTGTGGTTACTGCGTTGAGCTTGTAATAACTTAAATAGTTAATACTATTTTTACAGCATAGAAGTATCTGGAACGCCCCCTCAATGACCAAATTTTTCTCGTGTTCTTCTTTGTGAAAATACTTGAACCTAGAAAGGACCTTGTCCAAATTTACTAAGTCCCTTATAGAATGATAGACATTGAAAATTGAAAGAAAACCTTTAAATTCTATTGGAAAATTCTCCTGATAATCATCATATGGGATGGATGGAATGAAAGAATATCAGTAATATCAAGACAATTTGATATTTAATTAGTTAGTTCAATTAATTTCTTAGGCAAAATATATGAGGAACAAAGACATTGCATTAGTGTAGTCTATAGCAAATGACTTGGACACTTAGATATCGAGAAATTTGTACTTGTTTCAAATTGAAACATTTAAGTCCCATTGAATTCTCAAGCATTACTAGAAGAAGTAAGTAGAAAAAGATTAAGATATTTGAAGCTTGATAAGTAGGAGATATTTTACATAAGAAGTCAAATTGTGATCTTACTATTAGGATTCAGTTGTGTATTTTTGAGGCAAACAAGCATATTATGATTTAGCAGGAAGGTTTATATTAGAATTACAATTTATAAAATATCTTAATATCATACATTTGTACTCCAAAGTTGAGTCCCAAACATCTTTGTTGGTATTTGTGCTTTTGAAGTTTTCTTTTGTGTACATTTTGCGTTGTATTAGTTGGTTTTCTAAATAAAAATTGGTTCCCATATTTAACTTTATTCTCACCTGAGAACTCACTAGTGTTATTCCAAGGAGTTTCGGGTAGGAATTGTAACAAAGCAAGCATGTGTTGAATCAATTTTATCAGTTTCTATGGAGTTTTATACTGATCTGAATTATAATGTTCATGAGAATCCAAAATGTTTGTAGTTTTTTTAACTAATTTTTTGTAAAATGTGCTCCAAAAAAGTACTTTCAAGGATGAAAGTGATGATGATATAGATCTGGATGAACAATTTGGTACTTCAAGCGATACACCAAAAGTGTCAGAAGAAAACGTTTGTGATGATGAGATTGTTGAATCAGACATTGAACTTGACAATGAAGGAGTTGTTGAACCAGACAATTACCCCCCACAGAAAGTAAGGCTTTGATTGATAATATTTTCTATTGAAAACTAAAATATGTATGTCATAGTACATTCTGAGTCTGAGTTAGTATTGCTTTTGGAGCTTCTACATGATTGATGTTGTTAACATCAACTCCTTAATTAACATATGTAGTTACTGAAAGATGGGAAATCCTTCTGTTGAAGTAATTGAAGAGCAATGAGATTCTACCCAAGCAGCCAAGGGCAAAGCAATGGAGGCAATGTCAAATGGTATAACTCTTTGCTAATAGAATCTATAGAGTGGCTGTCATATATTATTTCTGGAAGGGTATCACATAGATTGCCTTTTGCATTTGTTCTAATCTCAAAGTTTCTCGGGTGATTTGGAAGAGGCTATAAACCATCTTACAGATCATTGGTGATATTGTCACTTCTTATAGGATCATTGATTGCCAAGGAGGTTTCCCCATCACAAAATCCTCAATTGGCTTTGCACTTGGCCCTAACTGCAACATTCTTTGCTGGGATTTTTCAAGCAAGCATGGGCATTTTCAGGTTGATGATTTACATGTCTAATAATGCAATAATGTCACTATGCAAGCCTCTCAATGTCTTTCCTTCATAGGATTCTTCTTTTATAGAGAAGATACATGTGACTGTACATAATTGAGTGGGAGGCTTGCACTAAAAACTCATGTAATTCAATGGTTTTAACAAGTCCCATATTTCTATTTTTAGTTATGTAATTCTGATTATTTGGGTTGGCATGAGAAAGTCATACTTATTTATATAACTATTTAAAGTTCATGGACAACACTAGAATCTTTTTCAGTGGAGCCAAACAGCTGGATTTTGGTCACTAATAGTATGTGTCACATCATTTATGATTCTACTACAGGTTGGGATTCATTATAGACTTTCTATTGCATGCAACTATCATGGGTTTCATGGTTGGAGCAGCCACTATTGTTTCTCTCCAACAGCTAAAAGGTATTCTTGGTCTTCAACATTTTACTACAGAGAAAGACATAGTGTCTGCCATGAGATTAGTAAGGGGACAAACTCACAAGGTATGTTTATATGCAATGAATCAGCAACCTTTTGATTTGAATACATCTGGAGTAAAGAATTTTTTCTTGAATAAAGTATATTGCCAACTTATTGTTATTCTCTTCTTGTAATTGTATATGAGCAATGTTAGTATGCTAATAGAAACCAAATTTAAATAAAGCTTCTACAAACTAAACAAAATTCATAAACTTCAAGATAGACTAAGATGAACTCTCAATTGAGAATATGAGCCATTAATGGGCTCTCTCAATGAGAAGCTCTCTTGTTGAGTAGCTTTGTCTAAATAGATAGGATGTATGCTCAATATGCTTCCAAAGGCTTCAATGGATGATTGTGGATTTTTGGTGTGGATAGATGGCTTTAGTATGGATTTGGCTCTCAAAATAGCATTATAACTTTACTTCATGGATTGTGTTATTTTGTAAAGGGGAAGGATCCAATTTATAGGCAAGAGGCTTGAGGGATTGAGGGCTAAGATGCAAGGATGGGAAAAAGCTTATGGAAGGCTCAGATTGCATGAGAGGAGAGCACATGGATTGTGCTTCCTTATAGCCAATCAAGGAGTGACACATGTCACATGGTGAGAGGATGGAGGAAAGGGCAAGGATGAGTCAACAAAGGAGGCTCAAGAGATAAAATCTTCATAAAGACCCTCATAATGACTTGTAAGAGCAATAAAAGGGCTTGTAAGAGTCATTTATGACCTAGTGGACTTCATAAAGTTTTATGGTTGAGATATTTTGAGGGTGATGAGAGCAAATTCGACTTGGACTTGATTAGGAAGGTTTTAAGCTTGCTTAGGCTTGTGCAAATGATTAGAGGATGGATTAGGATGGTTTAGGATTAGCTTAGGGATAGGCAAGTGGATGGCATTTAATGAGGGTGGGTGAAGGAGGAGATATTTGTTAGCTTTGGCTTGGGTTAGTAAGTTTTAACCCATGTTTAGGGAATGTGACAAGGTTAGGAGGGGATTAGGATTAGGGTTAAAGACATCTTCTAGAAGAGTCTAGACTTTGGATGAGGATAAAGACTTTCTAGAATAGTCTAGAATTTCCTAGGATGAGGATGAAGACTTTCTAGAAGAGTCTAGAACTTCTTAGGGTGAGGATAAATTAGATTTTTAGGAAATAAATAAAGTTTTATTTATTTCAAGGGTTTGGGTTGAGGAGATATTTATTAAAACTTTTTTAATAAACATGAGGATTAATATTTAATCTTAATTAAATATTTTGAGTTGGGGTTAGGGGTAGGAAATGATGAGATTAGCCTTTAATCGAAATTAAAGATGGATTAGAAGATTTTGGAAGAGGTTATTGGTCATAAGGAAATTGGCCAAGTTTTGGGCAAAAAATAAATTTTTTTATTTATTTTAGGATTTTTGGTCAATTTATTAATTAAATAATTAATAAATAAGGAAATAATGTTTAAATAAGATTTAAACATTTTTGGGAGGGATTCCTTAATTAAATATTTTTAATTAAGATAAAGGGATTTAATGGCATAAAAATTAATTAATTAATTAATTAATTATTTAATTAATAAATGATGATGTCATCAGGACTTTTTCAGAAAATAAAAATACTTTATTTTCTAAAGGTTTTTAGGTGTCTACATTTTGCCCCTCTTTGATGTGATGCCGCAAGTGGCATGGCATCAAAGATAAGAAAATAAGATGCCCAAGGCTAGAGCAGAAGAGGAGAGAATGGACTGTGAGATGCCCCCTCAAGAAGGCAGCGGGGAGAGAAAGCGAGGCTCGATGACTTCTTGAAAAGTACAAGAAATTGAGATGAGCCAAGACACAGGTTTGGCAAAGAGAAGGGGCTGAATTAGCTCAAACTCTCACTACGAGAGGATGATAAAGGGAAATCAGGGGCACAAGAGGAAACAAGCTTAAGACCTTTAGGGATTGCAGAGGATGAAGGAGCAAAGTGCTATAAAAAAGAATCCAGGATAGGGAGATGGATGAGCGGATTATAAAGCTGATGCAAAAGGATTTCAAAGAGTTAGATTGGCGGAAGATGGGTTTCGGAGATCCCTAGGACTAGGATTGTGGATCTCGAAAGATGAGGCTTGGTGGATTGATTTGGATTGGTGGATCCCTAAGACTAGGATTGTAGATCCCTAAAGCTAAGAGTGATGAGTGATTCAAAGAGATACTAATGCATAAGCTGGGGTAGGAGAGATGGATGCTGGATATGGATGGGGGACAATGGAGATGAAGGAAACCCATTGAAGCTTTTTGAGCGGGGGGATACTTCAAAGAGAAGTACCACCATGTAGTTGAGCACTAGATTTGCTATAGGACTATTGGTTAATTGCCAAGGTTACCAAGAACATCAAGGCCTTTTCACCAACCATCCAAAGGATTGACAAACTAACTCAAAACAAACATGCAAGGATTGCCCCAACATCACACATGAATCCTAGAGGAAGCAGCGTGGAAACGACATTGGAGAACCCACAAGCAGAAAAGAAAAACAAACGAAATACCTGATCAAGACCTTACGCTCTAATTGCCCCATTCGCAGCATACCATGATATGGAAGATCGTGGCAACCTTGAGGAGGGAACAAGGAGATAGCTTGGAAAAGATACTTCAAGACCCAAAGGGGAAGATCCCAAATCAAAAGAAAGTGAAAATCAAAAGAAAGTGAAAATCCAAAAGAGAACAGTTTGCCAACGAGATGGGTAGGATGAGGTACTAACGGACCAAGATCAGACATGAGGAAAGCTATATCCTGCAAGGACCTATCGGAGAGCACCGAAGCTGGTGGATTTGGATGAGTGATGCATCTGGCAAGCTGAACTAAGAAAGATAACACTTTGGTGATAGGAAATCTAGCTAAAGGATGCGTTGGAATAGCTAACCAAGATGTGATGGGTGCAAGATGCTGATCAAGGATGAACTGACATGAACGCTGGATAGATACAATGGTACTAAGTTAAAGAGGATGTACAAGCTGATGGACCAAGATATGTTACAAATGTACAAGTTTGTTCATGTTTTGGTTTTTTTGAGATGGAAATGTTTGTGAAGGATGGGATGTCTATAATAGGTGATAGGTGGATAGGTAGATGGTTTGTGAAAAGCTTAAGGAAAATGGAATTCTTTGGGTGCATGTGATAGGATACAAGCTAGGATACAAGATTATCTACAATTTGGAGTATGGTACAAGCTTTGGACAAGATTTGGATATACAAGGTATGGTACAAGACTTACAAGGTATAATACAAGCTTTGGTACAAGATTTACAAGCTGTACAGGAGGTATTTACAAGCTTCATCAAATTTTGGATATTTGGTTGGAACACCAAGGGAACAAGCAAGTGTGTCTTATGGGATGGTGGGTAAATGGATGAGGGATAGGATAGTGATAGATAATGGATTAGTCTTTAGTACACAAGGCGCCTGAATTACCAAGTTTTCACCAAGGTACCTATTCAAGGTGCTTGAATTGCCAAGTTTTCACCATTGGACGCTTATTTCTCTTTACTATTTTTTTCTTTTGTATTTTTCAAAAGCCTGGTATACCAAGGATCTTCAAGCATAGAACTTCTTGAGATGAATGATGTTAGTAGGATCATTCAAGAGTTCTCCTTCTGGTGTAGATAGCTGATAAGCTCCAGAGCCAAAGGAAGCAGTGACAACATAAGGACCAAGCCATGTAGGTTCAAACTTGCCTTTCTTTTCTCGATCTACTTGGACTTTCATGTTTTCTTTGAGGACCATGTCGCCTGGCTGAAAGTGTCGTGGAAGCACCTTCTTGTTGAAATTTCTTTTGAGACGAGTTTGATAGACTGTGAGATGATCATAGGCTTGTTGCCGCTTCTCATCTAAGAGATCTAGCTGGGTGAGTCGAGCTACTCTATATTCTTCATCTGATATTTGCCCTTGCAAAGATATGCGCAAGGAGGGAAGTTCAACCTCTATAGGTAGTATCGCTTCGGCACCATAGACTAGGGAGTATGGAGTTGTGCCTGTGGATGTACGAAAGGAAGTTCGATAGGCCCATAGGGCTGGATTTATTTGTAGTTGCCAATCACGGCCGGAATCATTGACAACTTTCTTTAGAATTTTGAGGAGGGTTTTGTTAGTTGCCTCTGCCTGGCCGTTACCTTGTGGGAAATATGAGCTAGAAAAGCGATGATGGATGCGGAGGGAAGTGCATAATTCTTCCATGTTGAGATTTTCAAAGTTACCTCCGTGGTCGGTGAAGATGGTGGATGGGATGCTGAAGCGGCAAACAATGTGGTACAAGATGAACTTGGAGACCTGAACTCCTGTAGCTGAGACTAGGGGGACTGCTTCCACCCATTTAGTGAAATAGTTTGTAGCTGTTATTATCCATTTATGTCCATCAGATGAGAGGGGCGTGATAGTTCCAACTAGATCAAGGCCCCAACAAGCGAAAGGCCAAGGTGGTGCAATAGGCTGTAGATCCTGTGCCGGAGCGTGCATAAGATTTGCATGCTGCTGACATGGGAGACACTTTCTGACAAAGTCACAGGAGTCTTCTTCAATGGTAGGCCAATAGTAGCCTGCTCTAAGGATTTGTCGTGCTAGGACAATACCACTCGTGTGGGCACCGCAAAGTCCAGAGTGTACTTCCTTTAACACCATCGCGGCCTCATTTTGGTCTAAACATCGAGAGAGAGTATCGTGATAACCCCGACGATATAGGGTATTGGCTATGATAACATAGCGGGATGATTTTCGGATGAGGTTCTGGCGTTGGGTACGTGTGAGGTGAGGGGATATGATACCATTGTTAAGGTAAGCATGAATCTCATGGTACCAAGGGGATTGGGGACCAACCAAGATACAAACATGGTTTGAATCCTCATTCGCATAGGCGGGTGTGAGGAGCTGCTCCACTAAAAACTCATACTGTGTAGCTGCTTGGGGAATTTCCAAGAGCGAGCCTATAGTAGCCATAGCATCTGCTGCTTTGTTCTGTATTCGAGGCACTTGTGTAAACTGAAGCTTTGTAAAATGTTGGGTTAGCTGATCAACTAGCTCTTTGTAGGGTAATAGCTTTTCATCTTTGGTTTGATATTCATTTAGGGCTTGCTTGATGATGAGCTGAGAATCGCCAAAGATTTGTAGCTCAACAATGTTCCATTCTGCAGCTATCTTTAATCCTGCTATGAGGGCCTCATATTCAGCTATATTGTTGGTGCTAGGGAATTGTAGCTTGAAGGCTTTTGGAATGTAATCTCCTTGAGGTGTGACCAACAATATTCCTGCCCCTGATCCATGAGATGTGTATGAGCCATCAAAATAAAGTTTCCATGGGGGTTGTTCTTCAATTAGACAGATATGCTCATCTAGAAATTCTATGATCAATGGATAAGCATCTATTAGAGGTGCATCAGCTAGGTGATCTGCTATAGCTTGCCCTTTGATTGCCTTTCTATCCACATACTGGATGTCAAATTCACTAAGGAGCATAACCCATTTGGCCAAACGACCTGTAAGTGCTGTTCTAGAGAGCATATACTTGAGAGGGTCAATCTTGGAGACTAGTTGGATGGTATGACTTAGCATGTAATGGCGAAGCTTTTGAGTTGAGAAAACAACTGCCAAACAAGCTTTTTCCATAGGAGTGTAATTGAGTTCATAACCAACTAGGGTTCTACTGATGTAGTAGATGGCTCTTTCTCTGTTGTAGTCATCAAGCTGTGCTAGAAGTGCCCCTAGAGCAGTAGGTGTTGCTGATATGTACAAAATTAGGGGACGACCAGGAATTGGTGGAACCAAGATAGGGGGATTGATGAGATACTGCTTGAGATGGTCAAAGCTGCGCTGACATAAAGGATCCCACTTGAAGTTCTCATCCTTCTTCAGTAAATGTGAAAATGGTGTACACTTATCTGCAAGCTGGGAGATGAAGCGCCGAACAGATTGGAGCTTTCCTTGAAGAGAGTGAAGCTGTCGCAGTGTCTGGGGAGGAGGCATGTCTAAGATAGCCTTGACCTTCTTGGGGTCGATCTCTATACCTTGTTTAGAAACTATGAAACCTAGAAGCTTTCCAGATGTGACCCCAAAGACACATTTCTTGGGATTCAACATGAGATGATATTTGGCTAACCTATCAAAGACTTTCTCTAGGTCAGCAAGATGATCCATGAAGGTATGAGACTTGACCAAGATATCATCCACATAATCCTCCAAAATGCTATGGATGAGATCATGAAAAATGGCTGTCATAGCTCTTTGATAGGTAGCCCTAGCATTCTTTAGGCCAAAAGGCATCATGTTGTAGCAAAAGGTTCCCCAAGGGGTAGTGAATGCTGTCTTATGCTGATCCTCTTCTGCAATCTTGATTTGATTATACCCAGAAAATCCATCCATGAGGGACAAAATTTCATGTCCAGCTGTAAGATCTACAATCATATCTATGTTGGGCAAGGGAAAATCATCTTTTGGACAAGCTTTGTTAAGATCTCTAAAATCAGTGCAGATTTTGATGTCACCGGAAGGTTTAGTGACAGGGACCATGTTGGAGATCCACTCTGAGTAGTTGATAGGTCAGATAACCTTAGCAGCTAACATTCTTTCTAATTCAGCTTTGACCAATAATGCTACCTTGGGGTGCATTTTTCTAAGCTTTTGTCTGACGGGCTTGATCTTTGGATCAACTGCAAGATGATGAACTACAAGCTTTGGATCAAGTCCTGGCATGTCCTGATATGACCATGCAAATCGGCCAATGTTCTCTCTTAAGACCTCAAAGAGGAGGTCAGCTTGGTCTTGTGATAGGGATGCAGCAATGTGAACAAGTTTGGGGATCTTTGAAGAACCAATGTTGACTTCTCGAGTATCCTCAATTAGAATAGAAGACACCTCTGGTCGATTATCTTGAGGAGGCAATGCTAAATCCTCATGTTCTTCTTGTGGCTCTGGATTTTCTTGCTGAGGGGTTCTGTTCGTTGCCTTAGCTAGTCTCAGATTCACCTTAGTTCCAGTTTTGGGTGTATCGGAACTAGGTTGGGGATTTTCTCCAAAATACCCCTTGGGATCTAGCTTGTAGATATAGGCAGAATCTGGCTTTGTTTTCTTGTGAGGAGTTTCAGCTCCCATGAATCTTAGAAGTGCCTCCTCTGATGTGAACTCATCAATGTGTATGACACTTGTTTGGTCCCAATCTATGAGTTGTGGATGGGCGAGTGGTAGGTCAATGAGGTGGATGGATAGTTCTTGGAGAACAGAGTCTCCGAGGGAGATTTGGTCTAGGATATTGTCGTAGGCTCTCTTTTCAACTTCCTTAGGAATGTCTTCAATTTCAACAAGGTCGCGGTGAATGTTTGAAAAAGTGTGACCGTTCTCATTGGTGCCCCCAGTTGTGGGTATGCCAAAGCCAAGACCTGACTTCGATTCCCACTTGTGTGCGTCGATGGGGCACTGCATGCCTCTTTCTTCTGGTCCTAGACCACCACCTTGATAGTTCCATTTGTCAGTGATGAGCTTATGTTCTTGGGGATACTTTTGGCTGAAGTGATCAAGGCGTGCTTGATTTCTTTGAGGTGCATCCTTATGTAACCATTTGTTGATATCTGGAGTGAGCTCCTCGTGAAGAGGGATTTTCGAGGATACAAAGGTTGTTGGGCCAAACTGTTTGTATCGAGGAGGTGGAATTTCCTTAGCTTTGTGATATGTCGGTCGTCCATGGGCATGTGGATCAAGTGGGAGTGCCTCGACAGCAAATGCATCTGACAGACTATACTCTCCACAACCTTTGTTATTGATCTTCACGGTAGACAGGGTAGAGGCAAGGATGGTTTCTGGGTCATTATAAGTGTGGGATGAGCTGGCGATGGATGTGTCGATATCAATTCCAGGGCAATGGTTTGTATATGAAGCTTCAACCGCATTGCAGTAAGCAAAGGGTTCTAGATCGGCATGGATGGTTACCTCAGTGCCTTGATGTGGAAATTTGATGCACTGATGGTAAGTGGATGGAACGGCTTTCATGGCATGAATCCATGGGCGACCGAGGAGGATGTTAAATGGTAGGTTTAGATCAATAACATGGCAGAGTGTCTCTTGGATGACTGGCCCAACCTTGATTGGCAGCAAAATAGTTCCTTCTGTGGTTCTTTCCAAGTTGTCATAAGCTTTGATGGTGATAACCTCACTGATGATATCTGCCTCAGTATACCCAGCTTGTTTTATGAATTTTAGGGTGCAAATATTCAAGGCTGATCCATTATCTATCATTACTCTTTTCACAGCAAAGTTGGATACCATGATGGCTATGCGAAGCAGAAGGGTGTGATCTGGCTCGACCACGGGTATGTCGGTGGGTTTGAACGATAGGGCACATGAGGATGAGAGGTGTCCAAAAAGATTACGAAAATCAGTAGCATTGATATCAGAAGGGACACGAGATTCTATGAGAGCACTATCAAGGATGTTCTTGTACACAGGACTAGTGCGAAGAAGGTCTAAAATGGAGATTTGTGCTGGCATGTTCCCAAGGTGTTCCAAGATATTGTACTGGCTTTTTGATGGAGCTGATGGTGTTGGTGTAACAGGTGGGCCTGCGATGTTAAATCGTGCTCTTCGAGTGGTGACTGCACACTCATTGTTTGGTCCTTGGATATTGATAACATTGACGGAAGGCTCTTTCTCGGATATACAACCTATAAGGCTACCATAGTCTATATAGGATGAAGTGTGGTCATTGTTCTTCCCATGCTGTTGGTTTGGCTGATGGTTGTTGGTGTTGTTGTTGTTGGTTTGGATAGGTGCTTTTCCAGGATTTTGGTTGTGGTGTGGAGGAAAAGCATTTTGATAGATCTGTAAGCCTGCATTGGGAGAGGTTTGGGCACCAACAGTGATTTCCTTCCGATCAATGAGGTCCTGCACATAGTCTTTTAGTTTCATGCATCTGAGGGTAGTGTGACCTTTTACCCTATGAAATTTGCAGTACTCATTATCTTTGTACCATGCAGCTTTGGATTGGCTTGGGTCAATTTTCTAGGTAGGAGGAAATTTGATGAGGTTTTCTTTGACTAATTTCTCAAAAATGACATCCAATGGTTCACCAAGGGGTGTATAGTTTCTAGGTGTAGGTTGGAATCTAGGCTTTTGTCCTGCAGCTACATTGATGGCATTAGCTTGATTGCTAGACCCTTGGAAGTTGGGTCTTGGATTGTGATTTTGATAGCTTTGGTTATTCTGTTGTTGGTAGTTGATAGCTTGTTGATTTTTTGGTTGATATGGTGGGTTGGACTGGTTGTGAGAAGGACCAACAATATTCACATGTCTGGTGTCAGTGACGCCATCTGTTGCAACGTGCTTGTTTTTGTTCCAATACCTAGACTTGTCATTGGAATGTGATTGATTTTGGTTGGCTTCCTTGTAAAGCTTGACCACACCATCTTTAATGAGTCCTTGCTCAAGGATCATTCCTTTCTCTTTGATATCTTTGTAGGTTTGCAAACAGTTCATGGTCATGTGGTGAGCCAAGCTAGGATGGGCATTATCAATAAACATTTTCACAACATGGCGTTCTGGCAAGGTGCAGGATATGCGGGTGGTAAGGGTTTGCCATCTTTGCAGGTATTCGGCAAGGCTTTCTCCACCTTTTTGCTTGGTGTGGACAAGATCAACTATTGATAGCTCTGTTTCAACAAGATGGGCATATTGGGCTACAAATGCCTCAGATAATTCAGCAAAGTTTTTAATTGTACCATAGGGGATTCTATAAAACCATTCAAGAGCTGGTCCAGCTAAGCTTTTGGGAAAAAGGCGCAAGAGGAAGACATCATTGTATGCTACATCCTGGCAGTGCATGTAAAATTCTTTGATATGTGTGACAGGGTCTCCTTTTCCTCTGAATTTGTCAAATTTGGGTACCTCAAAGTGTTTGGGAAATGGTGTCATGCTAATGGCTCTGTCAAATGGGTAAGGACACACATTCTCAAACTTGAATGTCTTCGGATCATTCCCTTCTTGGATGACTTTCAGAGCTATCTTCATTTGCTCCCATTCTGAATTGATAGGTGATGGCTGGGGTGCCCCCAATGTAGGAGTGCCTTGAGGTAGGTATGTACTAGATGGGGCCACTGAATATGGATGGCTATGAGGGATTTGCTGATAGGGATTGTACATTGTTTGGGCAGCTGCATGGTGGATGACAGGTTGCTGAGGGAGAGGTGGCGCATATTGCTGCATGTGCTGCGAGGCTTGTTGTTGATATGGGATTTGAGGTTGGGATTGAGGAACATAAGCTAGCTGTGGGATAAATGGATTTCTTTGTGGAGGTAAGGTATAAGATGGTTGAGAGGCTTGGGGAAAGGATTGGGGGGCTTGTGGGGTTTGACCAATATATGTGGGTTGTGCCCCCATTTGGGATGGTATCTGCAAATAATTGGTGGTTGGCTGGGGTGGTGGATTACCTCCTAGAAGTGGCATTGAAAATTAGTTGGTAATTGGAGGTAATGGATTAGTTGGTGGTGGAGGTGGTGGGAATTGAAAGCTTGGGAATGGAACTGATGGGGTTTGATAGCTTTGTGGTTCGATTTGGAAGCTTGGTAGAGTGGTGGCAGGGGCTGGGGTCACTTGGGAGCTTGGTAGAAAATTGGTAGTAGCTTGTGGGATTTGATAGCTTTGTGGAGTGAGGGTAGTAGCTTGTAGATTTGTGGCTAATGCTATTGAGCTCCCAAGACCTAATGGAAATGATGGGATTGTGTGTGGGGTTGCAGTGAACAAGCTGGGGGTGATGAAAGGTTGATTACTTGGCCCCATGGGTGGCATCCCTGTTGTATATTGCTGAGGTTGGCCAAAGATGCTAGCACTGATTTGGGAGATGGGTGGATTTGGAAGGCTGGGTTGGGGAGCAGCAGCAGCAATAGTGAAGGGGGTGAACGGTGAGCTATTTTGGGTAAAGGGGGTTTGGAGCAGAGAGGTATGAACCAAGGATGGAGTGGTGGTGGCTGGGTTGGCTTGCGGCATGGAGATTTCAACTTGGGTGGATGATGGTATGTTTGGGTCTGTTGGATCATATGGATTGGCTGGAGGCTCTTCTTTTGGCATATATTGACGATAATTTGGATCATAAGAGCCTATGGGTGGTGGTAGCTACCCAAACAATGGGTGAGATGGATCTGATAATGGAGGGGGTCTTCCAAAGTCAAAGGTTCCTACATTTTCCCTTCGAAAATTAGCCATGATTGTCTCTTTGTTCTTGTCTATAATGGCATTTACCAATACTGCATTTCCTGGTTGGTTCATGAAAGCTTCAATGTCAGTACGTGATGGCATAGCTTTCTCTGCGTTGAAGGATGGCTGAGTGCTCAAGGGGGGTGAGGCTATTCGATCCAAATGATAGGGCTCCATTGTTTCTTTCTTCTTGGCTAAGCGAGTGACGGGTGGCATGAAAAATGCTCTTAGGGATGAGATGCAATAATGCTGATGGATGCAAAAGGGGGAAGGCTTCTCTATGCAAATGATTTCCTAGGTTAAGGCAAAGCTATACGACAAAACCTAAGGAGGATTGGGTTGGAGATTCTAACTTCAAAGATATGTTGCCAAAGCACGAAAGGTCTGCTTTCCTATGTGTAAGCTTGGTGGTGATTGTGTCAACTTAAGGATAGACTGATGATCCTTTAGGAAGAACACGAGATTGACCACTTGTGGATCCCAACCTTTAGCTCAAGGTGATGAGGGATAACAAGTGACAAAGCTGGATCACCCTAGACAAAGCTCTGTCAAAGGGATAACCTTGGTGAGATTGATGGATTTGGAAGATTTTAGGAGTGGCAAACTTTTGGAAAAAGTGACAACAATTTTTAAGGCTTGGATGTGAGGTTTTGATTGCTGGCTAGATGGTTTGATTCTAAATGAGATGGATGAGCTAATAATGCTTAAGGGGATAACCTAAGATGGCTGGCTTTTCTACAAAAATGACTCTAAAGTGAAGCTTATCCAAGAAGATGTGGAGAAACAAGGGTGTCTAATCATAGAAATCATGCCTAGTTGGTAAGGCATAAGCAGGATTAACTCCTGGATGTTGGCTAAATTTGATGGTGCGCTCCAACCAGGCCTCTTGAAGTGCTTCGTCGGTAGCTTTTTCCTCTACTTTGTGGAGTTTGGCAATTTGTGGGCTTGGTGTTATTTCTTTTCTCTTGGCTGAAAGTTCTTGGTATGCTAGAGATGGTTTGAGTTTAACTTTGTGGAACTTCTGTTTGGGTTTGGGTTGCTCTGACATCAATTTCTGAATCTACTTGGCTTTGAGAGATCTTGGTTGTTTTGCTTCAACTCGTTCAACTTCTGGAATAGGCAATGACTACGCTAAGTATGCCCTAAGCTAGGATTGACCAAGTTTGGCAAACATTCATTCAACAAATAAAAGATCAAGCAATAGATAGAAACAACCAGATAGAAGTTTTTGATTCTCAAAAAGTGATACTTGCGCCAAGGAGTGTGTATGTTCTACAAATGTTTCGATCAGTCACCTCAAACACATTAACATCCTAGATGGTTGTCTACAAGGCTGACAGTTGGTTTAGCTAAGGAGTCCTCGATATACCCAAGGTACGTGAGGCCCAAATCCATAGATGAGCCCAAAAAGATGTCACACAGCCGAGAGGAGCGGTAACCCACTTCTCCTCTTTCACTTCTCAAGGGTATAAAGTTCCTTGAGGCTTAGCCCGAGTGACAAAATCTTGATCCCAAGAGAGGTGTCTTTCGATTCACCTTCCGATTCTTATACTCCACCAAAACGCTGGAGTTGAGGTCATCCAAGGGGTGATGAAATCCCCAAACAGGCCTCCTAAAAAGAAACAAGGTTTTGGATCCTAATCTTATGCACCCAAGATGGCCTCGAAAGACGACAAGGGGAGAGAAGACTTGGATGACCTTGGGCTAAAAAACACACTTGTTCTTTTACCAACTGACGCTTAAGTTTTTTGATCTAGACTTTGCAAGCACTCATGTTTAAGATACAATGTTTATTCCAACTTGAAGTGCCAACAAAAGTAAATCGATCGAACAATGCAAACAATAAGAAGAGTTAGGGTCAACAAAAGAAAACTCGCGCGCCCAGAGGCCCTCCACGTCAAGTATCGATTAATTTTCTTTAAGGCATTCAAGATTCAGTGTGAGTTTGTTTTAAGCCCAAAACAAAAGTGTGTGAGATTCGATTTCAAGCGCGCGCCCGGAGGCTCTCCACGTCAGTTGTTGTTCAATTTTAGTGCCCAAACTTGAAGTGTGATCAATTTAATCTAGAGTTTTGATCATTTAAGAATTTTGATAAAGTTAAAGCAAAAATTCAAAGACCAAGTGAGTGAGTTAGATGGTGGAACATTTAACACCTTTTTCAAGTAGACCCATCCCCATAAATGGCACTGAGATTGCAACCAATGGTTAATATTTGATGGGTGATTAGAAAAGAGGTGAGTCCAAGGAACTACTCAAATTGATTTTTGCAAATTTGTATTTTAACTTAACAAGGTTTCTTAAATGTCCAAAAATCAAACTTTACCTAGATTGCATGTGGAAAAGAGATTTGTTTTGTTCAATTTTTAGAAGCTCCAAATGAAGTGTTTGATATTGCAATGGTTAATTGATCCTTGGCATTCAAGATTGGATTTGTTGTTTTAAGCATGCATTCAAGGAAAATTTGATTTTAATCCATGGCATTCAAGAGTGATTTTAGCAACATGCATTCAAAGACAAGTGGTTAAACATTCAAGTTTTTTCCTTTGAGCATTCAAGATTGAGATTTTGTGTGTTGTTTTAAGAACTTTGAAGTGCTTTGTTTTAACCTTAGATCATTCAAGATTTTTTTGAACTCAAAAGTGAAAATGACTCTTTGGACTTTGGTTTTCATTCAAGATTTTGTGTTCTAGTTTGCATATTTTAAGCCCAAAAATGATATTCCTAGATTGTTTTGATGCATGAAAATCCTAAGAAACATTCAAGATTTTGCAATAAGACATTTTTTTGGAACAAATAACAAAGCTTTTAGGACAATTTTTGGCAACCATTTAGGACTCTTAGTTTTCATGAGATTTTTTAAAAGAACTTTAGTGTGCACTTAGTGTTGATTTTGAACCTTTTGAAATGGAAACTTGAAGTTCTTTTTAAATTCCCAAAAATGAAGTGTTCCTAATTTTGCATGAATGCATCTAAAACCTTGATGTTGCAAGGATGCAAATGATTAGATTGGTTTAGTTTCACTTCTTAAAAGATTTTTTCTTTCTTGCAAATTTTTAATTTTTCAATGGATTTAAGTATGATTTGGGGGTTCATTTTAAGCACTAAAAAGAAGTGTGTATGATTTTGCTTCCTTAAAAAAAAATCGCCAAGATCTCCCACAAGAAGAAGAAGAAGAAATAGATGGAATAAGAAGAATATAGACAAGAAGAGGAAGAAGAATTTCAAGTTCTTTGTCCACCTATAAGCTTGAAAAATCTGCAAACACTATGAGATAGATTATGAGTTCCTTTGTGTTCTTCATGCTCATGTGGACCTACAAAACCAATTTATACAATCCTACCAATCACAAAAACAAGAAAAATTAGCCAAAATCAGCAAATAACATACAAAACTTTGACTAAAAAAGCTAATGAAGATGACCCATGCGGGGTCCCACCGGGCGTGCCAAAATGTATATGAGCAATGTTAGTATGCTAATAGAAACCAAATTTAAATAAAGCTTCTACAAACTAAACAAAATTCATAAACTTCAAGATAGACTAAGATGAACTCTCAATTGAGAATATGAGCCATTAATGGGCTCTCTCAATGAGAAGCTCTCTTGTTGAGTAGCTTTGTCTAAATAGATAAGATGTATGCTCAATATGCTTCCAAAGGCTTCAATGGATGATTGTGGACTTTTGGTGTGGATAGATGGCTTTAGTATGGATTTGGCTCTCAAAATAGCATTATAACTTTACTTCATGGATTGTGTTATTTTGTAAAGGGGAAGGATCCAATTTATAGGCAAGAGGCTTGAGGGATTGAGGGCTAAGATGCAAGGATGGGAAAAAGCTTATGGAAGGCTCAGATTGCATGAGAGGAGAGCACATGGATTGTGCTTCCTTATAGCCAATCAAGGAGTGACACATGTCACATGGTGAGAGGATGGAGGAAAGGGCAAGGATGAGTCAACAAAGGAGGCTCAAGAGATAAAATCTTCATAAAGACCCTCATAATGACTTGTAAGAGCAATAAAAGGGCTTGTAAGAGTCATTTATGACCTAGTGGACTTCATAAAGTTTTATGGTTGAGATATTTTGAGGGTGATGAGAGCAAATTCGACTTGGACTTGATTAGGAAGGTTTTAAGCTTGCTTAGGCTTGTGCAAATGATTAGAGGATGGATTAGGATGGTTTAGGATTAGCTTAGGGATAGGCAAGTGGATGGCATTTAATGAGGGTGGGTGAAGGAGGAGATATTTGTTAGCTTTGGCTTGGGTTAGTAAGTTTTAACCCATGTTTAGGGAATGTGACAAGGTTAGGAGGGGATTAGGATTAGGGTTAAAGACATCTTCTAGAAGAGTCTAGACTTTGGATGAGGATAAAGACTTTCTAGAATAGTCTAGAATTTCCTAGGATGAGGATGAAGACTTTCTAGAAGAGTCTAGAACTTCTTAGGGTGAGGATAAATTAGATTTTTAGGAAATAAATAAAGTTTTATTTATTTCAAGGGTTTGGGTTGAGGAGATATTTATTAAAACTTTTTTAATAAACATGAGGATTAATATTTAATCTTAATTAAATATTTTGAGTTGGGGTTAGGGGTAGGAAATGATGAGATTAGCCTTTAATCGAAATTAAAGAAGGATTAGAAGATTTTGGAAGAGGTTATTGGTCATAAGGAAATTGGCCAAGTTTTGGGCAAAAAATAAATTTTTTTATTTATTTTAGGATTTTTGGTCAATTTATTAATTAAATAATTAATTAATAAGGAAATAATGTTTAAATAAGATTTAAACATTTTTGGGAGGGATTCCTTAATTAAATATTTTTAATTAAGATAAAGGGATTTAATGGCATAAAAATTAATTAATTAATTTATTAATTATTTAATTAATAAATGATGATGTCATCAGGACTTTTTCAGAAAATAAAAATACTTTATTTTCTAAAGGTTTTTAGGTGTCTACAGTAATTGTATCAATGTGTAGTGGAGGTGGGAGACCATAGTGCTTGGAATATTCTTTCTCTCTTTTCTACTCGTCACTCGTTAAATTGTCAGTATTATAACATAACTTCGTGATTCTCTTTCATTTTTCTATCCATATAATACTTAGCCTTCATAATGACAAGAAGAAACAACATGGAATGACTAATGTCTGATATGGTGTTGATCTTTTTTTTCATTCTTGTGGGTTGATTTGACGAAGTAAGAAAAATCCTAAGCTCTTTTGGATATCAGCAGTTGCTCCTCTGACATTTGTAATTCTTAGTAGTGTGCTGGTTTTTGCTACACATGCTAATAAACACGGGGTTGAGATTGTATGAGTTTCTATCACCAACTATTCTATACTATCTTGTATTCGTTTCTGCACAATGTGTTCAATTCACTCACATCTAAGTATGGTAGAATGAATCACTTATCAAATCACTTATTATTATGATCTATACATGTTCAGTATCACTACCCAAAAGATACTAGTTATTTACCGAGTTTGAAACACGATGGGTATGGAACAATTTGTTTGATATTATGTCTAATTGTTATTCTAAACATGATTTTCTGGTCCTAAAATGCATGTTTCTTTTGCTAATGTTTTTGTGGGTGGCTTGAAATAGGTTGGTCACTTAAAAAGTAGTTTGAACCCATTGACTGTTGAATTATTTGTTTTTGAGGCCAAATATTTAAAGACCCTTGTGAAGGTAGGACTGATAATTGGCATCATCACACTCACTGTAAGAGCTAATCCCTTGAATTATGTTCATTGGTTGGTAATTTATTACCTCTAGATGATTTAAATGAGTCCCATGCAAGAAGGAATAGCAATTGGCAGAAATTTTGCACTGTTCAAGAACTACAAAATTGATGGCAATAAAGAGATGATTGCCATTGGTATGATGAACATTGTAGGTTCATGCACATCTTGCTACATCACAACTGGTAATTATTGCAACACATTTAATCTGTTGAGTTACAAAACATTATATGACTACTCTGAGTCTTTATTGCATTCAAAGCATGAAATTAGTACTAGTCCTAAGTTTTCATATAAATCAAACCATGGATTTTTTTATTGATTCTAAGACTTTATATTATTCAAACCATGGATTCTAATGTTAATTCTAGGTTTTTATGGCATTCAAAACATGAACTGTAGAAGAATTTATATGGTCTGAAGGGATGTTGCTCCACACTTCTTGTCACCATCCTTGTAGTCAAATGTTGTTCTTGGACTCCTGGGATATTATTATTGGGTAAAGCTTAAATGTTTTTGAATTTGTTTGTTTGCTTTTTCTATTTGGGGTTCTGGGTTTCTAAAATATCTCAACAATGAAAAAGAATGTGCTGACCAACTCTCTAGTAGGATCCTCTTAATTGGGTACTTCACGTGGGTTGCTAGACCGCAAGGTACTTCCTTTATTTAGCAAGTGGCAAGTGCTTAACCTTGAGAACCTTGCGGTCTCATTGTTCTTGTCTTCATGCTTCTTAATCTCGTGATCAAGCACCAAAATCTTTGATGTAGGGACAATGCTTAACCAGTGGATGAGGAAAAAAAGGTGATTGAGGATGTGGATAAAGATAGACATTATGCAATTGATGCATCAATTGTAAGAATTATGAAGAGTAGAAAAGTTTTAGCACACCAACAACTTGTTATGGAGTGCATTGAGCAACTTGGACGGATGTTCAAGGTGAATTGCCTGATTGGATGCTAGATACTTTTGTTTGTATCACTAGTACTTTAGATTTGCTTTCTACTTTCCCACAATGAATGGGTTTATACCTGTGTGAATTTGTAAAAAGTGGTCTTTTCCTTTTTCAATAGATTTTCCTTTATCCGTAAGAAAATGATATACTTGGATAAGTAGGCATATTGATTTATCTTCATAGGCATATTGGCGACCGTGCGACCGTTTGATGTACTTTTTCCTCTTTGTAGTGTGTAGTTTATGTTTGCGGTCCTGATGCAATCATATTTGGCATGGTGGTTCTTTGGAAAGGGAGGATATCTTGGCAGTGGCAAGCCCAAACTTCAGATTGTTGTTCCTACTACGGCTTTTGGTGGAGCATTAATAAGTTTTGTACTGTGCCCAGCAGAGTTGATAAAGGTAACAAGAACTAGACTTTGTATCTATTGTATGTATATAAATTGAACTCTAGACTCCATACCATTGACTATTTGTTGTTTTGCAATATAGATTGCAAGTTCAGGAGAATGACAACAAGCAGCTGAAAAATCATCAGTAGATATATGCTGGGCCTCTGGACTGTGCACTACAAACTCTTAGAAATGAAAGGGTAAGGTGTTAAATTGTTGTTACTATTTGGTATGTAGTTGTAGAAATGCAATATAAATGCTTCACGTGGTATCCTCCATTATACAAGATACTGTTTGATTGTTTCATTGGTGCATAATTTTCCAGGTACAAGGTTTGTTTCATGGTGGCCTAACTACATTTTTTAGGGAGTCTATTAGAAACACAGTTTTCTTCAGTACTTATGAATTGAATCGTTATCATATGCTTTCACTTATTAGTATGCATGATAAGGTGAATCCCCAAATGAATTCCCAGTCTTCTCAATTTGTCAACTATTCTTCTAAAGTTTTTATAGAAGCAGGAGTTGGAGTTGTCTCTGGTGGGCTTGTAGGAATTGAGGTATGTAACCTTAATGTTGGAATTTCAATTTAAGTATTTAAACTCAATTTTTACAGATCAAATGTGTGCAACAAAACTTGTAATTTTCTTTGCAGTTTTGGTCAGCTATTTTGCCCCTCGATGTTGCAAAAACCCATATTCAAACAGCTCCAAATATTAATGCCAACAAAAATCCTATACACACAATCAGGATGGTAGGACATAAAATTTCATTTTTACATGGACTCTACTCTAGAAAAAATGTTTTTAAATTAATTTTTAATAAAGATTTTGATTAGGCTTTTACAAAGCTGTTGGATTCTTATGACAGCAATTAGGATATCTGTTAGGATTGATGGTTGGATTATTGAATTGGGTTAATTCATTTATTTTCATGTTTTCTTATGTTCTGGATAAAAAATTTATCATTCACGATACTAACACCAATTGTTTGCATGCTTATTTTATAGTGGGTATATAGAATGTTCTAATTAAAAGATTAAAAATTAAATATTCAAATACCACGAGACTTAGCTTCTATCCTTTTGTCTAGGATCTATTCTACTAATTAGTCTTAGATAACCAATAGATGAATTTAAAAGCAATAAGTGCTCATATTAATGAACATGAAACCATTTCCCAATTCTATGGAAAATTTATCGAGAACTCAGTTTTAGAGGATTATATGCTGGCTTGGGGCCTACATTGGTGAGAGCTTTCCCTGCTAATGCTACACCTATCGTCACTTGGGAACTTACAACAAATTTACTGCGAGTGAAACGGTAGTAAGAGCATTACCTTCAGAGATGAATAGGTTTATACCTATGTTAATTTGTAAAAAGTGGTCTTTTCTTTTTTCAGTAGATTGTCCTTTATCTATAACAAAATGATATACCTAGATAAGTAGGCATATTGACGTACCTAGGAACTGGCATTATGTCATGGGACTCAGCCAACAATATATTTGTACCAAGTATAGTGCACTGTAATGGTATTATTCATACAATGTTGATATTTACTCAAGAGAACTATTTTTATTTAGTTCTATTCGCCAAATTTCCTTTTCAGTTTGATTTTGTGTTGGTGACACTTCAGACTCAGATGCCTACAAATGCTTCATGCAGTGTCTAGTCTCGAGCCCTAATCACTAGGCAAGCTCCTAGCTCTTATTACAGTTTTCTTACTACAATGTCACATCTAGTTTGCACATGATTCTACTGACCTAAAGGATCCTTAACCAAAAACAACAGTAGTCTCCTCTGCCCAAGATAATACAACTTTGTTTGGATTTAAAAAAGAAAATCGTAGCAGCATTATTATTGAGGATTTGTGTCTTCTCAGAAACTTCTTATCTAAGAAAGGCTTCCTGAGGGTTATGAGCTTGTCTATTTCTCCTTTACGTCAAAGGTTCAATGCAAGCATGTTGCTAAGAGCCTGCCCAAGGTTACAAATGCAAAGTGAATTGGTTTTTGATTGCCTCTTTTATTAGAGTATATTTACTTGTGGGGTGTAGAGCACATGGAGAGCTTGCCTGCTTATTTAGAGTTTTTTTTCTCATCCTTTTCTTGAATATCATATCAAAGAAAATACAAAGAGCCCGCACAAGTTTGTATGATTCTCTTTCTAATTTTGGCAGATAGAAAACTATTATGGCTTGAGACTATGTTAAACATAATTTACAACCTCAACAAGAGTTGGAATCCCAGTTTTATACATATTTGGCATTGGTTGCAGTAACAAGAATGTCACTACATCATCTGGATATATTCAACAAATCAATATGCATATCCTGCAATATTGGCTTGCCATTAGACAACATTTCATGGAGGCAATCAATAAAATAGTTCAAATGCCTTACCTATGATTCCACATTTTGCATGCATGTCTACCAGGGCAGTTGCAACTTAAACAAATATATTCTCTCAATATATCTATTTTGTGGCGCATATCCAACAACCATGGCTTTTGATGACCACATTGCATTTAGGCATCCTGTCAAATAGTTCACATGACTTATCTATGCTTCCATTTTGCAAGCATGTCTCCCAAGGCAAATGCTACTACTTCATCTACATTGTCTGACAAAATCCTTTATGCTTTGATGGAAGCCTATAGCTTATCCCAAAGCTCTCATTCACCAATTATGAGATGATCAATCAAGAGGAAATAGTTGAGAGCTTAGAGTGACACAATTTTTAGATGATCATATGAAATGAAATGGGTGTGCGAGTAGAAAGAAACTAGAAAGACATTGTGTACAGTTGAAGGCATGAAATGGATGGTTTTGGAGCATTCAGCACAGACACTCAGCATTCATTACATATCATCATTCTAGATCAAATGGGTGTGTGGGATTATACGCATAGTGAATAATAGAGGAGGGAATTGAACCCTCCCTGAGGCCCACACTTGTTGAGGTCCACTTCAACAATGGCCCGTCTTGTGAAATTATTGTCGAAAACCTTTCTAATGAGATAATGTGTTATGAGCTCTTCATCAGTGGGATGTTCATTTGGGTAATAGGGAAGAGAATTCAATAATAGAGGCTCTTAACTTTAGTTACAATCATGATATGGGTGATGCACAACTGCCTCTTGGATTCACGTTCCATCCCACTGATGAAGAGCTCATAACACATTATCTCATTAGAAAGGTTTTCGACAACAATTTCACAAGAAGGGCCATTGTTGAAGTGGACCTCAACAAGTGTAGGCCTGAAAAAAAATTTGACCAAGCATTGGTCGAAATTTCAACCAATGCTTAGCAATTTTCTACCAAGCATTGGTCAAAATTTTGACCAATGCTTGGTTGTTTTTTACCAATGCCTGACAATTTTCTACCAAGCATTGGTCGACATTTCAACCAATGCTTGGTTGTTTTTGACCAACCATTGGTCAAAATTTTGACCAATACTTGGCAGCTTTTGACCAATGCTTGGCAGAACTTGTGCCAACATGTTTCAAAGGTTTCAACCAACCAATAGGTTGGTCAAAATTTTGACCAAAAAATTATCTACCAATGGGTTGATCAAACTTGGTCGAGATTTGGTCGAAAATTGGGTCAAAATTTTGACCAATAATGGTCAAAAAATGACCTCAAATGTACTAGTGTTAATCAAGTACATGATTGTTTAAATATCAGGTGCACAATTTTGATAATGGCTAAATTAGAATCGGACACCCGATTTTTTAATTACAAATTGGGTGCCCAATTCTAATGCCATGTGCGATAATTTTCCATGGGCGGGAATTTGCATTGGGTTTTTCCTTGAGGAAAGGCATGACATGGGCTTGGTGGGACCAAGCCTATGCCTTTATGAACCAAATTTTGACTAAGGCATTTAATCGACAATTTCAAGGATTGTCGTAATTTTTATACGGTCATTTCCATTGAATTTTTTGGGAAAACAAAAACCCATTATAGGTCTTACTATTTTGATTTCAAAAATGTAAATTGTATAGGATTATGATTTCATTTTCTATTTTTGCATTATTTATTAATCAAAAGCATCTCTTAAACATAAAATAGTGAGATTCACTAAAACTTTAATAACCTTTTTAATTTTTCATATTTCTTAAATTAATTTACATGTCATCAATCTTCACACAATTCTTTTGAAGTTTTTAAAAAATCAAAAAAGTTAAATTTTGATTAAATTATGGTGTCCGTACATGAGAGGTTTTAGAAATTAGCTTAATCGTCAATTAAAAATTATTTTTAAAAAATATTCATTAAAAAAATTAAGAAAAATATTCTCATCAATCTTTGGTGTTTTAGGTAACTTCTTTTAAAAAGATTCACAAATTTTCATTTAGTTGTGTCAAATTATGGTGTTCGTACACGAGTGTGGTATGGTCCTAAAACAAGCATTTTGAAAAAGTAGTTTTTAAAGATCCAAACCAAAAAAATAATGTATCATATGGGTATACAAATAAATTACATATTAAAAAATGAGATTCCAAGCACTACAATTTTTATTGCTGAAATTATTTTATATTTAATCTCTAAATGACTCAAATATTGGTATCAATCGACAAGATATTTTTAAAAGAGGAAAAAGACTTCCACTTTTTGGCCATAAGTGAGACCCAACTTCTTGTACTAACCCAAATAATAATTACGATTACCATTACTATACATATATTAATAATATTTAAATCTTAGTAAAAGAACAAAATATTAATATAGTAAATAGACTTAATTGATAATAAATAGTGGCAAAGACGTTAATTAAATCATGAGAAGTCATGACTCATGGATAAAAAGATATAAGTAACATGAGTAGATTATGCATTAGGGGGGAATATGAACAAAAAATATACATTCAAAATTGAAAGAATTATATGGAGGAGAAACTTCAGTATATATAGAATAAGGTTTGCAAGTATCTTAATGAAGAAATATTTATCAGTGTTTCAACTAGGGATGTTACAAACATACATAATATCTTTCACAATTTTCTCACATATTATATATTTATGGAATTTTTAACAAAAATTTAATCATACCAATCTAAGGTATATAATTTACCAATCATTTCATAATATGTCCATCTTCTATAATTTCAAGAGCAATAAGGTCTAGCAAGAAGCCTCACACACACATAAGAGGTAAGGTTAAAAGCACAACTATCTTGACTTCTATAACTCAAGGAGCATCATTTCCTTTCCTATTGGAAGTAACCATAACCAAGGCACTCAACACATACATACATTGAATAACTCTAATTGGCTTACAATTGTGCAATCTATGATTATGAGTAAGCATAGTGAACCAATGGCCCTAGAGAGGAACCTAGAGCTCTGATACTATATGTAAAGACTACATCCTACAAAACAAGAGCCACATCAACAATCTTCATAAAATATGGAAGTTTATAAGAGTCAAGGTCGATATGCTCATTGACTAGTCAACAAATAGAATTCTCCATTCAATTTTATATATATGAAAAAGAAGAGAAATCGGCATGTTTTAAAATTATAGATGATAATTTTTAGCAAGATTCAACAACTGACTAACTAATATACCCAAGAGACCAACTATCAGTTACAAGAATGCCGAGTAGTTTTGAACTTGACAACCTTACTGACAAGAACTCCATAACCTACTCAATCAACACAAAGGGATGGGAACATTGTAAGAGTGTTTTCCACCCTACCGTGAAATTGTTAAGCTTCCCAAGAAAGAAAGGCAATAAGATAATTTTCTATAAGATGCAATTTTAATTGACAAATATTATTGAGAAGATAATTGGAACTATCAACCTGTGTTAATAAAGATATAGTTTTTACTCTAGTAAGAAATCATTTTATATTGAATAGTTTGTTGTAATAGTTTACTACTAATTGACATATTTATAAACTAAATAAAAATAATAATTTATTAGTAATATTAATGTGAAACTTTGCACACAATCAATTTACAATATAAGATATATAAAATAAAATTATCTGAATGCATTTTAGAACCCTAACTTTATATACAATCAAATGGAGAAGCTTTGTTTTTACAATATAAAATATATTAGATAAAATTATCTAAATATATTTCAAAGAAAATTAATTAGAAATAATAACAATATTTGATTAAAATGTAAACATTTGATATTATTACACTGAATATATACATATATAAAATAAACAAAGATTGAACATTGTAAACAATAATGCCTATGCCTTCTTTGTAATGCTTAACATAATTTGCTTAGTTTATTATTATTTTTAATTGAAGTATATTGCATTTTTTGTGAAATTAAATATATTTATAAATTTTCAACATTAATAATTATACTGCATAAGACCACAGCTATTGTTAAATGTCAATACTTAAACTTTTAATCTTACTTGCACTAGATTCTTGAACCATAAGCTTTAGAGTACTCCTAAAATAACCTTGCTCACGCCAACTCGCATTAAATACAGAAGATAATGGTTGAAATTGGGGATGATTTTTGAGACATCTTGTTTGTGTAGAAAATGGTTCGTACAGTGACATTCGGAAGTAAGCCTCTTTTAAATATGTGTTGGCTTTCTTATAGATGCCAATTCACTCTCTTTACCTGCATGCAAAAACTGTCCTTTATTGGCCAGATAATGAAGAAGAGGATGGAAAGTGGTTTTTAAGATCAATGATCCTAACTTTGTGTAGGAGTATCCCAATTCTCAGTACCAATAGCACACCACGATTGATGTGGCCTGCATCTCCAGGGCTTGGGGCCTGGAGTTGGAGACAAAGAGGGAGGTGGGGTTGGTTATGCAAGAATGTGTTGAGGAGGAATCAATCTGTGCGATGAATTCCCTCTTTGCAGTTGTGACTAAACTAACGTCTGCCAAGCTTAAATGGATGCAGCCGGCTGAAAACTTCTGCAGGCTAAGCGGATATAGGAAGCTGGAATCCCTGCAGTGCAACAAAGAGGAATGAAAGGGTTTGAAGAGAATTTTGGATTGAGGCAAATTGGTCCAATAGGGGGGCATTAAACTCTTCAGACAGAAGGATTAATGAGGTATCTATGTTGCTACTGCTTATTACAGTGTCACCTTCTGTACTTGAAAACGCCAATTTAAAACCTCGAAATAAAGAAATAACTATCATTCTGTAACTCATACCAAATGCCCAAGACAAGACATAAACAAGGGTTTTTCAATTTACATATTTCTGGGTCATTTTTTGTGCTGATAAAGTTGGAAAGTAGAAAATATGGATGCAAGCTGCCAATGGTTGGCAAGGGTACCAAATGTCTTTGAAAAATGAAGCTAATGATACAACTGGGCTAGAGGAAGAAATGAGAGTGATGTTGAAGATTGATACAGGTTGGGGACCATGCACCCATGGGAGTGAGGTTGGGAAACATTGACAAATGAGATTGAGATTACTGGTGATGAGCGTTGGGAAGGGAACCAACATCTTCTGTAACAACACTTCAACATCACATAGAGAAGGGCCTTCTTGTTCTTAACAGTCATGGCTGTGGATTCATTTTGCTACTGTAGCGCATATGACAAGTTCTAGAATGAACCAGATATTTGAGGCACTTAGTGACACTTGGAAGAAGATCCCACAAAATTCTATAACTTAATTCTTCTAATTTTTTGAGTCAGAAAATTCAATATTTACCCAAGAAAAATTGCTATTAGTCAATGGAAAAATAGAAATTACTCATTGAAAATTAATTAAAAAATAAAATATATTTTAAACTATAGAAAGTAGCTAGTTTTTATTAAAAATTAACTGAAAGAGAGTATCGGGAACATTGGTTCCTTTCCTATATATAGGCAGGGACTAACAAGGAAAGACTGGTTTAAAAAGACAATAATTTAATAAAGTTCTGTCCTTTGATCTAGATTGGTCACCGAATGTGATTATCCTATGTAGTCCAAGAACTATTCCATCGACAAATGAAAAAAGGCACAAGAAGACATGGAATCAGTTTACTAGAAAATATATAGGGTGTGTTAAATAATGCTACCGAGCCAAATGGCAGTAAGATATTAAGATAAGAAAAATTAAATAATGGACCCATTCTTAAAATAACAAGAGCTCTGAAGGAGCTAGAGTCTCTATCTTTTGTTTGAAGTAGAACATTGATTTGTGCGTAGGACATAATATCATGTAAACATTTGTGCTATGTTTCGTAATAGGGGCATGGCTAACTATATGACAAGTTTTCAATATTAGTTTTGCCAAGAATAAATTTTCTAGTGCTTTGAAGATTGGTAGATGCCCATTGTTATAGGGTGGTTGTCATCGTCAATGTTGTATGGGAAAAATCATAAATTTGAAATTACATAATTGATAGATAGAAATATTTAGTTATTGAAATTAAGTTAGTAAATAAATTATTTTTAAAATTGCTTGGTAAAGTTATTGAAAATTTTATATATTTCAGTTCTATGACTTATAAATAGAAGTTTAGTTATGGAATATCAATTTTAAGAGCAAACCAAGAAATAATTAATTTGGTTGACTCAATGTTTCGATCATTTAAGTTAATTACTAGATTTATATAATTTAGTTACTTTCTATAATTTTCTATCCTTTTAAAAAGTTGTTGACTATTTTATATTTACTATTATAGATTTTATTTTATTATTTTATAATTGACATAACAATTAATAATATTTAAAATTGATTATTAATTTCATATATAAAATTAATTATTAATTTTATATGTCAATGAAATGTTTAAGAAAATTTGTTCAAGCCTTTAGTAAATTTTATTTTGAAGATTGAAAAAAATGAATGTTTTTAATTTTGTATTGTATATTTTGAAAAAGAGGGTGAAAAAATTCACAATAATGTTCTTAGTTGTAAAATGTATAATAACAAAATAATAAAACAATTTAAAATAATTTTTTATATTTATACTTCTATATACATATAAATCTTTATAGACTTTAATTTATTTTTTATTTTTTAAAAATAATAATTAAAATTCTAAAATAAACTATAAACCATTTACACTTTTGAACTATACTTCTCAATGAGATTTACCATATTTAGTAGCCAAGAATATTGGAGCATATAATATCCAAAATATCAAATCTATGAAATAAAATAGAAGGTGTATTTTCTTGCAGCAAGCACCGTGCACCATTTGCCTGAAACAACTTCTTCATTGCCAAAAGTTTAGGTTCCTTGATCAAGATGATAAAATTTAAAAATTGTGTCAAACCTGGGTATCAGTTTGTTTGTTTACACGTATAATAATTATTTTTATTTTTTATATGGCATTGAAATGGTGGAATCATAATAGAGACTTTACATACTCAGAAAATCAGAAAATATATGATCAATAACTTAAATGATGTATGCTTTTAAAAAGATTTTTGCAACCAAATTTAGAAAAAAAATCATGTGAGGAACGGAAAACTTCTAGAGGTTTTCTTTGAACATGCACTTTTCACTAAAATAATTAATAATTATTGAAATATTTCATAATATATTATGCCTAAAACATATCTAGAAGCCTACGGTGTGTGAACGGAGTGAGCTATAGAAAGTCATTTTCTATGTGATGTGGATATTTTTCCCAGTATTCTGCTGACAAGATTGACATGGAAGTAGCTGCAGATGAGATTCCACCGCCTCAAAATTGAGAGAGAATAATTTTATGCAGCAAAAATTTGACAATGATTTGTAATCCATAATATTTCAATGGCACAATGCACATCCAAATGCAATCATCAATTATGCTGATGCACTTTGAACCCAACCTAGGAGTATGTTGTTCTTCATAATAGTTGAAATGTTTGCCACATGATTTGAGGCTTGCAGAGCAAGGAAGAACATGCCCAGAAATGTTTGCAGGGGAGTGGTGAGATCTTCTAGCATAGGATGCAACCCTACAAGAGTAATGTTGACCTAGGTCATGAAGAGTTTCGGAATGGTGATTGCCTGTATCCACTTCTATAGTCTTGATGGCTATTTCGTCCACACTTTTTCTATCCTTGTCAAGAACGCTCAAGCAAAATTTGTCCATAGTGAACTTTCTCACTTTCAGCATCAGAAACACTCAATGATCCATGCCTCGGGCTATATCTCCATAACTAATAGCACATACAAGATTAGGAAAGGAATTCCAACAAAAAGGAAAAGTATTTCAAGTCGTAAAAAATGTAATAGTTTTGTCTAACTGTCGCAAAAAATGGTTTGAAATCCCTAGTTCACGACTTCGTCTGATTTCCAAAATATTTAAAATTCATCACACTAGTCTGAAGCAATTAATGGCCCCAATGAACGAACAACTTCTGACAATGATAATAAATACAAGCTTATCTTCTTGGTGATTTTCTATCTATTTTCCAAAGTTAAAAATGAAAATTATCCTGGTAAAAATCCAATGGACTAATAGAAAATTAGGATTAAGATCACAAAATTAATTTTTTAAATATTTTTTATTTAAACCTTAGAAAATGACAACTTGTCTTTACTTAAATTAATAATGGACCATTGCCAAAAACATTAGTTCCTGCCTTATGCAAGCAAGGAAGGGACTAATAAGGCTCACATTAAAATTGTATCCCAAAACTTTAGGGAAGACATCATAAAAAAGTGAAAACAATTTTGAGTCCAAAGAAAGAAAAAGAGAACATATCAAGCACTGACCAAGACCATCAAATGGGGATGGTACGAATCTTAAGAGAAAGTAGATTGAACATATAATCTGAAATTGTAAGAACCAACCATATTAAATATCAACAAGTGACAAGGCAAATTTTAAAAAGTAATTTATTATCCTAAAATATCCTAACCTATTTTGATTTGATCAACATTACTAAATGTTTTCATTTTTCTTTCATTTCAATCATAAAAGAAAAAAGATTTTCAATGCATAAGCCCTTTGAAAAGTAATAAGCTATCCAATTGAGATAAATCCCTAGATCAAAACTTAAATATCCATATTTTAGAATTCAGATTTTTTTAAAACCTTATGTTAAATGTAATTCTTGTTTTCTATACTCTTTGTAGAAATAATTTATTTCAAAGACAATGTGATTGATCAGAACATTGCAATATCGTATACAAGCAGAGTAGGTTTAACCATTGAAGAAATGTTGTAGCTAAAAGTGCACGAGCTAGCATCGTACTAGGATGGTGACCTCCTAAAAATTCTTGGTGCTTAAGCTCTATGAGCACCACCTAGATCCAATGGGTGCTAAATGTTCCATTTATTCTCATGAGAGATGGGTTCATGTGAACCCCTACTCAAGGAACATGAGTTAAAGAGTTTGACTCAAAAAGCTAGCAATATCACAATTTAATATGATGTGGAAAAAATCTCCTACTTATCAATTGATGAGATTTAAGGATTTTCATATGAATAGTTCATAAGGCGCAACACTTGGTGAAAGTTTTGCAAATGGAGTTGTGTTGGTAAATAGATTGTAACTTGGAAAGTACTTGATTTAACCCAATGGAATATGTGTGGCAAATCAATTTCTCCAATAGTTGGATAGGCCCTTGGTATGTAGCCTTCCTCTACATTTAGAGGGGCAGCTCCTTCATAAGATGCAATTTTGATTTTTCAATAAAAATGAGTTCAAATTTAGAAGATTGAAAGAAAGCTATTGATGATGAATGCACCAAATGACTTCAAAGCTTCCCTAAATTAACTTAAATTTCTAATAAGAACAATCAAGATTTGCACTTGAATTTATTATTGTCATAATGTTGATTCAACGATTCATGGACATTTGAAACATAAGAGGATTTTTTATTACCAAGACAAAATTTGTACATACTTTTCAAAAATTGTCTTATCACCAAAATTATAACATAAGTGCTCCCTCAATCCAAAATCCAAAAAGTCCCCTTTTACATGTGATATTCATGAATTCATAATCTATTCTAGCATAACCAACTTTTTCAGGTTCATTACCACTCAAAAAGTTAGAGTTAGAATAATTATGAGGATGGTTTGTAACTAATTCTACCATTTTCAATGCTTAACCATAACTAGGAAAAAGTTAAAGCATTTATTTAAACCATAACTAATCATAAAAGTTGACCACTTTACACAATATACAAACCAAACATTGGAGACAACTTTAGACACTCCTACTTCTAACTTTCAAGTGTGATCATTGACATCTCTTGCGCCTACTCTTTGCGGAGGTTTTGTGAGTAGCTGAGTCAAATTTGCCTTGTATGATCTAAATGATTTGATTACCATGCCAAAGCCTTATTTTTTGTGATGACCAAACTCTACATTTTCAACTTGCATAGATCATGGCTCCTCCTAATTTCATCTAACTCTAGGGTGTAACTTGGTAAGTATTGAATACAAGAGTCCAATACTACCAAGAGAGTGCTCGATCTTACCATAATGTCTTCATTTGAACATTGTTTAATGTCAAGTTCAATGTTGAACTTATGGAAGATATGTTTGGATCTTGAGTATGTTTGCTAATAGGAATACCTTCTACAATTGTTGGTACATTCCAAAAGGCCTTTCTTTTAAATTTCTTGCAAGCATTTAGGAACTTATCTTCTTTGTTTGATTGTTGATCCATGTTAGCGTGCTTCCATTTGATGTTTTTTTCAGCCATATGTCAATTTTCTCTTCTTCCCCACTTGTGACTACTTTCAAATATTTGACTATATCATTGCCCATTCCTTTAATTTTTGTTAAGTTACCATCAATTTCTCTCCAGAAAGATTGTTGTTCCTTAAGAGTTGTTATTTCCTTTTCAATGCTTTGTTGTATGTGATTTGACTTAACCTACACAATCATTACTTTATGAAATAAACTTGAGGCTTGCTCCTTTATGTGTTTTATCCATACCTTTGCCATCTTACTATATGTTTGGCTCTCTCCTATGTTTTGAATAGCATTTTTATCATAAATATTTCTAGGGTCTTCCATTATTTTTGTAGAAGCACTAGGATCTGGGAATGAATAACCTACCATCAATCAGATGCATGAAGAAAGGGCTCAAACTTGTTGTTTGAGTTGATTCATAGTTTGCTTGTCTTTTTTTGACTGTTCAATTAGGATAGCAAAAGACACCTGGAAATTATTCTCTCTAGCTTCACAAGTAGTTCAATCCAAATCCACTTGAGTTATGCTAATATCAAACTCATATGCCTCATCTATGTTATTCTCAATGACAAGTTGTGTGATCTCAAAAAATAGGTTTCCTAAAGTAGAATTCACTGTTAGTCTAGAATCTATTATAGTCTTCTTCACCTTTGTACCTTTATGTACCAAATCAACCACCGCATCAAGATTTGGTGTTTCCAAATGGATCACTCTTTTCTTCTTTCTCTCCAAACTTTATTGCAGCCAAGATGGTTAGGAAATGGTAGATGAATCAATTATTGAAGGAACATGCAATACTATAGGTGAAAGCTCCTAATTATTTGTCTTTTCTATGGCAGGCATCTCTTGAGTCCTTTTAACACCTTTAGGAGATGATGAGTGTGTAAGAGAAGTTATATATTAAATCATTTCATCTACAAATGATGATGGTAAGGCATTCATCTCAGGAGCTACATCTATCATATTTTGAATTAGATTTAAAGTCTTCTCTTTGAGTTTTGACCTTTTCTTTCTAGTGACTATGTTGAACTCACATGCTAAAACTAGATTAGTTCTTTTGTTACAATCTTCACCTTGTGTGTCATTTGGTGAATCGAAAGTAGTAGGCAGAGAAAATGGAATGGTTGAATTGGACATACCTTATTGTGAACTATTGTTTTTCTTTGCACTACTTTTTCCTATTGGCTTAGTAGTTGTGGCTTCTTTGGCTTTAATTTTTAACCAATTCTTTGTTCGCTGAATCACAAAGAAGGTTCTCTCCTTGAGATCTTTCAATTATGGTAAATACCAATTGATGTAGGGTAATTCTAATAGCTAAATTTGTTCAAAGAAGAAAGGATCAATTAGATTCTATTTGTCTTGTTTTATGCCTCTCACATCTCATCCCATCTTGTAATTAATGATTTATTGTATTGTAAATCTCATCCAATCCCTTCTTCTCACCTCAAAGTCATTCTCGCAATTTTTCCAATAATATTCCATTGTAAGAAAATGAAAATGTTGGAATTTACAAGTGGGAAGATTTACTTCTGAGAGGGGGGGTGAATCAAAAGTAACAAACTTTATCCTCAAAAACTTTTAACTGATATTATTCACATGCATCTAACTTCTTCTAATAAACATGAAAGTAAATACATGCATGAAAATAGATAACATAAGATTTGGTCACCCAGAAACCCTCCAAAATGATAAGGTAAAAATGGGGTGGGGATGACACCCACAAATTATCACTGCAACAATATGTAACTGGTTAAGGTTACAAAGGTTGACCACTTCCAATGGTCTGCCCTGTGAAAGGCCTGCCTTGTTAAATGCTTTATACCCTGTTAAAGGTGACCTATCTAAAAGATTTACAAACACTCACTTGGAATGTTACCCTGTTAAAGGATTTACAACTTTGTTAAGGATCTACAATATAGTTGTTAAGCCAACTTAGCATCATAGGATTTCCATTCTCCTAATATAATGGTTAGAAAGTATAGTAGAATGACTTGATCTAACACTACTACATTTAACATCATTTTTCAACCAAAAATTTTGACCATCAACTAAATAAATTTAGGGTGGTCGAAATGTAAAGGAAAAAATTTCATTTTTTTACATATAAGACCCGTGTTGGTCGAAATTTTGATCAACACAGGGCTTATACATCCGCAAATTTCAAAAAACATTTGCCCAATTACGTTTTTTGCACCTAGTTTCATTTGACATTTTTGAAGTATTTTCGTATGGTTATCTCTACATTTTCACATGGTTTTCTCTGAGCCCATTTTCGTTTCAGGTTCTCTCCACCCACTTGATTAATGACGCCTGCTAGCCCTGGGAATAATATGAAAGGGGGGCCTACATTTGCATCAATATAGGGGGGGTGGAATAGTAGTTCGAAACTCTCGATATTGTCTTTCTTTCATTCTTCTTGATGTGCTCGACTTCAAAAGTTGTTCCATTCACAACCTCTAATCACACCTGCATCTCTGGTGGTTGAGGAGAGGCATTTCTCTTCGAGCATATTTCCATAGGTATATGTGTATTTTTGTTGTAGGTTTTTATGATAATATTGAAGATGGAAGTGAATACTATTACTATCATTATTATTTTTTTATGCCAAAGTTCAGCCATTATTGTGTAATATAAATGGGAGAGTCTCCACTCAAGTGTTTTTTCTCAGTGATGTTTTGATGATAAGTGTTAAAAAGAGTCTAGTTGCAAAAATAATGTAATGTACTTGTTGTTTCATTTTATTGAAAGTGCGTAGATGCAGATTTATCATTTGGAATGTTGGTCTATTGTAACAACTATTATACTTTTTGTTATAGTAATGTTGAAAGAAAAGAAAGGAAATGTATATGCAAAAGTTGTAGTTGTAAAAGCTTAGAAGAAATAATAATGACAAATTTTTTGTTTTATAAATATAGTTGTGTTGGTATCATATTTTTCTTGTATTTTTGTTTTAATAATACATAATTATATTGTATCATTTAGACAACAGTTTCATATTCAAAAAAAGAACAAAAAGAACAAAAAAATTGAGTGTGTTTCTCTCTTCAACTCTAGAACATTCAACTTAAACATCAACACATAAAGATAATAATTTGAAATCTGGTATTTTTAGTGCTTGGAGTTATACCCTCAATACCTAGGCCATGTGGGCTATAAAACATGATATTCATGTGATTCTATGTTAGATGATGATGATGATAATGAATAATCACCATCTACTACTAGCTCATGTAGTGATAAAAGGTCTTCAAGGCACCTCTAACTACAAGTATGCCATGGAAAACTTGTGATGGAGATGACTCCTCAAACTAATAGACTGTCATGGAAATTTTTTGATGAAGATGACACCTACAAATACTGGACTATCTTCAAAAACTTATGATGAAGATGGCACCTAAATTTACTAGACTATAATTGAATTGATGTACTTTGGATCCTTCACCGAAAGTCTCTGTCATTTTGTTAGAAGATGATTTATCTTCTAGTTCAACCAAAAGAATCTCTCTCCTATATTTCAACATTACATTTAATTGTTGCATTGCAATTCGGTCTTCCTACAAGGGTTTCCATTTGGATGAATAACAAACTTGTTGGTGTTTTAAAACTCCTAAGCAACAAAATGCTTAATACCAATATGACAATACTCACACAGTCTAAAGACTAGCCAATTCTTATTATCAATTGTATGTGCACACCATTTGGGCCAAACTTCTACAAAACCAAGGGTGGTTTTCTACTCTTTTGGCTCTGCAAAACCAAGGTGGGTATACCCAGGGATGATACAAGACTGGGAAAACTGTATGAGAATTATCTTAGTTTCATTCTGATTCTCATCTCAAATTCTCCAATACATGTACAATTCTTGATACTTTAGTAAACACATCCCATATAACAGATATGGCCAAAAATATTCTATAGGTCTGCAGATGTTCTCAGCAATAATGGCTAACTAAAGCTAAAACATTCCATGCAAACAAGTAGAGGCCAACTTTGAAGATCTACAGGAAATAAAAGTAAAGTTGATTATAATTCTGCATTTTGACAATCATGTGTGACACATTTCTCTTTCAGCTGGATTAAATTTGATCAGTGCCTAATCCATTGGGGTTCAGAGTCTACTACAAATCTCTAGATCTAATTTGTTGCCTTACAACAAATTTTATCAGCAATTCTTATCAGAAATCGTCATTCAAAATCTTTTCCACTACTGCAACAACCTTATCAAATTCATCAAAGCTTTTACTTAATCCATTGAATTAACAGCCATGATAAACAGATATACAACCTAATTGAACTGTATTCAATTGCACAAGCCTTTACTTATACAACATCAAGATAACCAAGTAATCAAAAGGAGACAAAGTTCAAAAAGAACTGATATGGGGACAGTTCATAATTTGTATTCATTTTCTTTGAAAATTGTATACAATTTACAATAGACTCAGAATGACCTTCAGAAAGAAACACAGATCATTCTATATTCATGTATTCTCAAGATCTGACAAAGAAAATACATCACGAATTTTTGCTCAAAAATGGTGGACCAAAAATAGACTAAGTGTATCACTTAACAAATAGAATTCGGACCTTTTCTCTTGCCCTGTAATTTCACTTATATAGTGTGAAATGCAACAAGCTTCAGGCTAAGAGAAATTGACAGGTGTCTTTCACAAGGAATATCTACATACACCTATCACAAAATGACAAAAACTATGGGTAACAGAAGATTTCAAAATCAAATCATTCCTTTCGGTGGGTCAGCTTCTATTACATGTTCTGATGTTGCTGAGTTGGCTATTGATCTGATTCATCTTCATATGTAACTGCTAAATTAGCCAACGATGAAGCTTGTTCTGACGAGGGCACATTAACCTCCACCTGCAGGCTTCCACCACCTTCATTCTACATGGTAAGGACAACTTCTACCTTTTCCTTTTCTTTAATTGTATTGGCATCTTGTGGTCCCGGTTCTGCAACTGAAAGTGATAGGTTTTTCTTGTCTTCTTCTTCTAATTGGGTTTGAGTAGTGATGGTATCAATGATTTAGACTTCCTCACCCTGCACCTCATCACTGTCAATTTCATCTACATCAAATTTTTCACTAGAAGGCATTTCTGCCATCCACCTGTCAAATAATGTGTCATCTGGCCAATTGAATTGCAAAATATCCTTATGTTTCTTTATTATATAATCAGCCTCATTATCAATATCAACAAATTCATGTTTTAAAGAATCAAAGAATATTTTGGCTTTCACCATTTCTTCTGTTATGGTGGCCTACCGTGCATGCCCTGTTTCATTTATGACTTGATTCATTCTTAAACAAAATAAATCATCAAGTTCCTTCGCCCATTCCTCTTTGCTTTTCAAACTATTTTTCTTATCTAGGGCATGAGGAAATAAATTGAATTTTTGGCTCTTATATTTGTCTAAGTAGCCTATTATTATCTTCTGTAAATGTATCATTTTGCTATCAAAATCAGCAAGATCAGAAAAAATGTCAAAGGTTTTATCAATCTGATCATGAGAATTATTTATAACAGATAGACACAATAAGGTTATTGATTTCTCCCTTCTCACCCATTTGTTCACAATAGGCTTTAGAGCCTCATCATCTACTTTTAGCTCCTCCCAGATGTTAATCACCCTGGCCAATTGATCATGGATTAGTGGTCATTCAACCTTGTCTCCTAGATATGTAAGAGCTATTATTAGTTTATCTTCATATTTAGATTCCAGCTCTACATGTAATGTCCACAGTTTACTCTTTTCTTCTTCAAAGTCCTTAGCAGTGTAATATTGTGGCCCTTGGGGTGTGTCTACTATTTCAATGAGGGGGGTAGATTTGAAAGGTTCAACAAGGGGGCAAGGGTATGTTATTTTAGGCCTGGTGGATTTTCCCAGTAGCTTGTTCTCAAGCTCAACTCTCCTTTTTACCTCTTTATTGTAGGCATCCACAACTACCTCATATTTACTTTGTAATTCAAACATTTCCTTTTCCTCCCTTTTAGCAGTAGCCATGAAAAACTGAGAATAATCCACATTCATGTGGGTTTCCTATATGTGTGAGGTATCAGCAATTCTCCTCACAATAATATTCCGTATCAGTCCTGAACCATCAGGCTGTGCTGATACAATCCTAGATCCTCTTCTTAATGACCACATAATAAGAGCAGCTTGATCATCACTAAAAGCAGTCCCTGCAAATTCCTTTTTATTTGGGTCTTGTAACTCCAATCTATTAGAAATAGAGTTGAAAATAAATGCATCTGCAATATCCCAATTAGGAAATAATAGTATGTTAGAAGTTTTTACCATTTTCCTTCCCTCCTCAGGGGTAATGTTCTGGAATTCTTGCATCATTTGCTCCTTTATTTGGTTTTGGATGGAGGCTTCATCCATTTTTGGATGCTCTGTTTTCATGTTCTTACATCTTTCCTCAAAATTGTGGATGTTTTCCCTCCAAGCAAATTGATGGAAAGCCCTAGACCTTACAAAACTGTCATCTGACAAAAATTGTTGGCTGGCTTGTTCCAAAATAGGGTCCAATTCCCTTCCCTTAAAATCAGCTACAGTCAACTCGAGGCTTGGCATAGGAGGTTCCTGGGGGTTCCCTTCATCGATCTCTGCTTGAGTGACAAAAACTCCCCCTTGTGATCCAATTTGTTCAATTTTCTCAATAGTGACCTGCTCCTCCCCAGTTCTCAAAGGGGTCTGTGAAGGTGAATACTCCTCAACATGAGAATCCTCCTCTCTTATTATTTTCCTCCTCTTAGGGGAGGGCTCAGTAGGCCTCTCTTCCAAAACCCTACTAGTGGACTCAATTATTTGTTTGCCTTTGTCCACTGTATTCTTTTTATTTTGAACAATAGTATATTTCAACTTTTTTTGGACAGTTAATTGACCTGCCCTTATGTTGGGAGTAAAACCCAATCTTCCCATTACTTCCCTGGCCTTATCCGGGTAGAACCTAATAAAGAATTGCTTCTTTTCATTCATTGCCTCTATTATTTCAGGAAAATTATTCATAAGTTTTCTCATCTTATCTACATTTTTAATTGCATCGTCCAAAGGACTATAATCTGGATCAAACAATGAATGAAATCCAAAATTTTAGAAAAGACTTTCCACTTTTCTTTCCTAGTCTCTTGCTCCTACAAGGAGTACTCATTCCTTATTAAGTCTTCAGGAAAATAAAATTCATGCTCAATTTTACCAAGCTTAATTCTCTGCCTCAGAGCCAAATGATAAAATCGTTCAGAATCACAAAAATGAGGACGGGAAGTGGCCATCTTATAAGGATTCAAAATCTTGTGCAGAGAAATCCAACCTCCTTTTGTGATTACAAAATGATGAGCCACTGTGCAAGTAGGAAAAATTGACCCCTTTTGTCTTTTCAATAGAAGGGCTTCCTCCACTCCTCCCAGTTGCCACAATATCTCAGCAACTCCTACCTTCAAAGGCACTTGGTAGGGTAGTACGTGAGGGCTTCCTTTAAAACCATGTATTCTAAATACAGTAGAAACAGAATATGGAATGACATCTCCCCAATTATGTGAAACTTTCAAACCACTTGGGTTGTCCATAGCCTAATGAGATTCATTAATGCTTTGGAGATTCTGGGATTGTCCCTTAATAGGAGACATCTCAGCTTTGAAGTGAAATACCTATCAAACCTGACAAAACTGGCATTCTCTACATCCCAAGTCATATCTGCACTCCACAATTGAACTAGTAATGCTTCCCCACTCTCTTCTCTGTCTAATTCCATTTCTTTACTAAAATATGTTACTCCCTTGAATAAGAACATGTGCATTAACAGAGAATAATGGCCAAAAGTTTTTTCCACCTTACCCTTAGCAATTCCAATCAGTCCAATGTGAATTTCCTTAGCTAAGTAAGAAGCAAAATCAAAAATTATATCTACACCAAAAGAGGAAATCTGAGTAATCATATACATAAAATCCATAGGCATGAACTCTTCTTCATCTCTCCCAAAAACTTTACACAAGGACCTATATATTTCTATAGCCCTAGAATTGAAGTATGCCCTTTTGAAAGGCTCCCTGGAGGATGTTGTTATTATTGGCAGTGTTCCAATTCTACCTATGTGTGCGCTCAGTACTCCTTGCCTAACTGCATCTCTCTTAGACATATACTCATTTTCTAACCCTTTCAAATCAATGGGCACATGATAATCAATGACAAGCCCTAAGCTGAAAACTTCCCTAATCTCCTCTGCGTTGATTGTAATCAAGATTTCACTATCAGTTCTCCTCACTACCCTAAGGGCTTGGTCGTAATTCTTAGCTATAGCTTCAAAAATATCATAATCCATGAAAACACTGGGAACCATCGTTTTCCCTAGACCAAAATTCCAGATGTTGGCATGTGGGGCAAAAAGGTTTCGCTTTGAAAACCATTTTTTGAATAAAACAAGACCAGTCTGTGAAGTTTTTGCATCCCTAACCCAATTTCCTTTGTCATACAGCCCATCTGCTATTTTTAGCCTAGGGTTTAATGAAGTTAGCCTCTTAACTTCTACAATTTCAACAGTGGAAGAAGGGAGCAATTCAAGCAAATCATCGTGGACATTCCTATCCAAATAGTTCTCTTGACCAGAAAATGCTTTCTCTTTTGGAGCCATTTTAATTAACTCTTAAAGGAATTGAAACAGCAGGAGGATTATAATGCAAGTACTTACTTTGAATTTTTCTCTAGTTCTTCTCAGTGTTACTGCAATCTTTCTGCGAACAAACTGCTTCACAATCTTACCGAATCCAGCATGGTCTTCTCAACAATTGTTTCTTCTTAGAAATGCTCTGAATCTTTGTTCGAGTACGGTGGAATTAATAAAATCTTCTATGTTATACTCTATTTTTCTTCACACGCGAAGCTTTCATCTCTCATAAATGCACAGGGTGGCATCACCTTCTATATTCAAATTTACACAGTGGATTTACGAAAAATCCTACAATCCAGGGGTGCAAGCAAAGATGACTCATGTTCCTCTTGACAAGCTGGCAGTCAACCCAATAAAAATTTTCCATGTGTACCTTTCCTTCATTGTTGGCACCTCTGAATTGCACCCACAGAACTCCGAGGACACATGTCACTTAGGTGCTATCTCACTATACATAAAGAGTGAGCACCTTGCCATAGCGAGATAGCGCCCGTCATTGATCTTGATTTGATCATGTGGATGACATTTGATGCATTGCTCAAAAGAAATATGGTGGGCCCCTTGTTTCCATGTTGCTATTCATAACCTTTGTGCAATTCGCCATAGCGAGATAGTGACGATCATGGATCTGAGATAGATCTGACGATCAGTCTTTCATATATTTTGTGAACAGGGCATGGGTCTAATCATTGATGACATGATGAAATCCTGGCTATATTACCTGCTTCTTGGGGCCCATATTTGTTTATTTCTTGGCCGAGCGCTATGTCACTAACGGCGAGAAGAACAAGTTCCCGATAGCGACATAGAGAATCCTGGTGTCTTTGCTTTTTCCAGCGTATACATGTAACCCATTAGATGCCAACATGTTCCAAAGCTTTATAATTGATATCTGATGGAGTACTTTCTGGGACCCACTTACTCTGAAAAGTTGCCATAGTACTACTTTCTATCTAGGCGCTATGTCACTAACGGTGAGAGAAACCAATTCTCTGATAGCGACATAGAAATTTTCGGTGACTCATCAAAATTTAGGGTCAAAAAGATAAAGGCGAGTGAAGTCATAACTACCCTCGTTAATGCATCTGACACATAATAAAATAGCATGTGCACCACGCAGCCTGAAAAAACTTACGATCATCGAAAAATTTAAAAGTGACTGTCGGCCATTATTTTTGGTGAAGGCGTCATGTCGCTAATGGCGAAGTGCCCAATTTCTCTAATAGCGACAAAGCGACTAATCAAAAAAGCTAAGATTTCTATTGACACCTTTTGTACTTCAATGTTGTAATTCCTTTTCAGGTTCTAACATGTCTATTGTAAACATGATGAAATATCTCTAAAAGAATACAATCTTCGGTCACCGTATTTTCGCTTGATGGTACCGCTTTTCAACTTAGCGGTGGTCGCTATGTCGCTAAGGGTAAAATACTTGTATCTTTTCATAGCGAGATAGTGATTGTCGTAGATCTTTTAGGGATCGGACGGTCAGAAACACAAAAGAAAAGATGTGACTCAGGGCATGAAAAGTTTGAAAAGGATGGGAATCTTCACATATTTTTAGTTTCGTGCCCGAAAAATTTAAAAGAAAATAAGACTAGGGTTTCGACAAAAATTTGCTTCAAAGACCTACAAAATATGACTTGGCTAGAAACCCTATTCACCATAGGTGGATCCCAATCTGAATTCTTCTATACCTTGGACAAAGGAATTTGACTATGCAAAAATTCAGACCAACAAAACTATCATGGAAAAATTGTGACGAAGATGCCACCTGCAACTATTAGACTATCATAGAAAAATTGTGATGATGATGACATTAAAAACTATTGGACTATCATGTCTACAAGTCACAAAATGATTCCAACATATGAAATTAAGTGTACTACATAGGATAGTGATGACTGAATTTCCATGCCCTTCAAATTTGGTGGTTGTAACATTTATACCAATTTCATTTGTGGGATACACACTCTTTAAATACTCCAGGAAATTCCTGAGTGCGGATGTTTCAATTCCTTAGTGTCAAAACTTGAATATATTTCATGCTTATCATTTCCTCTAGCAATTCTTACGTAAAACATCATTAAAATAATTATTCCCTTTGATAGCGTCAAAGAGTGTATATATACAATATTTTTGAAGTTGTTTTGTGCTAAATGAACCTTTTGTGATCAAGTCTTGTAAATATCTTGGTTGGTACAACTACAGATTTCTTACTAGCTTTGTACTAGTACCCAAGATTAACATTGATGACATTAGTAGAATTCCAAGTTTTTTCTTGTATTCCTATTAATTGTACTTGATTATCGAATATGTTAAAGAAGAAACAAATGCCAGTTAATTTACAGACTGTAACTGACCTGAATTGCTTGATGTATTTTTTAAATGTTGAGATTCATATACTAAGAATTTTTTGTTGCTGCAGGCCAAGCCATAGCTGAGAGACAGGTCAAAGCTTCCAACTATTATGGATCCTGTGATTAAAGAGTTGCTGAACTTGAAATATATTCAGCAAGTAAGTTGCATGCAAAATATTTCTTTTGAAGGGAATTGACATTATTTTTAAAAATACATTCAGTTTATACAATTTTACTCATGTTTTGGTGGATAAAAATTTAACGTTCTTCCACATTTCTTGCCCATTTTATTGCATATCTGAAATAAGACATAATCTTGTCATTTTCCAATAGCTAAATGTCTTTAACTGTGATTGGAATTTGGCATAAAATGTATTTTTTAGGTTAGATTGTCAGCTAGTTTTGGTTGATCGCCATTTGAAAATTAGAGGTGCTAATCCTTTCATTGAAGATAAAATTTATAGTGCACTAGATATCATCACACTTACCCAAAAAAGTTGAGCCAAACATTTGATTATCTAGATTGAAATTCATTGTCCACTTCATAATCTTAGCAAGAAGAACACCATAAGTGCTTGTGAACCAAGTATTTATGATGAAGCAAGAAGGAAAGAAAAATGAAAAAATGTGTTGAGTCAAGAGATAGACATTCAAAAGAAAGCCATTGATTATAAAAAGTATTAAGATCAAGTTTAAAAATAATGTTTTAATTGACAAGCACAAAGCAATATTAGTAGCTAAAGAGCAACAAATTTTCCTTGTGCATTAGTGCACTATCTCCATGATTCCATGTTTGGTCCTTAGCCTCTTTGCAATAACCACATGATCAATGATTGCCAAATAGTGCCAACATACTATGTGGAAAGGCCCTTTCTAGATCATATTTCAATGCAACAATTTATCAAACGATGGTGCTTTGAGGGGACAATGATCATCTTCAACCGTGTGACTTTGGCTCATTGCTTCAAATTTGTTAGAGGATATAGAAACTTACTGACTGTAAACAACAGGTATGTTCTTAGAAAAAAAACTCATACTCATTGTAAACAGCAGGTATGGACTTAATGCATATTTCATGAGTTGTGGTTCATAAAAACCCATACTCATCAGCTTGAATTGTTTGTTTAATACCCAATGCATTGAGGTGACGCTTACAATTTGAATTCATAACAACCATTTCTCATCAACTTAAATTGTTTATGTAGTACCCATTGCATTGATGTGACACTTACAAGGTTGAAGTATTGCAACTTCCTAGAAGGTCTGCCTACTCAATTCCATGATGATCCAACTTTCCTTGATCCTTGGGAGAATGATGCAAGAGCATCAAGATCAAGGTTGAAGGCATGAGAAGACATTAAGATCTCAAGATAACCAACATGACCATGTTAGAATAGTTGATGTAATAAGACCCTGTGAAGGTCCTTTTTGATATGTTTGTAATCATTTTAGTTACATTTGAAAATATTAATTAACAAAAACCATATGTTCAGATATAAACATTAATCAAAACATGTCCAATTTATTTGTAGGTATATTTTCCTATGAAGAAAGACCACGCCTGACAATATGAATCTAGAAGAAAATAATGAGACAATGGCTGCATTGTGGGCTCAATTTCAAAGAAAACCTGATAAATGTTATTGTCCTTGCAAAAAGTGTAAGGGTTTAAAGAATCAAAGAATTCTAATCACAACAGCCTAGAGTCATTGTAGGCAATATGGTCATGTTGAAGGGGGCTATGATTCTCATCCATTGCTGAATGTGGATTTCCTACTGGAGGAACATGGAGGTGTGAATATCCAAGTTGAGGATAACACTCTCATGGAAAAAGATGATAATGTGCCAGAGGACATGATTGAAGAAGATGGTATTGAGGCAAGTGATGAAGAGGCTCACAATGATGGTACTAGCGAATCTGATAATAATGATGAAGATGGTCTTGATATACCTTTACTTGAGAAGGCACACGAGCCCTTATACCCAGGCTCCCAAACAACTCTACTATCGGCTATAGTGTTGTTGGTGAACTTAAAGGTTATGAATAGCATATCCAATGTAGAAATGTCACGTATGCTAAGGTATCTCATTTTTGACATCTTCAAGGTTAGCATACAATTACTATTCATTATATTAACAATGCATATTTGTTGTTGTAGGTTGATTAGTGAGTTTTTGTTACCACCATCAAACATTTTGCCTCATTCGTACCAAGAATTATCTAACATTATGGATCAGATTGGAATGAAGTATCAGACAATACATGCATGTCCCAATGATCACATTCTATATCATAAACAACATGAATTTGCAACAGAATGTCCTGATTGTCATGTTAGTAAATATCGGTAAGATCAAATAACAAAAAAAGTGCCTCACAAGGTTCTTCGATACATTCTCATTATTTCATGTTTGGAATGGTTATTCAAGTGTGCTAGCTTGGCACAATTTATGGATTACCATGCACACAATAGAAGTCAGGATGACATTATGTGAATGCTTGCCGATGGTTCTGCAATTAAAGAGATAGAAGAAACATGGTCACACTTTAAAGAAGAACCTCGTAATATGAAACTTTCATTGGCGGTGGATGGTGTCAATCCATATGGAGATATGAGATCTGTTTACTCAGTATGGCCTATTTTTGTTATTAACAATAACATTCCTCCTTGGATCTCCATAAAGAGGGAGCACATAATGTTGTCAATGATTGTGCCAGGTATTTTTTTTTAATAGTTATCTAAATTAATTTATAAATAGTGCATGAAAATGGTTATAATAATTACATAATGTTTATGTTCATTCAATTTCTAGGTAGTAACCAAGTTAAAGATATGAACGTGTATATTGAGCCCCTAATTGACGAGTTGTTGAAGTTATGGAATGGCATCACTATGTATGACATCTCTAGACCGATAGGACATCGACAATTTCAATTCCATGCAATGCTTGTATGGACAATACATGATGCCCCTGGGCTAACTCAGTTTTGAGGTATGTTATATTGTTAAGATCACATATTTCTGGTCTGTTATAGTGCTTACACATTACTATCAAATGCTTAAGTTGCGCATGATAATTGTACATGATCCAATTATACATGATCTTTTAGGTCTTCAGACAAAGAAAAAATTTGCATGTCTAGTTTGTGGTCTGAAGATGAAATGTCATCATTCGAGAAGTTTAGGAAAGTAGGTGTTTGATGAGTTTAGACACTTTCTCCACAATAATCATAGGTATTGAATTGTCGAAAAACATCTTTTCAATGGAAAAGAAGAGACATCATCAAGGCCATGAAGAATGACACCTCATTTATGGAAGTTGGAATACAATCGACTAAATCGTCGAGGTAATGTCCAATTTGTCGTCCAAAGTTTACAATTTGTATTTTGATATTGTCTTATATTTACTAATGCTGTAACTGATGCTAGTGAAGGTCCTCAAGGCATCAATGACCAACTTCCTAGAGGAATGAAAAGTTATCCTACTCAATTTAGTAGGTTACCATACTACAAGGATCTCCCAATTGCGCATTTGTTTGATCCTATGCATATTAGAAAGAATGTAATAGAGACACTATGAAAAATGTTGGATGGAAGGCGTGATAGAGAACAAATTGCTAAAATTTGTACTGACATTCATGAATCTAATCATGCACTAAAAGTTTTCATTGAATCAAATAGGAATAGAGATCGCATAAATACAAGTGCCCTTCCTTAGTTATTAACGGAGCAACAAAGTGATGCATTAAAAGAAGTAATAAAAAAACAAAATTTCCAACAGGATTTGCTACAAATATAAGCACTCTTCTATCAAAGAAAGGTGATTTTGGGCCAGGGTTGAAGACACATGATTGGCATACCTTCCTCAAGGTAAGTCATGTTTTCTATTTACAGTATATTTGTAGAATTGAATGTGGTACCAGTTGCATTATTTAATAATATATTGAAATGATCATTTTTTAATGATTGTAGTTTGTCCTACCTCTATCCCTTCCACAATAGTTTGACAACAGTATTAAACAAGTTATATATGATCTTGGAAAATACATGAGGTTAGAAGAGTGTTTTTTCTTAGATTTGTAGCTTTTTATCTGAAATTTATTGTATAATTTTATTTGAAATATCCTTTATGTTTTTTTGCATGTTGAATCTCATTTAGGTGGTTATCATCTAAAGAAATTGATAAAAAAGATATAAAATATTGGAAGAGAAAAATTCCACAGCTTATGTGTGAAATGCAAAAGTGTTTACCTCCAACATTTTTCAATGCTCAAGAACACTACCTCATAAATCAAGTTGATGAGATTGAATTGTGTGGACCTGTACAAGCTAGATCAATGTGGATGGTTGAGAGGCATTTGAAATTTATGAAGGGCTTGGTTTGACAAAGAGCACGTCCTGAGGGTTCTATGATAGAGGGATATATGATATACCAGACCATGGTGTATATCAGTGAATATCTTCCAAAGTTTGCAGCAGGTATCCATCTAGATTGCATTTGGGATCCCAACTGTAATGACAAATTCAAAGGGGAGTACCTGACGAGGAAAGGTAGATTGAGGAGGTGAGAGGTAATTATAAGTTTTCTTTTGTAATTTAACAATTCTTATCCATCATCAATATATATAAGTTGTTTCTAACTGGTGTAATTGTCTTCTTTATAGTTGGTCGTGAGTGGGATGCACTACACTTGTATATTGCAAACAATCTATATTGGATGATAGTGTGGATTGAACAGTCTCAAGAAAATGGTTGCTCATTAACATGGGATGGTGTTGCATCATTGGTTAAAGAAGCTCATTGTAATGGAGATCCCAATGTTACACCAATGGTACTTGATCTAATATATGGCTTAAGAGATACAAAGGTATGCATAAGATTACTAATCATGAGACATAAGTTTAATATCAACTCACAGATCAATGAGAAGATTCTTGATATGTTTGAATAATTGCAAGTCAAACAGCACATAGCTATGTACTACCATGGCTATAAATTCCGCACAAAAAAGTTACATGAAACGAAGAAAACGTGTGATTCAGGGATAAGTGTTGTCTTTGCGGTCACCAATATTTCATCTAGAACTGACATACATCCTCAACAATCTGAAAATTGATACTATGGCATTTTGGATGATATACTTGAGTGCGACTTTAATTCATTAAAAATAGTTCTATTTGTCATCAAATGGTTTAGGTTACGACTGAATCGAAATGATCTCGATAGGACTGTTATTGAACATGACAGTGGATTTACTATGATTAATACAAGGTCATTTGAGCCAGTCAGAGATGAGCCCTATGTTCTTCCAAGTCAATGCGAGCAAGTGTTTTACTTTGGTGTTCTAGACAAACCAGGTTGGTCATTTGTTGTTAGACATGACCCAAGAGGAAGACCGGTAAAGTATAATGTGATCGAAGAAGAAGATATTGAAGAAGCACAAGAGGAAGTAAATGATTATCAAGAACAACAGTTACCCAGTGATGAAGAAGAAGAAGATGGTGATGATTTTGGTCATGCTAACGATAATGGTGATAATGATGATGATGATGCTGATGACGATCATGATCATGGTGACGAAGATGGTGATGATCATGGCGATGATGGTCATGATGATGATAGTGATCAAGAAGATGATGATGGTGATGAAGATGGTGGTGGTGACGATGACGATCAAAGTGATGAGTACAATGATGGTGATGATGATGATGATGATGACATGGATGATGATCATGATGATCAATGAAATCTTCAGGTACGATCAATGTCAACTATGATGGGGTCTTGTATGACCAAATATTTCTTTCCAAATGATATGTGCACATATAAACATTAAGTAGAACATGCCAAATATTGTTTTAGATATAAACATTAGTTACCCTAAATTTTTAACTTAAGACAAATGATTTACATATACAATCTACTTTATTATTAATATTTTTTTTGGTAAGTCTATTACTTTAATTTTGTTGTTGATTTCTAAGACTTACTAATTTTTTTCACAAGGCGATATGGATGCACCATGTCAGACACCTTCAGTAGAGGTAAACATTAATTATTGTAAATTTTAATGTTAATATAGAAACAAATGTCCTATTATTATGTTCTTTTCTTTATGGCTTTAGAGTTATTTTGATGAAAGTATATGAATATTTGATGTCACAACTGATAGGAAAAAGCTACAATAATCGTTGATCAAATGCAATCTGAAATACGGGCGTCATATCTACATGACATTAGCCTTAGTACTGACCCTGTATTCATCACCCAAAAAATTACAGAAAGATACACTGATGAGCTTGTTCAAATTATCATCAAGGGTGATAGAAGTGAGGAGAAAGACGCACTGAGAATAGAATTGGACCGTAGAATCCAATCTTGGAAAGTAAGCAGTAATTCGACTAAAGAAATAATAGAAGTTCAATATATATTAATATTTTATAGTATCTTATGGATCATGATCTCTGATTTTATGTGTTCTTGTATAAACATATGTGCCAGTTGCGACATCACATGCTAAACATGGTAAGGGTTGTTTCACAGTACCTTCATGTAAGTAACACTTTGTTTGTTTTGATCAACATTATAACACTTACCTTTTTTTTTGTTGACGTTTCTCGCTAGTATCCCCTTTGATCTTTATCCATTTCAAATGTCTTTGCTAAAAATATTCTATTCTTCAGCTCATGATGAAGTGCGGACTCCTCCTTCGGTTGGCGGTCCACTATTGTCTGCTGCATTGTCGGCAACAAGGACCATGCAAACATTATCGTCTATGCCCAGTAGAACTGGTAAAACCTTGTTTTGCTATATTTTTTAATGTCTTTCTACAAGTTGATGAACAACAGAGTAGCACATTAGTGCTTAAATGATGTCTACAAAAGCTTACATACATACAAACACATGCATACATACACCATGCATACATACATACATACATACATACATACATACATACATACATACATATATATATATATAGCCACACATAGAGAGACATGGACATAGGCAAGGAGGTAGACCAACAGAGAGCAATACTAAAATTGTCATTTAATTGTTATGATGTTTCAGTTGATAGAGCAACAGAGAGCAGTACTACTAAAGCTGATCCATTTCTTGGAGCAGTTTGTGTGATTAGTACTGGTTTGTATGAAGGGACATTGTTGTTGAATAAGAAAACTATGTTTCCATTAAGAGAACGAAAGCTTCCAGGTGCTTTAAAATTGATATTTTTTAAGTGTAAATTTAGTTTAGTTTTACATTACTCATTTTGGACTAATAAATCCTTTATGTTTTTGTAGGTAATAATGCTTTCTTTGAATATCTTTTTCATATGACATTGAGACTGTTTGGACCCACCATACGTAAAAGGTACGTAGTTTCATATCATTGCTACATAATTTTTATTTTCTTCTATTTATTGTAATATATTAAAGTTATTGATCTAACAATCTATTTGTTTGTAAAAAGGTGGAATTTACAAGCTGGGGAATTAAAAAATCAGCTAATTGCATCCATTGAGGAGAAATTTGGGAAAAACATTTTTGACACTGGCCTACTTCTGAAAAGAGCAGCAAAGCGTATAAAGACTATGAGGGATCAATATAGAAGGGGTCTTAAGGATAACCCAAAGTTCGACCGTCCTCCTATGATTCCACCAATGGAGTGGAATGAAATAATAGAAGATGCAAAGGAGAAAAGGCTATGTGAAGATAGAGATAATGAAGCAGCACAGGGAAAAAAGAGGTATGTCATTATAGTATTAAGTACATTGTAATCATGCACTAATTATTGATATTTGTAAATATATAATCTAAGATGTTTGAAATTATTCATAGATTGCAGGACACATCCGTGGCTACAAAAGCGAGAATAGAAAAGGTTGGCCAACACAAACTTGGCTCTGGTGGCTATATGAATCTGCAATCTCGACTTGTAAGTAGAGCAATGAATTTTGTTTTGTTTTTTTAATATAATGTTGCAAACAGTTTTGTTTAATGAAACCATACATGGAAAACTAACGTTATCAAGAAAAAACCACAAGGCACAGATTTCAATGTGGAGGTCACAGATGAAGATAGAAAAATTGCCTAGAAGGAAGGCTATAAAGTTGTGGTTGCACGCCTACGTGAAGAATCTATAAGCCTTTCCCAAGAATCTAGTGCACCAAATGATATCTCACAGGTAAATTGGACAGATTAAAAGTAAATGAAATTAAATAGTTGAGAAGATTCTTTTTTGGTATTAGTTTTAAACGTAAATTGACTACATAACAATGTGCATAACATTTTACTGCAGCCTTCATATCCTACCACAGAACCTGCTCCTGACAAAGGCCATGTTGTGCATTATAGTGATGGAGGTATTAATTTGCTATTGGAAATTAATTATGCAATTATGAATACAATTTAACATCTTCAATTGGAATTTGACGTATATCCTTTTTTTTAATATTTCAGAGCATGTTGAACATCATGCTAAAGGATTGGATCATGCTCCAAGTGTTCAACATGTTGACGCGGTGGCAGATCAAAATGTTAATGTACATGATGTGGCATTGTTAGGTAAGAAAAATGCATTTTATGTTGTACTCATACTTAATTACAAACTTGTAATAGTTAGAAAAAGAAAAAGAGCATGCCAATTTATCGCATTCACTTGTTCTTGCAACAAAGCCCCCTTTAGTGCAGCAACCTCCTGCTCCTCCAAAGAGAAGGAGCCATCGTAATTTGACATTACACGTTCCAAAAGAGGAGGAGAATGAAGCAGATATGGATGTCCCTATGAGCACTTTTCTTAAGAGAGCTCAGAAAAACAAAAAAAAAAGAAATGATGTTTTAGAAATCTTCTTTGATAAACCTTGTTGGATAATGAAAGAACTTTGTTTTAAGTAATTATGTATAAATGATGCGTATTAATACAGATTTTTATTTTTTGTTAATGAATATTGTTATGTGTTAATGAAGTTTTGATTAGTATTGTGTATTAATGATTTTTATATCATATTAATGAATTTTATGTGATTGTATTGATTGAATGTTATAGTTCATAAATGGATGATTTGGCTATTATTGCAGCACTACAAAGTGTCTTATAGTGTTTCTCATTTTCTTAAATAATAGGCAATTAGTTCATGATTTCATCATATCCTATAGTGGAACAACTCCAAGAATCTTGGGTAAATTGCTTGCTATAAGACTTTCTTGTATAGGACACTCAATAATGTGGGCTAAGTGGTGGGCACAAAGAGGAACAAGAAAGGATCTATACAAGTGCATGATGCAGTAGAATTCAAAAATGAAATTATCTTAGTTTCATTCTAATTTTCCTCTGTTACCCTCACATACATACATAACTCACTTCAATTCTTCAATGCTCTTAAACTTATACACATCCCTTATCAGCAGATCTGGTCATAATTCTCCTAAAATTTACAAAAATTCCTGGAAATAGCAACTACCTAAGACTCAGGAATTAGATATAAATTAGTTGAGAACAGCATTTATAATTCTTGAATAGGATTGAAAATAATTTTGATTTTGTAAGATGATTTGATATGCAGCAGCAGAATTCATCCTTGTTTACTTCTGATTTATAGGACCAGTGCCTTATACATTGGGCAAGAAATTGACTATTGGCGGGAGATCTAATTCAAATAACTTGTATAAGAATTAATCAATTGCAATCACCCATCTCCATTCTTATGCAATATCCCTTTTATGAACTCATAAACCCTACTGATTTACTAAAGCATTTATATAATTGCTTGAATTAAAAGCAACAATAAAACCAGCATACAACCCATCCAGACTGCATTCAGCCAAATAAACCTTATTTAAATGACTTCAAAGTAAACAAACCCATAAATTGGAGATAGAAATTGATGATCCACAGATATAGTTTAAATACCCCTTTGTATTATCCTTTTCATATGACTAATACAATAACCAATAGAAAACCAATTGAATGCCTAGAATAGATTGTCATTTCTGTCATTTCAATTTGCTTATCAAAAAGTACAATGGAAGCAAACTCAAAACCTTTGCATACTATTGGACCGATTGAATATGTACTCTTCTTGAAAGAAACAAAAAATTGCACAAGTCTCGAACCATCACAATGCCTTGAAAACTCATTTATATAGCATGAGTCACAACAAGCAAAGGGCAATTGTGATCTGACAAGTGTCCAAGGAACAAAGCATCATACAAAAGACAAAAACAATCACAACAGAATGCCAAGCGTATCAAATATTCCTTCAGGTAGGCTCATTCCAGTTTCTGTTGTGAATCATCAACTTCTAATTTGTCTCTCATTATTTTGGCTCCTCATAATACGTGGCTACCAAGCTAGCCAAATAAGGATGATCTTGTGATACCTCCAAATTGGTTTTCTCCTACGGGTTCTCACTGCTTTCACCCTGAGCAGGCATTATTACCTTTTCCCCTTCTTCTTTTTTCAGTTCTAGTGCAGAGGTGTCAATAACCTGCACCTCACCTTCTAGTTTCTCATCATCATCTAAACTATCCTTCTCTAACTACTTGTCCAACAGAAGATCTGCCATCCAAGTGTCAAATTGTATATCATCCGGCCAGCTGAATTGTAGGATATCATTTTTCTTTTTTAAAATTTAACCAGCCTCCTTTTCAAAACCAACAAATTCTTTCTTCAAAGAATCAAAAAATAATTTGACTTTAACCAATTCCTCTATCATGGTGGTCCACCAGGCATGCCCCTTTTCATTAATAACTTTATTTATCCTTGTGCGGAAAAGGTCATCCAATTCTTTACTCCACTTTTCCTTATTTTTCAATTTCTTCTTTCTATCCAAGGCACAAGGAAATAGATCAAATTTTTGATTCTTGTACTTATTCAAATAAGAAACAATTTTTAGTTGCAGAGCAACTCTCCTGTTATCAAAATCTGACAGGTCATTAGCAATATCATACAATTTTTCAACATGGTCATGGGAAGACTTTATAACTGAATAACATAGAAGGGTGATTTATTTTCCCCTTCTTCCCCATTTATTAACAATAGGCTTCAGGGTATCATCATGAGTTTTCAATTCCTCCCATATATCTATTACTTTTACCAACTAATCAAAGAATAAGAGCCACTCAATTTTGTCCACTAAATACATTAGAGCCTTTCTAAGCTTATCCTCATACTGTGTATTTAACTCTACATGTAAGGCCCATAGTTTGCTCTTCTCTTCTTCAAATTCCTCAACTACATAATATTCAGGCCTTTGAGGTGTGTCTGGTATCTCTACAAGGGGGGTGGATTTAAAAGGTTCCACTGGAGGACGGGGGTATCTTATTCTTGGCCTTGTGGATTTCCCCATTGCCTTGTTTTCAAGTTCAATTCTCCTTTTTACCTTCCTATTATAGGCCTCAAGAAGTGTTTCATATTTATTCTGTAACTCAGACATAACCTGTTCCTCCTTCTTAGCAGTGGCCAACACAAACTTAGAAGAATCCACATTCCAATATGCTGCCTGTACATGTGAAGTGTCAGCAACCGTTCTTACAAGTATTTTTTCCATCAACCCAAACTCATCTGATTGTGATGGTGTGGCTCTAGATCCCTTTCTCAATGACCAACTGACCAATGCGGCTTGATCTTCAACGAATGAAGTGCCTTGGAAGTCTCTTCTATTTGGGTCTTGCAACTCCAATCTACTTGAAACAGAATTGAAAATTAATGCATCTGCAATATCCCAATTGGGCAATAATAAAATGTTAGATGCCTTTATCATTTTCCTCCCCTCCTCAAGGCTTATATTCTACAATTCCTTCATCATTTCTTCTTTAATTTGGTTTTGCATGGAAGTTTCATCCATTTCTAGATGCTCTATTTTCATCTTTTTACATTTCTCCTAAAAAACGTTCATGTTTGTCCTCCATGCAAACTGCTGAAAAGCCCTTGATTTCACAAAATTGTCATCAGTCAAAAATTGATGACTTGCCTGCTCTAATACAGGGTCCAACTCCCTATCTCTATAATCAGCTATTGTTAGATCCAAACTTGGGAGAGGAAGTTCTAGAGGGTTACCCTCATCTAATTCTTCTTGAGTAATAAAAATATCTCCCTGTGATCCCATTTGTTCAACCTGTTCACCAGTGAGCCACTCTTCTCCAATCCTCAAAGGGGACTGGGTGGGTGAATATTCCTCATCCTGAGGCCTTTCTTCTATCATTACCTTTTGCCTCTTAGGACTAGGCTCTTCAAGTCTCTCCTCTTGGGCTATACTGGGAGATCCTATTATTTGTTTTCCCTTGTCTATAGGAACCCTTTTATTATGAATTAAAGTATATCCGGGCCTCTTTTGTACAATTATTTTATCAATTCTCACATTTGGAGTGAAAGCCAACCTCCTGATGACCTCTCTGGCCTTATCAGGATATGATTCAATAAAAAAAAAATTATTTTCATTCATGACCTCCATTATTTCAGGGAAGGTATTCATGAGCTTACTTATTTTGTCAGCCTCTGTAATAGCATTATCCAAAGGATCATATTTATTATCAAAACAATGAATGAATTCTAAGACCCGGGAATAAACTCTCCATTTTTCCTTTTTAGTTTCCTGCTCTTGCAATGAGAATTCATTCCTTATAATATCCTCTGGATAATAAGAATCATGCTTGACCGGTCCCAACTTGAATCTATGCCTCAACATCTGATTGAAAAATCCATCAGAATCACAAAAATGGGGATGAGAGACAGCTATCATTTACTGCTCCAAAATTTTATGCAAAAAGATCCATCCCCCTTTTGTAATCACAAACTGATGGGCGACTGTGCAGGTAGGGAAAATTGACCCTAATTGTCTTTTCAACAAAAACATTTCTTCCACTCCCCCTAACTGCCATAAAAATTCAGCCATTCCCACCTTCAAAGGAACTTGGTAAGGCAAAACATGAGGGTTCCCCTTGAAACCATAGATTCTAAAAATAGTAGAAATAGGGTAGGGGATCATATCTCCCCAATTATGTGAAACTTTCAAGTCATGGGGGTTATCCATAGGCCTGATGAGACTCATTAGTACCCTAGGGATTCTGGGATTGTCACTCAATATGAGGCATCTCAATTTAGAAGCAAAATATCTATCAAATCTGACAAAACTAGCATTACTTGCATCCTAGGTCATATCTGCACTCCACAACTGGACCAACAGTATTTCCCCATTCTCCTCTCTGTTTAGTTCCATCTCATTACCAAAATATGTCACTCCTTTGAACAAAAACATATGCATTAATAGAGAGTAGTGACCAAAAAAAATTTCCACCTTGCCCTTTGCAATCCCAACTAAACCAATGTGAATTTCTTCAGCCAAAAAGGAAGCAAAATCAAAAATAACATCTACACCGAAGGAAGCAATCTGAACCATCATGTACATGAAACCAATGGGCGTAAATTCTTGCTCATCTTCACCAAAAACTTGGCATAAGGTCCTGTATATCTCTACAACCCAGGAAGTGAAAAGACTCTTCTTAAAAGGCTCTCTAGAGGCTGCAGTAATTATTGGCAAAGTTCCTATTGTACCAATATGTTCCCTTAATGCACCTCCCCTAATTACATCCTTCTTTGCTTTATATTCATTCTCTAATTCTAGCAGATTGATTTGCACATGGTAGTCTGATAATGGTTCCAGGTGAAAAACCTCTCTAATTTCTTCAAGAGTAATCGAGACCAGAGGCACACCATCCTTTCTTCTTACAACCCTAATGGCTAGGTCATAATTCTTAGCAATGGCTTCAAGCAAATCATAATCCATGAAAACACTTGGGACTACTAACTTTCCCAAATCAAAATTCCAGACATTAGCATGTGGGGCAAACAACTTTCTTTTCGAAAACCACTTTTTAAACAAGATAAGGTCAGTTTGAGTAGTTGTTGCATCCCTAACCCAGCTCCCCTTGTCATATAGGCCATCACCAATTTTAAGCCTAGGGTTTAAGGAAATTAACTTTTTAACTTGTGCAGGCTTTACAGTAGATTCTGGGAGTAATTCTAATAAATCATCATGGACATTCCTATCCATATAATTAATTTGCCCATAGAATGGTTTCTTAGGAGGCATTTTGATAGTATTGAGAGAATTGGAATGCCACAGAGGTTATAATATGAGTACTTACTTGACTTGCTGAACTTGTTCTTCTCTGAACTTCTAAAATTTCTCTCGAACGACAGAAGAATAGTTTCACATCTTTACCAGGCTTAACACGACACAATCAATCAGGCTCTTGTGCTCAGAAAATTTGCAATCTCTATTCGTGTGGGACTAGAATTAATGAAAATCTCTGTGTTATTCTCTATTTCTCCCACACGTGAAGCTTTCACTTATCATAAATGTGCCAAACAAAAAAATAGAGTGGCATTGCACTTTCTTTTTTAAACTTGTGTCGTTGATCCTTGAAAAATCCTAGGATCTGGGAATTACAACTAAGCTGAGTCATCTTTCTTCTTAACACATTGGTAGTCAAGCCAATAAAACACCTCCACCTCTACCTTTCCTTCAAGGTTGGCACTTCAAACCGGGCCCATGCATGACTACGCACATGTGTCATCAACTTGCTAACTCGTTATACATAATTCTCGAACACCTTTCCACAGTGAGCTAGCGATGATCACTGATCTTACTTTAATCGTGTGGTAGACAATTGAAACAACCTTTAAGAACACAATGGTGGGTCCATTGCTCGTTAACTCGGTATACCTAATTTTCGCACATCTCTTTATAGCGAGTCAATGAGCATCGTCAATCCAGACTTGATCTTGTGGACATCAATTTTACTTCAACAGTAGTGGGCCACACTCGCTAACTCACTATACTTAACTTCTGAGCACTTCTTTATAGCGAGTCAACGCCACCCTTTGATCCCAGCTCGATCTCACGATCAGAAATCTTCGTACCTAGTACACGGGAAGTGGGTCCATGATATTGTTGTCCATGATATGGGCCCTACAGATTTCTACCAAGCATTGGTCGAAAGTTCAACCAATGAATGGAAGAAAATGCGCTAATAATGCCAACATTTTTCGACCACTGTATTCGTTGAAGTTTCGACCAACCTACTGGATGGTCAAATTTTTGACCAAAAAGTTTTCAACCAGTGCCATCTAGTTTTCCACCATGCATTGGTCAAAATTTTGACCAATGCCCCACAAATTTCTACCAAGCATTGGTCGAAAGTTCGACCAATGAATGGCAGAAAATGGCTCAACAACCTGGACATTTTTTGACCAACGTATTGGTCAAAATTTTGACCATCCAGTATGTTCGTCAAATTTTTGACCGAAAAATTATCGACCAATTTGTTGGTCAAATTTGGTCAAAGATTGGTCAAAAAAGAGCCCGAATGTACTTGTGTAATGACTTACAATATTCAATTCCTAATTCTAGATCCTTGTTCTACTCAATCTGATATGATCCTTCCTGATCTGATAATTCTCTATTTGATTTGTTGATGCTCTATTCTAATCAACTTGATTCTACAGTGTTGCTCTTCCCACTAAATCCTTACACCCCTTTGAACTTCGCTAGTATTCTTCTCATGCATTTCGTGCACTTCCATATGGCTCTCTCACTCTTCCTCTCTATATCAATTATGGGGTATCAACCTCCTTTTAAAGGCTTTGAAGACTTAGGGTTAGGTATGCATCTACGATCGATATTCATCCAACTTTTCCTGCTCAAATCTTTACAATTTTCTTATTGGTTGCATGCTTTCTCCATTTTTCTAATTGGCTGCATGTTGATTGCATGGGAAATGTAAAAGATTTGATCTTATCTTTTAGATCCTTCGAGATTCATCCTGAGTTGGTTCAAAAAATGGTTTACATTTGAGTTTGTGAAGGCACAAACTCATATGTTGATTCTATGTTACTTGGCACTTACTGATTATTGATGCTCGACACATATAGCATTTTTGTCTTGCTCGGCTCCTATAGTGACTCTGTCTCACTCAGCATCTATTCTTTTCTCAGCACCTATAGTGACTCAGCATCACTTATCACTCAGCACTTGAAACTTGCTCGGCACCTGAAGTTTACTCAGCACCCATTGAATTTCTAGCTTGACACATATTGTAGCTCGACATCTATGTCATACTTGGCATCATCTTAGAAATTGGTTAAGTGTGTTGACACTCAATTGTCAAAACCAAATTGAGACCAACAATCTCCCCCTTTGACATGAGTGTGAAAAACACTTAACTAAACATTATGAATCTGAGTATAATACAAATCCTATTCGACATATTTAGAAAACTTCAAAAACTTGTTCAAAATTTTGTAGAAGACTATATACCTTAAAAGCTTGTAACCCCCCCTGAGTTTATGTGCCATTTCTGTATCCAAAATTCCTTTTGTTGAATTTGTCTCATGTTGTTTAATTTGATACTCTTTATCTCTGCCTTGTCATGTCTTCTCTTGTCTAATCTATTTTTACTCTATGTTTGCCCTATGTCTACTCCCCCTTTCACACATCTCCTTGCAATTTTTGTATCTCTTTGGCTTTATCTTCTTATTTCTCCTCAAAACTCAAAATTTTATTATCTCCCCTTTGGGTCTCATGTATTATTTATCCCCCTCTTTGGGTATCTTCCCCTTTTGGGTATCTCCCTCAATTTATTATATCTCCCCCTTTTTGACACGTATGTCAAAGGGTCCTATGAATGAATTGAATATTTAGCCAAAAAAGATTTATTTGCCTCCATGATAATCTTCAGAGCAGCATCCCAATTGTCTAATGCAATTTCCAATATTTTATGTTGGATGGTTGTCTCTGCTACAAGGTGTACTAGGCCTTCTAATGTAGAAAGATTGGGATCTTTCTTCAAAACATTTTTCTACATAGGTCATCTCTTTATGCAAAACTTCCATGTGTTGGGTTATTGCAGACTATATCTATATTAATTTGTCCTTGGTATTAGCCTCGTCTGCTATGAGTACAGCTAATTCCTTTTGAGTGTGAAGCATTGTAGAAAAATGCTTCTTACTTTGAGCTAGATCCTTTGGTAGCTATGTGCTAGATACCTTAGGTTCCTTTCCAAGCTCAATATCCTCTAGCTTGTTTCTTGTGTGAAATATGAAGAGTCACACAATTTGGATTACAATGAGAATATATTCTCAAGTACTAATTTCACTTTCTCTACCTTTTTAGCCAGTTCCACTTGAGATAGTGTTATCTCACAAGATATTTTCTCATTTACCTTCATTTGAAATTTCTTCTCAGGCCATTCAAGCAATTTGGCATTGGTATCTAACCTAGTCCACTATGTTGGATAGTTTCTCCATGATGGGCTTTGTTTCATCAGGTACTAGCAGGCTGAAAGCATCAAGAAAGATGTCTTTAATTTCTATCAATGCTTGCCTTTGCCTATACTCATTCTTGAGTATTTCTTGCTTCTTCTTCTTCTCTAGTGCCTCTTGCACTTCAATGATCTGTGCTATGTTCATTGTTTTATAGTCATAGCTTGGTATGACTATCTCCTCATCAAGTGCAGGGTCTTCATAGTGAACTACCCTTGCTACCTTGGTAGAGCTCAACCCTAGTGCTAATATTTGCATTAGTATTGCATCAGTGCTCAGCTACTTAGTAGGAGTCCCTGTAGTAGGCAAATTGACTAATGTTTGTATTGCTTCTTCTTTCTCCTTAGGGGTTTTCTCTTCTTGCTTGTCTTCCTTAGTTCTTCCTTGATCAATTATTATAATCAAAGGAGGAGTACCTTGACTTTTTGTTGTAGGAGCAGAGATATCCTTCTATCCTATTTGCTCCTTTGTTTTCTCCTTGGCAGTTGAAGTCTTTGTAACTGTAGAATCAACCTTAGCAAATGCATCTTGTGTTGGTTGCTCTTGTGGTTGACCACTTGTAGCTATAGGAGTTTGTGAAGGTGGTTCTTATGGATTCACCTTCTCCTTAGTTATCTCAACTACTACCTTTTGAAGTTCCTCTACACTCACCAGAACTGGATTGGTACATAAATGTGCTTGTAGTGTGGTCTGGTGAAGGATCTTTTTTAGATCTTCTGCAGTCAATGGGTTGATGTTCTAACCAAAGGTGTCAGGAACATCCTTCACAATTATTATTTCTACAGATGTAGTTGTAGCATGTGGAGGACTAGGTGGTGGAAATTTTGTGTCTTGGACACTCTATTCTTGTTGTTGCTTCTCAGCTATTGCCTCATCACCTTTTTGTGTTTCCTTCTCCACTGTTACTTCTTCTTTTTCTTTCTCTCCTTCTTCCTCCTTTTCATTTTCTTCTTCTTCCTCATCATTATTTATTCCCTCAAAGGGATCTTCTTGTCCTTCCTTGACTGTAGTAGCCCATAAATCAATTTCCACATTTGTATGGACTTCTTTACAACATCTCCAATCTTATTTTGCAGAATGTTAAAGGCTCTGTATTTGAGTGCAAATGTCCTCCCACGCTTTTTGCTTGCCTTTCTTATTTGACCTTAGTGAGGTCAGGCATTACATGAGCCAAAGTTGACTCCCTTATTTCTTTCTCCATTTTTAGGTAATAATGCCATTTATTCTCTACAATTGTATATAGCTCCTTGGGCATGGTATTATCCAGTTCAAGTGGAGTATTCTTGAACTTGGCCATCATAGTTTAGATTGACTCTTCCACTATGTTTTTCTCCTCTCTAATTAACTTATTGAAATCAATAGTTTTCATTCCAGTCAAATCTGCATTATCCCTAATATTGTCACAAACATTTTCTAAGTCAGATTTAGTGGTGTGACTTACCACTCTAAATTATTCATTGTTATCTGACTTTTTCCTCTCCTCATCTGACTTTGGAGGTGCCACATATTTTCTTCTCTTTTTCTGTTGTGGCCCTTCCTATTCAGTAGCTTTCTTCTTTTCCTATTCCTTTGCCACCTTAGTTGTTGCCCTTGTATTTTTTGTGGTAGTAGGTTTGACTGGGCTTGGCTTAGCCTTCTTTTTGCCTTTTGGTTGTGTAGCAGGTTGTTTCTATGCCTTTCTCTTCTTAGGTTCTACTTTAGGTGCTTCCTGCTCGACACCTTCTTCTTCTTCAGCATCCTCACCCATTCCTTGGGTTAATGCCAGTGGCCCTTTCCCTTGTTCCTCTTCTTCATCATCTGCCTCTTCATCTTCTTCTGCCTCCTCTACCTCTGTTGTGCCTTCTCCAAATTTGACCTTGAGCTTCCTTACTAATTTATCCTTTTTCTTTAGTGTAGAAGTTGTCTTCAAATACATATCTACTTTAGATCTGACCACATCATATGTGCCAAAATGTGGTCCTCTCTTATCCACTTCCTCTACTAGTAGAGTTGTTATGGCTGTAGATGCCTCATCAATGTTTATTTCATGACCCAGAGGTCTAAGCCATCTAACTCTCGGTATGGTTGCTTGAATGTAAGTATAATAAATATCTACAAGAAAGCAAATGTCATTTATATGTTGCTCAACTAATGAAATAGATATCCTCAGTCTTTATTTCATTGAATTCTTGAAATCTTCAAAATAACTTGTCATGAGTGTCTCAAAATTTTCCCCATTTGTTCAATATATTCATTCACCTAGGCTACAATGGACCTATTTGTCTTCCAGTTAATCTTTCCAAAGGATGGAAATTTATTCTATACAGAAAAGAATATACAAATCAAGATTGCACCAAATTTACCTTGGGCTCCCTTTCTTCTCCTTATAGCTCCTAAATTCTAATTGATTTGCTACAATTACAATTCTACTAGGTCATAGGTGTGATCTTTTTTAACTAGTTTATAGCCTACATCTACTGCAATGCATGGAACACTGTTGAGTCTGCTAGATTGGTAAAACTTGTGAGAAATGACTCTAACAGTAAAATCAACAAAAGGATCCTTAATAGTATCTATGTTCATTCCTCTCTTGTTCCATTTGGTTCCTGTATTCTTCTCAATAGCTTCCTTTGAGTCACTCCTTAGGGTTTTGGGTCGATCTAGGGTTGGATACCCTATTACCCTGTGAACAATCCTCTTTGATATCTTAACTAGGCCATCTTCTAACCACAAACTTTCATCATGAATCTTACTTAACACAATTCTAATCCATTTAGTTTTGAAAATAGTAGGGAATTCTAGGGCATGGGTTAAGCCCTGCCTCTCAACAATTTGATATTATTCCTTCAAAACTCCACTCACACACAACCTATCATATGCTTCCATAATCTCCATATCTCCAATGGCTCCTATCTTATAGTTATAACATCTCCTAACATCTAGCACCATTACTTCCTTAGGAGGAATTACAAATAGGGCTTCGGCTGGGTCATTTTTGTAGGCAACTTTAAGGATAGGTCAAAAATTAGGTTGCTTAACTTCATCTGACACTAATTGTACTTCAAACAACTCTTTCTCCTAAGGTTTCCTAGAATTGGAAGCCATTTCTTTGAACTAGGGTTTAAACACAAAGAAAATTTGAAACTATGTAGCTCGGCACTAGTGTAAATACCTCGGAATCGAAGAATCTATGTTGAATCTTTGTAGAAATCTACTCAAGTGCCCAAAATTCTACTTGAAAGTCATTTTGCACTCTTCTTCATCTTAGCTCTTTATTTGTGGTGGTGAATAAATGATTCAAACTGTGAACATATACCCTTATTTCATAGCATTTAATGCTTAGTGCATTTATAGCTGTCCACTTGGCTCTTTAAGCAATTTTTCGTTACTCGGCTTCCATTGTCTTTTCAACATTTGGCATACACTGAAGTTTCCCTTGCTTAGCTTCAACTAAAATTTCCCTTCACTCGACATCCACTACTAACTTAGCCGCAACCAATCACTCGGCTTCTACTGACTTTGGCAGACAACTCGGCATGTACTAGATCTTTTACTCAGTATCTAAAGGAAACTCGGAAACACTTGTGAAAATTTGAAGTTTTAACTTTACATCTCTATTCATGTTGATCTTTCCTTTTTAGTACTTACTTGTCTTGGAACTGATGTATGATAAAGCTTTATAGATCAGTCCCACATACCTTCTTTTACTTAGTTGGATGAGATGTGACCACTTGACCTTTTAGGTGAAGTGATCCCTTCATTGGATGTGTTGCCTCCATCTTTCTTCTTCCATGTTTTATTCATCTCTCCTTTAATGTGTTCAACATCTACCTTTCCTTTTCCTTTGAACTCTGTGTTGGGTGCCTTTGACCTTGTTGGGCAATTTCTACTGATATGACCAGTCTTCAAACAATTGAAGCATGTAGTTTGGCTCAACCATCTACTATAGTTTCCACTAAAATGTGTTCTTATACAATTTTCAGGAATGTGTCCATATTCCTAACAGTAGTGACATCTATGCTTGGTGTTGTAGTCCCAATTGCGGTGATGTCCATGATTATTTGACCTTGTTGACTAATTAGGTGTCCACAAAGGCTTTGATTTGCTCTTAAAAGCTCTATGTCCATACTTCTTGCAATTGTAGTAGTGACCTTCAAATCTTGGTGTTTTGATAGTTATAGTCCTACAGTCATGTGCTTGATGTCCTTGCTCATTGCACTTATGACAGTGACCCATGTTCTTAGGTTTATCATATTAATGGGTGTTCTTAGTCCTACATACATTAGAGGTATGTCCTTTTTTACCACAAAAATGACAAGTGGGTTTAGTGTTCTTACCTTTGTCACTTCTTTCTTCTGCAGTCTTGGATGATTCTCCTTTTTTAGTGCTGGTGTATCCTATTCCTGAAGTATCATTGTAGGCTCTTGGTGATTTTAGTAGCTATTCAAAGTACTTGATGGCCTCATTGGGTTTGTTAAAGCTCTCTGCAATCTCCTTCTCTCTTTTTAGGTCATTTTGCAGTTGTTCATTTTGCATCTTTAGTGTGGAGATCTCAATGTCCTTGACATTCACCTCATGATGTGCATTCATCATCTAACTTAGGGTGTCTAGCTCCATGTTGGAAATTCTTGCAAGCTCAATTGGCTTTTCCTCCAGTTTGTTAGAAAGATTTCTCTTGTTTTCTTCTAGCATAGCCTTATCTTCAATGGCTCTTTTCTTCTGTTCAGTCACTTCAGAAAGCATCATGGCTTGAGATTCTTGTTCAAGCTTGAGAGTTCTAATTTCTTTTGCTTGGGCTCTATTCTTCTCCATTAGGTCTACTATTGTTGCATCAAACTCTTTGGAATCTCCATTTGCAAATACTTTTGAGGTGTCAATCTCCTTGTATAGTGTATCATTCTCATCTATGGCAATCTCTCTTCTTCTCTTTAAGGATTCTCTCAATTCTTTCCTAGCTTCTTCTAAAGTATGTAGAGCGAGTTGTATATCAATCACCTAGTTTTCTATGATCTTCCCAAGTTTGTAGACTTCCATTTCCAGATCTTTTCTCCAAGTTGTAAGGCTTCTCCTTGTGAGAACTTGGCTCTGATACCAATTGTTGGAATTTACAAGTGGGAAGATTTACTTCTAAGGGGGGGGTGTGAATCAAAAGTAACAAACTTTATCCTATAAAACTTTTAACTGAGACTATTCACATGCATCTAACTTCTAATAAACCTGAAAGTAAAGACATGCATGAAAATAGATAACACAAGATTTGGTCACCTAGAAACCCTCCAAAATGAGAAGGTAAAATTGGGGTGGAGATGACACCCACAAATTATCACTGTAGGAATATGTAACTGGTTAAGGTTACAAAGTTTCACCACTTCCAATGGTCTGCCTTATGAAAGGCCTACCCTGTTAAAGATGACCTATCTAAAGGATTTACAAACACTCACTTGGAATGTTACCCTATTAAAGGATTTACAACCTTGTTAAGGATCTACAATATAGTTGTTAAGCCAACCTATCATCATAGGATTTCCATTCTCCTAATACAATGGTTAGAAAGTATAGTAGAATGAATTGATTTGATGACTTACAATCTTCAAATCCTGATTCTAGATCCTTTTTATACTCAATCTAATTTGATCCTTCCTGATCTGATAATTCTCTATTCATTGTGATGATGCTCTATTCTGATCAAATTGATTTTGCAGTGCTGCTTTTCCCTCTAAATCCTTACACCCCTTTGAGCTTCACTAGCATTCTTCTCATGCATTATGTGCACTTCCACATGAATCTCTCACTCTTTCTCTCTATATCAATTATGGGGTATTGACCTCCTTTTAAAGGCTTCCAAGATTTAGGGTTAGGTATGAATCTGCGATCAATATTCATCCATCTTTTCCCACTCAAATCTTTACACTTCTCTTATTGGTTGCATGCTTTCTCCATTTTTATGATTAGTTGCATGTTGATTGCATAGGGAATGTAAAAGATTCTATCTTATCTTTTAGATCCTTCGAGATTCATCCTGAGTTAGCTCAAAAAATGGTTTACATCTAAGTTTGTGAAGGCACAAACTCATATGTTGATTTTGTGTTACTCGGCACTTATTGATTGCTGATGCTCAGCACATATAGCATTTTTGTCTTACTCGACTCTTATAGTGACTCTGTCTTGCTCAGAATCTATTCTTTGCTCAGTACCTATAGTGACTTGGCATCACTTATCACTCAGCACTTGAAACTTGCTCGGCACCTAAATTTTACTCGGTACCTATTGAATTTCTAGCTCGGCACATACTATAGCTTGGCATCTATGTCATACTTGGCATCATCTTAGAAATTGGTTAAGTGTGTTGACACTCAATTGTCAAGACCAAACTAAGACCAACAGAAAATAGCAAGGTCTTAGTGCTAGATTATTTTTAACGTACCTGCTTCCATCAAATGAGAAATGACTTTGAAAAGAATAAATAGTTATCTTTACCATATATCTTTTAATATTTTGGGCATCTGAAGAAGAAAGAAAATTTTAGTGTCCAATACCAATTAGGAAACGACTAGATCTCATACTCCTTCATTTCTTGTTCACCGAACCAATCTGTTTGCAAACTTTTGAAAGTGCCATTTTGTCATCTACAAAGTGAGGCAACATAAGAAGACAATCTTGAAAACCTCCAATTGTGAATATAGGTGAAATGTGAATATTGAATGAAGAAACTCCCATAAGTACTGATGTGACTGACTTCTTGTAGAGAAATTCAAAATCCAATGTCCCCTTGTAGCTCTTGGTTGTGAGCATTGAAAAATCATCATTCACTCTGCACAAATGCATATTGCTTTGTCTCAATTGCAATTGAGGGTAATAATTATAAATTGGTGTAGCCACATTGTATTCCCCATAAGGATTGAGACCATGCCATGATTTCATACTAGAAATTGCATACGTAAGGTAAGAGGACATGTAGAATCCCTTGTTCAAATTGAATTCAGTCAACTGATTGTGAAGGGTGCCACTGATCACTTATCCCGAATTGATAAATTTATTTCCAATGGTGATGGTATTGATGTATGAAAACATCCAATCCTGAAAATCCTTAGTCGTCTCATTCCCAACTACCCTGTTGAGAAGAACAATCATATCTAAGATATCTTCATTAAAAAGTGTTCTATGAAGAGTCCTTGGTAATTGTGATTTTCCTTTCCTTGGTTGATCCATCCAACTTCTAGCAATAATATTTAAACACTTCTTTTTATTCAAATTAGAAATACCCTTGAGCACCTTCTTTAGAGATCTCTATGAATTCTTCCCTTACTGGAAATCTGAATGAAATGGAAACAGATACTGAATCAAGCCTTGCTACGACATTACTTCTTGAAGTATTAATGTCTCTAGAATTTTGATCATATGCTATCATACATTCCAAAACTAGTTTAGTGTATTGAACTGTGAATGGATGTCCTCTTGCATGGTCCAACCCACTGTCTAATGTTTTTTGTGCTAAAATCAATCTATCCTCTCTTCTTATTGCATGAAAAAAATCTACAATATCAGTGTGTCCCATTTTGGTGTCTAATATCTTAGGAAGTGTGCTTGTCAATATTGCAAAAGGCTCCTTTCTTTGGAACTTGTATTTCATTATTTGTCTGTCCAACTTCTCATTCTAATGACTTGAGTTTGATGACTAGTGAATGTTGTTCTAAAATTCCAACTATTGTGCTTTAATCTCTTTCACAAATATCTTAAAATTGCAAATACTATTTTCTTACTTACTTGGGACAAGTCTTCAAAATTATCCTTTGATAAGATCATTTTGATCCAACCTATTTGATTTAAAATATCAAAACTTCACTACCATGCTATTGAAAAGAATATATTTAAATGTAAGGAAAATTGCAACAAATAATATAATTATTTCCAAATAACCCATAATAGATATGAAATAAATATGTAAATAAAATCCAGATGCAAGAGAATAGACAACATACCCACAAAAATGTAACACAAGATATACCTTGGGAAACCCTCATCGAGGGAGGGAAAAAACCCAACCTCCAAAAGCATCCATCACTATGCATTATTCAGCAAAACACTATTGCAATACAACCATGGAAGCCTTCAAAGCTATAGCTACACCCAAGCAATCCATGTGAACAAGCATGAATCCACACATCCCATGGCATACTTCCAACCTTCACAAATGCTCCCTTGGCTAACTTGTCAAGCCTTGTCCCACTCAACTCTTTCCTTTTTGCCTTTTTGCCTTCTATCTTGTCATACAACAACTACCCTTGTGGTTGCTTATATAGTAGCAAGTCCCACAAAACTACCAAGTGGTATTACATAAATTATGTGCTAAAACCGTGTGCTACCTAACCCATTGACCCCACATTTAATATTAGATATTTAATTATTTTCTCCAATATTAAATAATTACATTAAATATTATCACAATATTACAATACAACTCATCAAGTATATCCCATGTGGATCTTTACATGTTGCATGTCCATCTAGGTGCTCCTAGGTGCAACATCATATAATAAAATAAAATAATACAATATAGCAATATTATGCAATGTGTGCAACACACATAATCTCAAAAATCTTCCACTTGTTGTATACATTGCATTGGGTCAATCCATAGCCACATAAATGAACAAGGGAATAATCCCTCCTAGCACATCAACCATCATGAATAAAAGTACACCATGTGCTCCATCCTCGTACCTACAACAAAATCAAAGTATACATCATCTCAAACATGAATGATTACACCTCCTATTATGCCACTACCATTGGACATACATATAATCCATCCAAAGAGAAAGCCACCCAACCTGATGCATTAGAATATCATAAAATCATGTACCAACAGAAATACCAAGCACAAAAAACTTGATCCAAAGGTAATCATATGTATCTATAGTTCTCAAATATCCATAGCTAAAATAACACCCACAACAAGTGTCAAACCCATCCAACTATCCATGTCTCTAAAGGTATACCAAGTGAATCTCACATTATCAACATATCCAATATGTAACCTACAATCACAAGCCTCAAGTGCAATACCTGTCACATATATACCAAGAAGCTCCCACTGCAAAAGATAATATCGAATCTATAACCAATCCACTCACAACATATCAAAGAAGTGAATCCATGAAGTATCAAGGACACCCACAACACATATAAACCAATAATCTGCAAGAACATGTCTCCAACAATCTCCCAAGTTCTTCACAACCAAATAAGGAAAGAGATAAATAAATAGCCATGTCATCTCTCACATGACATACATGAGCACAAACTAGTGATCACAATCTCCAACCAATCTCAAATCCAATGTAAGTGAAACTGAACATCTAGGAAGATAACCAAGACCAAAGAGAAACCATGCAAATTATAACCTATATCATGTCCTTCTACACACATCTCTAGATGTAAACTATGCAAGTATGATCTCCTCCATAAAACTCAACCAAGAAGCCAAAAAAAATACCCAAATCATATCATATAAATAAACATGGATGTAAGCCTCTCACAAGAAGATAAAACTCATAAACCATTCCTAATCCAAGGAATATGCCCAATATAAAACCATCTCCCAAACTCAACCAACATAACAACAACATATGCACAAGGAGATAACTAATGCTAAACCATCTCTCAAATGAACCCTCCATAACTAACTCATGTACCATAGCTCAAGGTCCATGTCCATTAAAGACAAGTATAAACATAATACACCTAAGAGAAACAATGGACTATACCTCTCAAGTAGTAAACTATCGAGTAGACCACGAGTGGGGAATGAGAATGCTCATCAAGATATCCAAGTCTCCAAGAGTTGACTAGAATAACCTTGACCCTTTTTTTGAAATAATCATTCGCCACCAAGATGTGGGAGTGACACTAATTGAACTCTTCTTTTAAAAATTTTATAGCATTCACACTTCTTGACCCATTCCTTTGCATCTTTGGACATATCGGGCCAACAAAAGTAGTTTCTCAAAATTTTATAGGGAGTTATTGATGCTGAGAAGTTTCCTCTATATGCTTCATTATGAAATAATTAAAGTAACTCCTTCCTTTCCTCAAAATCCACACACCTTAGGAAGGTTTCATTTATCCCCTTTTTATACAAAGTGTCACTTCAAATAATATACCTTTCTACTTTCAATCTCAAAGTCCTCTTTCTCTTGGTTATAAATGAGAAAGACATTTACCATATAATGTTGGAAAACCAATTGTCAAAATTACCAACAAATAGAAATGGCATTTCTTACTCTTATTCATCTTCCTGATTAGAGCTCCTTCTGTAATGGTCTTACACAAGCCTCTTCATCTAACAAACTTTATAGGTCTAATATCGAGATCATATCCATGTGCTCTTTTGTTTAAATCATTTTCTTGTTGTGTTAGGATAGCTTTTTTTGCAATGTCTAGAACAAACATTTTGGAATGAGAATTTAAAATGTAAAACTTGAATTATTTTACTGCTCTAAGCATAGCGTAAGCATTCTTTTCTATCAAGGAATATTCCAATTCATTCTTTTTAAGAGGAAAACTCATTAATGTTATTAGGGCTTCATCATTTTTTGCATTGGGCTAGGTTAGTATGGTAGATAAAGTATTTTCATATGCATAGCAATATAGGTGAATTTTTTTGGAGAAATCTAGATATGAAAGGGTAGGAGCATTAGCAATTGCAACTTTAATCAATTCAAAAGCAATCTTACTTTATTTTTCCACTTGAAACTTGTGTCTCCTCTCATCATATCCATAATTGACCTCACGGTCTCTAAGAAGTCTGGCACAAACCTCCTTATAAAATTTATTTGAGCAAAGAAAGACCTGGTCCTTGGTTTTATCCTTGGAAAGGTTAACTATTGAGTAGCTTTCACTCTCTCATGGTCTATTCAAATACCTTCCTTTGAGACAATGTGTCCCGATAGTTTGCCTTTTGTCACTCCAAAGATGGATTTGTTAGGATTCAATGAGAGGCCCTATGTTTGATGTCAATGTAGGATAGATTCCACATTATACACATGGTGCTTTCCCTTTTTAGAAAACACCATAAGATCATCAAGGTACATAGCGATGATCTTATTCTTGAGGTTGTAAAAGAATAATCCATTGCATGTTGAAAGCTAGTTCTAGCATTTATCAAGAAAAAAGACATCTGATTTTAGGTGAATGTGTCCCATTAGGTAGTAAAGGTTGTTTTATGTTAGTCTTCTAGAGAAACACTAATCTGATTATAATCGAAGAATCCATCTAGCATAGACATGAGCTTGGAACTAGATACCAATTGTAGGATATGATCCATCATAGGAAGCCCATAATTATCTTTGAGTGATGCTTGGTTTAAATTTTGGAAGTTGAAAAATATTCTTATCTCATTATTCTTCTTCCTAACTTGGACAATATTAGCTACCCAAGTGGAATGGTGGATTGGGTAAATAATCTTTTCTTTAAGAATTTTAAAACTTCATTGAATATAGCATCAACAACTTTCGGATTGAATTGCCTCAATTTTTTCCAAAAATGAATTAAACCAGGATTTAAGGGAATATTATGTTTAAATTTTCCATTTGTAAACTCTTTTAGATCTGTATAACCCCAAGCAAAAATATCGTGGTATTCTTTTAACAAACTCACAAATTCCCCTTTTTCTTTCAATGACAACTCTTTCTTGATTAGGACCATCTTTGGATTTTCTGTTGAACCAATATTCACCTTCTCATGAGCTAAGGAATTAGGTGTCTTAGAATTCTCATCTTTCTTCTTTCCCTTATCTTCTTTATTAAAAAGATTCTCTGGAGTGACTAATCCCCTTGAAATAATGATTTTTTTCAATTGAATGAAGTTAGGATTATCTACTTGTTTCTCTTCTTGACTCCTCACTTCCATATTATTAGACCCTTGAAAATTTAGGTTAGAAAATGGAGTTCGTCCCTCAAGAAATGTGATGATTTTCTCATCATCATCAAAGACTTGCCAATGTTGGCCATTATCTAGCACACTGGGTCTATAAATCATATCCATTGTGTAACTATCTCTACTGAAATCAAGGTAAGGAATAAGGAGGGAAGTGGAGACTGCAAGGCAATCAAATTTGGATTTTTTCTCACAAGGAATAGCGGATATAGAAAAAAACATTGAAATACTCGATCTCATCCCATGCCATATTCCTATAATATTTCAACCTTTAAATATTCTTTGTTTGATATTGCCTTCGAACCTAATTGATGACTATTTCTACATCTTCTGACACCTTGAGTTGTTTGATTCCCCTTTCCCTAGCATATTCCAAACCCAAGAGAAGAGCTTCATACTCTGTTGTGTTATTGGTTGTCTCAAAAGCTAGTTTATAAGCGTTTGGAAATTTTTCTCCTTTAGGCAATGTTAATACCACTCCAGCCCCCAAACCAAAAGATGATGAACTCCCGTCAAATTGCATTAACCAAAATTCATTCATTGTGTTAGGCATAAGAGCTTCAATAAAATCCTCTTCACTGGATGTCATCATGTAGGTGCCATGTCTAGTATCCACATATAATATTTCAGCCTCGGGTTGTCAAACTTTAGAACTGTGTACTTAGCTTTAGGCTCAGGATTAAGCCTAACCTTTTTATTACCAATTGGAATCAAGGCATGAGATATGCCCATATTAATATCACCTCCAAGATCTCTACAAAAATTCATACTCAACAACATCTCATAACTGGTCATTATATCAGCAACCAAAATATTCAATTTTAACTTCTTTTCTAGATGCATTGCAAGAGCTACTTGGGTATATTTTAATTGACTAAGCAATGGGACTTGTTTTGCCTCCATTGAATACACTCTTCCTCATGGTTTTTTTAGAGAAAGACCTAGAGAATGAGCCACCTTTGAAGGCATAACATTAGCAGATGTACCAGAATCAATAATACAATATCTCAACTTGCAACCAGCTATGTAAAGGGAAACATAAAATGGATCAGGCTTATATGATAAGGAGGCTACAATAAAGGATTCTATTTTAGATGTTAACCCTTTTAGACTCACTTTCTAGACCAGTTTTTGATTCATGGTTGATATTAGCTTAGGAACACTTTGGTTTTTGCTAACACATTGAATCAATCTATCTAATTGGTATGGATTGGCTTTCAAATATTCTAGTTGAGAAATTTACACTTTAGTCTTCTTATAATTTTCAACAAAATCAAATGAATCTTCAAAAGTAGGAGTAGAGATATAGGACTTAGCTTTGTTTGCCTCCTTTGCATGTGTAGAGTCTTCTAGAGCATGCTTGCAAGCAAGGATGTGCTTGGGGACTTCATTAGTAGTAGTTTTGTTTTTCGCTTCTCTACTCCACTTTTCCTCAAGTTTTTGTCTCCAATTTGGAGTAGATGCATTACAAGAATGGTTATTAATGTCTTCACCTTCTCCCTCATCTGATTCATATTCCATAAAATTAATGGATAACGTTCCAAGAGGTTGCTCTGTTGTATCCTTGGGGGTCACGTACTCCTCAATTATCTCACTTGTTAGATACATTTGCATGTAACTATCCATCTTAGGGAAGGTTGTACCATCATGATCAGCTATCAAATGAAAATAACACATGGCTGCTTGATGGCTAGATGAAGCTAGATAATCAATAGCTAATCTCAGTGTTGACAGAGGTAACCACTTAGGTTTTTTATTATGTTGATATGCTATCTAACTCCTCCTTGGAATGTCTTGATATAGAGGTGGTGGATTTTGAAACAACTTCTTTTTAATTTGTATGAAATCATTAGCCAATTTCTATAATAATGGGTTAGTAGTAGCAGTAGAAGCTTGTTGTCCTTTTACTTTTTGCAAATCATGGCTCCATTTTCCTGAGCTAAGTAAATCATCTTCCACTTCAATTGCTAAAGTTTGTGTAGGTGCTAAGTTGGGAACACTTTCTCTTCATATTTGGAAGCTTACATTAGAAGATTGAGAATTGATGAAGAAATTCATATGATTCTCCGTAGTGGATCTTTTATTGATAGGGATTTGATTCACAGTCTTGTTAAAGAAAGAAATGAATTCTAGTGTTGGCTCATGGATTTCTTTCTTCATTTGTGTTAACTATGAGAGAAGAAAATGATCATCTTCGGTGGTCTTAAATCTTCTCTGAAAGCTTGAATCAAAGTCATCCATGAAGTGACTAACCTAGCTGGTAGTTGACCAAACCATTCAGCTACAACATCAATAAAATGTCTCCACAAAGAGGCGAACTGAAACATCTTCATACTGAATTCCCAGAAGTCCACTGTGACAAAGAATGTACTAATGTGTTGATCAGTGGTGAATTTTTCGTCTTCAAAAAACTTAGGAAGAATTTTCTAAGATCTAGCAAGCATATTGTGTAATTGATTCCCCAAAGCTAAAGGGCCAATAGCGGCTCCCCATGGAATCAGTGGTTGTGGTGCTTGATACACCATGGCTGGGATAATGATATTCAAAGGTTATAAATTGATGGTTGTGGGAACAAGGGTTACTTGTAGGATCAGAGCTTGAAAAGGTACAAGAGGAATAGTAGCCTTCGATGGTGAAGTGGCTTTACTAACTAACTTAGTCTTCCTTTTCTTTTTAGGAGTGACTGTTTTGAAATCTAACTTTCAAAGAGCCTCAAAATCCTCATCTAGTAGACCTTTATGTTTGTCCACTCAGGTGTATGGATTTTCAACTAGCTTAATGATTATTGTTCACCTAACCTTGAGCTGGAATAGGATTTGGTTCATTCCTTCTTGGGACTTGGGCAATTCTTTCTACAATGGTTTCTTCTTGTCCAATGGGTACTCTTCTCAAGAATTCACCAAACTCTTCTTTTTCTAAGACTCGACTCAGTTGTTGATCATGTTGAACTCTTCTTCTACACCTCTAAGCAAGTGTGTTCAAATCTAAAATAATGTCTTTTTGGGTGAATTGAAAGCCAAGATTTGGTTGGAGAACCAAAAACAAGTTCTCATGTGGTAGCATCATCTTGCTTCATCACAGGTGAGTGTTAATCTTTCTTGTTCAGGTTCCTAGTAGAATTGCCAATAGAATCACCAAAAATATATTGGTAAATAGATTTGTCACTTCAGAAGTATGTGATTTAGCCCAATGCAATATGTGTGGCAAATCAATTTCTCCAACATTTGGATAGACCCTTGGTATACAACCTTCCTTTACATTTAGAGGGGCAACTCCCTCGTAAGATGCAATTTTGATTTTACAATAAAGATGAATTCAAACTTAGAAGAATGAAAGAAAGCTAATGATGATGATTGTACCAAACAAATTCAAAGCTTCCCTAAATCAACTTAAATTGCTAATAAGAAAAATCAAGATTTATGCTTCAAAGTTACCATTAGCATAATGATGATTCAACGATTCACAAACATTTGCACCATACCATGAAAACATTCACTACAAAGAGAATCAACACTTTTACACTTCAACAATTTAGATTTCTAGAAAGAGAACTCCAAAATGAACTTACCTTCATTTTCTTTCACCAAGAACATAAGAGGAATTTTTTATTACAAAGACAACATATGTACACACTTTCCAAAAATTGTATTATCACCAAAATTTAACATAAGTGCTCCCTCATTCCAAAATCCAATAAGTTCCCTTTTACATGTGATATTCATGAATTTATAATCTATTCTAGCATAACCAACTTTTTAGGTTCATAACCACTCAAAAAGTTAGAGTTTGAACAATTTTGAAGATGGTTCATAACTGATTCTAACTTTTACAAACTCTTTCAATGCTTAACCATAACTCGAAAAAACTTAAGGCATTGAATAAAACCAAAATTAATCCCAAAATTCAGCTCTTTACAAAATATACAAACTGAATGTTGGAGACAACTTTAGACACTCCTACTTCTAACTTTCAAGTGTGATCATTGATATCTCCTACACCTGCTCTTTGATCCGAGGGAGATGTGAGTAGATGAGTCAAATTTTCCTTGTATGACCTAAATTATTTGATTACCTATGTCAAAGCCTTATTTTTTATGATGACCAAACTTTTCATTTTCAACTTGCATAGATCATTGCTTCTACAAATTTCATCCAACTCTAGGGTGTAAGCTCATATGTTTTGAATACAACAGTCCAATACCACTAAGGGAGAGCTCAATCTTACCATAAAGTTTGCATCTAAACATTGTTTACTGCCAAGTTTAGTGATGATCTTTAATTCTATGCATTCCAAAATGGAAGATATATCTAGATTTTGAGTATGTTCACTGATAGGAATACCTTCTACAATTGTTGATACATTCCCCAAGGATTTTTTTTCCAATTGTTTGCAAGCATTTAGGAACCTCTCTTCTTCGTTTGATTTTTTATCCATGCTAACATACTTCCATTTGATGTTTTCTAGCCTGTAAATTTCATGTATAAGAAGTGTAACTAAGTCATGTAATAATTATTCTTGACATATTCTTCTCTCTACAATAAACCGTACTAGGTAGTAATGTAGAGCAGCATCCTTAATTATTTCTTGTGTGTCCTCTAACCTCATCCTTACCTTATCTTTATATTGCACTCAATAGGCATGTCCTTAGAAAGGACATGTCTCCTCCCAAGTTGGCCCAATATAATTAGAGAATATCTTTGCCAAGATCGGTGTCTTCAAGGAAATATATTAGTTAGTAAAGGTATATTAGTTAGTAAAGGTACTAACTTAAACTATGCATAAGAACATTATAATATCTTCCCAAGATAGATGTCGATTAGATTAGATTATATAAGAGGCCAATCCCTTCAAAGGAACCTCATGCTTTATTAGAGTTGTACGATATGTACAATCATATCAGTATGAGATTAAAGTTACGGAATCAACACTCCGTCTTAACTTGAAAATCATACTGAGAGATAACATATCTAGCATCATCAATTAATATGAATAAGCATAGATTGGTACTCTATATCTATTTGAATCTTCTAAATATGTGGTATCATTTGAAAACACATGATACTATGTCATATTACTCTGCATGTGATATGACTTATCACTTATACTTGTGATAACAGTATTGCATGGAATGCAATATACAGGATAAAATCTGGAGAATGATTAAATTCTTCCTTTATCCAAGTTGTGACTCATAGGTATTGGCATACCTATATCACAATATGATCCTAAGTTAAGATCTACCAATTCATAGGATAAACTCTGGAGAATGATTAAATTCTTCCTTTATCCAAGTTGTGACTCGTAGACATAGAAATGTCTACATCACAATATGATCTTGAACTGATCTAGATATGACACTAGTTCTCTACTATTTAGCACATTATCTAAGAGATCGTCGTCTCTCATAATAGTTATACAAGTGTTCATTATCTCAGAGATTGTCACCTCTTAGATAATGAACACAAATGGTGAAGCACATAATAGTCAATAGCCTGACAATAATAATTTTAAAAACTATTTCATTAAGAATTGAAGAGAACAAATGTATTATAATTCAACCATACCAAGTCTTTTCCTGAAGTGATCTATCTTCACTCGGGAGTGAGGTTTGGTAAGAATGTCTATTGTCTGATTTGCAATGCAAATGTATTATAATTTTACAGTATTCTTGTCTACCATATATTTTACATGATGGTAAGGAATTTCAATATGCTTGGACCTATCATGAAAATTGGATTCATTATTAAGCCTAACCTGAAACAACATCTTGAAGTGTTTTTCCTATCAGAAACACTTCTAGCCCAATCTGAGTCTATGTACCCATGTAAGTCCAAGTCAACTCTCTCATACTTGAGCCTAAAAACAAAGATTTTATGGTTATGAGTTTCAAATCCTTTAGGTTGTTCTAAATATACCTCATATGTAATCTTTCTATTCATAAATGTTATTTTTCACATCTATCTAATGTACTTTCCATCCCTTCGATGCTACAATAGCTAGGACTACTCTTACAGAGGTGTATCTGGCAACTTGGAGCAAAGGTTTCTTCATAAACAATTCCCTCCTTCTGAGAAATCCTCTGGCTACAAATCTATTTTAATGCTAACGTCAGCAACATGCTTGATTTTAAATATCCATTTAAAGAAGAAACAATAGATTTTCTTTCATGCCTTGGAACAATTTCCCAAACATCATTCTCGATAATGGATTGGTATTCTTCGGTCATAGCATCCTTCCAAGATGTATTTTTAATAGCATTTGAAACATTGGTGGTTTTGATTTAGATAAATCACTCATTTTGGTTCTAGTTTGATAGTACTAAATCTGACATCAAATCCATGATGTCACTTGTATTGGTATCCAGACATTAAGTCCACCAAGTACTAAATCAGATATCAAATCCATGATGTCCCCTGCACTGGTATCTAAATATCAAATACATGATATTCACCAAGTGCTTTGAGTACTGGTATCTGGACATTAAGCCCACCAAGTACTCAATCCTTGAGTCGAGAAGATTCAAACCATGGATTGCCACTATCCACAAATCATAAAAATATAATCACATAGATAAATTTAGCCAGATATGCAACCAATATGGTCTATGTTATATATTCACATATCAAAGACATGATCATGCAAAATATCCAATTATAGACTCAACTATATAAAAGAGGTTAGTCTTTTCTATAACATAGCCAATGATCATAACAAATGCAACCAATAATGTAGCCTAGGCTAAATATAGTCTTGGCTAACTACATAGCCCATAAAAATATATAAAATAAATGCTTATACATATGAATCCCCAAAGGAGGAGTTTATAATGCAAAACTAGGAGAAGAAGGCCCATAGATAAACTCCCTCTTAATTTCAAGTAACTCTAAGGTGAATTCAATCCACATATGCAAGTTCTCAATTTATCCAAGACTGTAATAAGTCAAACCAAATTGAAGTAATAGGGGTGAAATAACAGGGGTCCATGACACTTAATGAGATCTACTCCCTTAGTGAAGAGTTTGCAAGTTTCCTATCTACTCCCTTTGAAGTTTAGATTTAACTACTTTTGGGTAGGACTCCCTCTCAATGTGTACACTGAAATGTCCCCTCCTATTATCTAGCTAAAGTTTACAAATAATTTCTCAAGGGGTTATGAGTCATTATCAAACCATGAGAATTTTTTGTTTATGTCACTTAGTCCATATTTATCTCAAAATTAGTGGTTTATACAATCGGTTTTAATTCTTTAACACATGCTCAAAAATGAATATAATGTAATATCCCTATTAACATTCAACCTTAAACAGAAAAATATTCTACTATGTTTAGAGTGCACCTAAAAATGTTCAAATGCTCTTGGAAATGATTCCCTTTGACATTTGGTGGCTTCCTCTATGCACTTTGATTTAACAATTCCATAAGCTTTCGTCCTCGAGTTTCAAATATTTCCTTTCATAAGGTGAGCCCATATAAGAAATATGATGCATGAATCAATTTTCATCCTTCATTGAATAAATAATCATCCCTCTTTGTACCCTGAACAAATATAAAAGAGAAATATACTGAAAGGTGACTTTGTACAGCCAAAACTTTAGAGTATCACCAATGAAATATCATCATGAATCTCAACTTATTATGAATTTTTAATCGTCAACACATTACAAATCTATATGTGTGGTGAGTTGCCTATCTCACAATAGGAGACACCCTTTAGGTGTTGATCGGTATACCCAACATAACATAATGTGTTGGATTCCATGATTCTCCATCAACATGGGGTGAACAAGACAAGTTCCAAAGATTTTATATTTTGAATGGTTCAACCATTTCTTACCAATCGCAAAGTAAATATGGTAATTTACAAAACACAATACCTTTATTGACTCAAAACTTGCTCTCACCAATAAATGCAACCAACAACCAAATACATGATTTCATTAATCAAATTCCAAGATATGATATCAACCATCCAAATTGTACCATATGCATTATAGATCATTGTCTGATTGCCAAGTCATTGATTTGGCATATGGACGAATAATTTCAATCCCCGATTCCCCCAATAAGTCAATAAATTGATCTTCTTTTCTACCTCATTGAAACTTCATTGTCAAAGTAGCCTCTCTGTGCCAAATCTTCCATGGATTAATTTGTTCCCTTACTCTTGTTTGTTCGATGGAATCATTTCCTCAGTTTCGTATGACTAGAAATAAAGGTTAGAGGCTAGATGATTGTTCGATTTTATTTAAATCTATATGATGTCTATGGAGGAACTCGTATTCTTTTATCATGTTTGGTGTTTGGGATTCACATTATTACAAACATTTGTTGGTTGCTACTCAAAAGTTGTTAAGATCTCCTTTGATGCAAATCTGATCCATCATTTGTGATGTCGTAGACCCTTGTTCTGTGTGATATACAATTCTTATATTAATAGAATTAATAAGTTACCATTTCTTAATCCAGTTTATGTTTTCCCTAGTTATTCAAAATTATGCATAGTTATTAGTAATTTCATTGTTCTTATTATTAGTCGAATGCTCCCAATGCTAGTATGCCCATTTCTCAACATCCATGGTATATGTTGCAGTGTTATCCTACAAATAGACAAGTGCCTCCATCATTCGGGTTTGTCCTTATTCGTTCAAAAAGAATTCAACCTAGCTAATGGTGTCTCTGTCATTTATGGAGAAGCGATCACTCTTGTATTTTCTAAAGGGTCAAAATAAAATTGAATTTGATGTGTGATTTTGAATGTATCATTTACTGATCACGACAATATTTAATTTATCTTCTCTATATGAACAAATGGTAATACAAAGTTTTGTAACCATTAATAACATTAAGTTGCTCCCACGGGGAGAGTATTTGATTGCATATATAGGACGTCCTCAAGCAATTTTCCTTTGATGACATATGTAAGGTGACATTCGGCATGAATCCTGGTGCCTTGATATTTCTCTTTTAGAATAGTCTCTTATCCATAAATCTAAACGGATCTTCCTTCAAGTTGTTAAGCTTTCAAGAAGGAACTAGGCTCTGATACCATGTAAAGTTTCTGTATAAGAAGTGTAACCAAGTCATGTAATAATTATTCTTGACATATTATTCTCTTTGCAATAAATTGTACAAGGCAGTAATAGAGAGGAGCAGAGTTAATTGTTTCTCATGTGTCCTCTAACCTCATCCTTATCTTTATACTGTACTCAAGAGGCATGCCCTTAGAAAGGACATGTCTCCTCCCAAGTCGGCCCAATATAATTAGAGAATATATTTTCCAAGATCGATGTCCTCAATGAAATATATTATATAGTAAAGATACTAACTAAAACTATGCATAAGAACATTATAATATCTTCTCAAGATAGACGCCGATTAGGTTAGATTATATAAGAGGTCAATCCCTTCAAAGGAACTTCATGCTTTATTAGAACTTTAAAATATGTACAATCATATTAGTATGAGATCGAAGTTACAAAATTGACACAGTCATATGTCAATTTTCTCTTCTTACCCACTTGTGACTAATTTCAAAGATTTGACTATATCATTTTCCATTCCTTTAATTTCTATTAAGTTACCATCAATTTCTCTGTAAAACAATTGTCGTTCCTTAAGAGTTGCTAGTTCCTTTTGAATGCTTTGTTGTATGTGATTTGGCTTAATGTATATTACCTTTACTTCCTAAAATAAGCTTGACGCTTGCTCCTTCATGTGCTTTATCCATGCCTTCACCATCTTACCGTATGTTTGGCACTCTCCTATGTTTTGAATAGCACTTTCATCAAACATCTTTCTAGGGCCTTCCATCATTTCTATAGAAGCACTAGGATCCAAGAATGAATTGCCTACCATCGATTGAATGCATGAAGAAAGGGCTCAAACTTGGTATTTGAGTTGATTCTTAGTTTTCTTATCTCTTTTTGATAGTCTAATTAGGACAGCAGTTGACACCTAGAAATTAGGATCTCTACCTTCACAAATAGTTCAACCCAAATCCACTTGAGTTATGTTAAAATCATGCTCATTCGCCTCACAAATATTCTTCTCAATGATAGGTTGTGCGATCTCAACAAATAGGTCTCATGAAGTGGGATTCATTGTTAGTCTAGAATCTATTCTAGTCTTCTTCACCTTCGTACCTTTATATACCAGATCAATCACTGCATCTAGATTTGGTGTTACCAATTAGATCACTCTTTTCTTCTTTCTCTCCAAGCTTTGTTGCTGCCAAGACGTTGAGGCAATGGTAGATGAATCAATTATTGAAGAAACCTGCAGTACTATAGGTGAAAGCTCTTGAATATTTGTTTTTTTTTTGTGACTAGCATCTCTTGAGTCCTTTCAAAACTTTCAGGAGATGATGAGTGCATAGGAGAGGTTATAGACTGAATCATTTTCATCTACGAATGATGATGGTAAGGCATTCATCTCGGAAGCTTTGTCTATCATTTTCTGCATTGGATTTAAAGCCTTATCTTTGGGTTTTGACCTTTTCTTTCTAGTGACTACATTAAGCTCACATGCTTAAAATAGATCAGGTCTTTTGTTAGAATCTTCATCATCATCTCCACCTTGTGCGCCCTGTAGTGAACCAAAAGTAGTAAGCAGAGAAAATGGAATGGCAGAATTGGACATACCTTCTTGTGAACAATTTTTTTTCTAAGCACTATTTTTTTCCTATCAATTTAGTGGTTGTGGCTTCTTTAGCTTTACTTTTTTACCAATTCTTTGTTTGTTGAATAAAAAAGAAGGTTCTCTTCTTGAGATCTTTCAATTTTGTAAAGACCAATTGATGTAGGGTAATTCTAATAGCTGAATTTGTTCAAAGAAGGATCAATTAGATTCTATTTGTCTTCTTTCATGCATGTTACATCCCATCCCATCTTGTAATCAATGATCTATTGTATTGTAAATCTCATCCAATCCCTTCTTCTCACCTCAAAGGCATTCTTACAATTTGTCCAATAATCTTCCATTGTAGGAAAATAAAAATAGTCAGGTGCTAATGCTAGATTGTTTTTAACTTACTCACTGCCATCAAATGGGAAATGACTTTGAAAAGAGTAAAAGTTATCCTCGCCATAGATCTTTCAATATTTTGGGCATCTAAAGAAGAAAGACAACTGCAATGTCCAATACCAAATGGGAAAGGAATGGATCTCTTATTTTTGCATTTCTTGTTCACCTGAGCATTCTACCTACAAACTACTAAAAGTACCAATTTTTCATCTACAAAGCAAGGCAACATAAGAGACTTGAAAACCTCTAATGCGAATGTAGGTGAAACGAGGATATTGTATGAAGAAACTTCCATAAGTGCTAATGAGACTGATTGCTTTAGGATAAATTCAAAGTCCTATGTCCTCCTTTAGTTCTATGGTTGTGAGCATAGAAAAAGCATCATTCACTCTATGGAAATGCACATTGCTTTGTCTCAATTGCAATTGGGGGAATTTTTATAGATTTGCATAGCCACATTGTATTCCACATAAGGATTGAGACCAAACCATGATTTCATACTAGCAATTGCATACATAAGGTAAAAGGACATGTAGAATCCCTGATTCAGATTGAATTCAGTCAGCTGATTGTGAAGGGCGTCACTAATCATTTCTCCCCAATTGATAAATTGCTTTCCAATAGTGATGGTATTGATGTATAAACCATACAATCCTGAAAATCCTCAGCTGTCTCATTCCTAACTACACTGCTAAGAAGAACAATCATATCTAAAATATCTTCATTGAAGAGTGTTCTGCGAAGAGTCCTTGGTAATTACAATTGTCCTTTCCTTAGTTGATCCAGCCAACTTATAGCAATAATATTTAAACACTTCTTTTTATTCTGATGGAAATACCCTTGAGCACCTTCTCTAGATATCTCTATGAATTGTTCCCTCACTGCCAATTTGAATGAAATGGAATCAAATACCAAATCAAGCCCCGCTACAATATTACCTCCTAAAGTCTTAATGTCTCTAGAATTTTGATCATATGCTCTCATACATTCCAAAACCAATTTGGTGCACTGAATTGTGAGTGGATGTCCTCCTGCATGGACTAGCCCATTGTCTAATGTTCGTTGTGCTAAATGTGATCTATCATCTCTATTCATTGCCTACCAAAATTTGCAATGTCAACGTGTCCCATTTTGGTGTATGATATTGCAGGAAGCGCGCTTGTCAATATTGTAGAAGGCTCCTTGCCTTCGAACTTGTATTTAATTATTTGCCTATCCAACTTCTCTATCTAATGACTGGTGAAATGTCGTTCTAAAATTCCAACTAATGTGCTTTAATTTCTTTCATGGATATCTTAAAATGCCAAATACTATCTTCTTACTTACTCAAGACAAATCTTCAAAGTTATCCTCTCATAAGATCATTCTAATACAGCCTATTTGATTTAAAATATCAAAACTTCACTACCATGCTACTCAAAAGAATATATTTAAACTCAGAGAATGTTACTCTACATCAACTCATTTGTCAACATGATATAAAGATAGTGTATTTTGTTGGCACCTGTTATGGTGCATCCTATGCCAAGTGTTGCCTATGTCTAGTTGCTTAACATGGAACTATGATGTGAACTGTGATGTGATGAAATATAGCAGGAACCTTGTCAAATCTAAATTTAAATTTTCTTTAAAAAAATTATAGCGGTCTATTTTTATTATAATGTTTAAATTTTGTTTAAAAAAATAATAAGTCTATTTTTATTATAATATTTTAATTTTGTTTAAAAAATTATAACAGTCTATTTTTATTATAATAATAAAGTTTGTTATTGAATTTTAATTTTGTACTATTATTTAATTATTATGCAACCAATAAAATAATAAAGATTATTAAAACATGCAAGTAGAAATTGTTGATTTTAGTAAAAATAAAATTACTATGTTAAAGTTTGAAAATATTTTTTTCCACTAAATATGTTATTTAAATTTTACTATGTTAAATTTTTACTATCTTAAATTTTGAAAATATTTTTTTTATTTAATATTTGATTTAATTTTATATAAACTTAAATATTGCTATAATCTAACAAAATATATTATATTTGTATATTTTGTATAGTATAATTTAATAATTACAATAACTTTATTTGATGTACACTTGCTAATCTTAAGATCAACAATTTAAATATTATTTAATGGTGTTTAACAATATAGTGTAAAAGTCTATTTTAATTATCAAGATTTATGCATGGAATATGACATTTGATGTGCAATTGTTTATTCTAGGAAATTTTAGTTGAGATTGTGTTTAATTTTTAATTAATTTTTATATTTTATTATATGATACCTGTAAGAATTTAATATTAAAAAATTAAAAATATTGATTAAAAAAGTTAAATATGGTCAATTGGGATTACACAACATGAATTGAAGAAATATATTATTTTCAATTTTGAATTGTTTCAATTTGGTGAATCTTAATTAACAGTCATTCTATTACATTTTCAATTATAATTTATTTCTTTACAAGTTTTTAGTTGATACATAATAAGAAACAAATTAAGTCCCCAAAAAACATTCATCAATAATATATTTCATTTGATTTTTGGAATGTGAAGATTGATAATAGTGAATAAATCTTTTTAAAATAGATCATAATATTTTTTTTAATTAGATTATTTTGAATTGATATGTATTGATATAATACTCTTTAATTTCATGAATTTAATTTTTTTTCTTTACAAATTTTGATTTAAAAAAATAAAAATTGAAACATAGCAAATAGATTAACACAATTTTTTTATAATAACAATATAAAATAGTCATAAATATTACAAAATGAAATAAATAATTAGAACTAAACAAAACTAATACTTTTGCATTAATAATAACACTTACAATTTACTAATAATAACACTTCAAAATATAAAATATAATATAAAAATTTTATTAAAATTTATGAACTTGATATAATAGAAAAATAGGAAAAATGAAGAAAAATAATTCACGGGAAAAATGCTTGAATGTGTTTGTACAAAAACTTTATCAAAGTTTAAAAATAAATGGTTCGTTTGAAACACAGACTGAGCAGCAAATAAAATTATCCCACTCAACTTATAAAATATTATACCCTTGATAGCCACATCACATCACAGTTCCCATAGCCGGGCACGGGCAGGACTGAGCACGGCATTCTACGGTGCAAATAAGTTATACACCATAGCCGGTGCCCATCACTCATTGCTTCAAGAAACATCGGTACGGTATACAAAACTTTCTTAGGGCATTTCATCATACAATTCGATGCTTCTTTAAAACCATTCCACTATGCATTTCAGACGTCGAGCTTGGTGTTCACGAAGGCCATCAAACAACTAGCATTGCCTTTGATTTTTCCTGCATTCTCCTATGTATATCGCGCACTATCTCCATGAAGCCAAGTTCAATCCTCTGACAAACACAACTTAGTTTTTTTTCACAAGTTGTATGATCGATAATTGCCAAATTAGTCTTTTCTAGATAAACTTTCGATGGAACAATTTATCAAACGATGGGTGTTTGGTAATCTTCAGGTAATCTGCACGTATCTACAATCATTGTATCAAACAATTCATATAAAATCCCCTTAACCCAAGTTTGGGAGTTCTCTGGTGCGCGCATTGCTAAAGCAGTGTTTTTGAAGATATTTGAAGCTTTTGCCTGAGATTGAAAGTTGTCTTCATACATCCTTCAACTTTGTTTCCGATCGATGGTTATTTGAAAGTTGGTGTTCAGGTTCAAAAGTTTGGGCTAGGATGAGGGTAAAAAGTCAAGGTTAAAATTTAAACCTCAACTCAAAAAGTTTAAAATTCAAGGCTAGGGGGAGAGAGTGAGAAAGCTGACCATTAAATCCAACTTTCAAATGTTAACTTTTCAAAAGGTCGTGGTTCGTGGAGAGTGTAAAAGTTGGTTTGGAGAGAGAAAGTGAGAAAGGCCAACTCATTAACTTGAACTCCCCATCTCGAACCTTCCAACCATAACTTTTCAAAAAGGTTATAGTTTATGAAGAGAGAGAAAATGGTTCAGCGAGAGAGTGAGAATTGGTGGTTTTTATTTCTTTTTTCTCCATTTAACTTAACATTTGAAATTCGGATGTGGTAAAAATACCAAGGCAACAGGTTGCAAGCGGAATGAGTCTAACCATGGAAAAAACCTTGTAGTGTGCTCAAGCTGGAGTCATATTAGGATGGAGTGACCTCCCAAAAAATCTTGGTGCTTTACCTCTGTGAGCATCACCTAGATCCAATAAGTACTAAAATTTTCATTTATTTTCATAAGAGATGAATTCATGTAAACCACTACTCATAAAACATAAGTTAATGAATTTGACTCAAAAAAACTAGACAGTTAAATCCTTACAGCAATATCACAATAACTACCTATTTGAACTATGAGCCAATAGAGTAGCATGAGTTGTATGTCCATCAAGGCACGCCAGCAAACCGCAAGAAGTGAATAAAACAGAAAGCATTAATAGAATTCTGTAAATACTAAACATCGAGCATTTAGGCAGAGAACAAACCCCCAAGATCACCCAATGCCTCGCTCAAGTATATGAGCGGCACCAGTATAATGCTTGCAGTTTTTTAATGAAGAACAGTTTTTTTATGAAGACCAGTCGGCGAGAGTTGATCCCACACCATCGATATATACCCACTCCACGCCGTTTAATGCCAAGCACTGCATGAAGAATGCAGAGGATAGTGGTATGCAGTTCTTTAATATATAGTTAACTAATTCTTTTATTTCAACGGCTAATATAAAGGATATATTTTACTCATTTATTTTATAAAAGAAAAAATGATTGTGAAGAAATCTAGGTGGAAAAAACGACCGATCCTTTGGTTTATGAAAAACGGGTTGTGACAATCACACTACTAAATTGAAAATCATTGTATGTTTCACTTATAATACCAACCAGACCATGGGAAAACGTTTCCATCGATTTAGCACGAGGTTGATGATGAGCAAGTATAAGTTTTTTTTGATATATAGATTATGCAACCGGAGCTTTAAAGCCTAGTACACGAATAATGTGCGTGCTGGAGAGGGCGCGAGTGGTCGAGGGAAGTGATTTTTTCTACTGTTAAATACATTTTCCTAGATCCTTCATTCAAATAGGGAAATATAAATTTGTGGACAGGTTTCGGTCCCCCCTGTAGGAAAGATGAATACTCGGCTCCAAAAACAATATTTGTACTTCATCCCCAAATAGATGAAAAGCAAAGGCTGTGAATATAACACTAGATAGTGCAAGTCGTAAAGGGAAAAATAATAATTTCGGGAATGTATGAAAAAATTTCTTCCACGTACGCAACACTCGTATAAGAAAGCAAATCATCCATCTACTCATCAGTCACCTTTCAAAGTGGGACTGGGCCATGTTGTAATGGGCACCCCTGAATGTCCCAAAAACTAAACCAAATTGCTGAAAGGAATTATGTCAAACAGTTTGCATTCAACTACTTAAAACCCCTTATAACTCTGGAAATCAAACGTTTATTTGTTTGTTGTGTTTCATGCATGGAATTGGTATCATACAACATAAACAAGAAAGAAACTACAACAATATGAAAAGTGGAAATGAACTGCTGCTAATAAAATGTTATTTTCAGAATTCATAAAACCAAATACATGGCAGATTTATCAACTCACTAATTACTTTCAGCAATATTCTCATAATACTCCAGCCCATGCTTACGAACTTGCTGCTACAATACTTTGTCTTCCAATCAGTCCACTACCTTCATAATACCATTCCCTCCAAGCGGCATAAGCATCGGACAAGTAGTGAAGAAGATATGAGCAAAATATCAAATCTGCCTGTAGCCGGAAATGCAACTAAACTGCCTGATAATGAAGCCAATAAAAAAGAATTCCAAAAGCCAAACCCCAAGGGAATGACGTCTAGAATGTTACAAGAGAGGATAGACGTCCTCAAATGCCAAGAACAAAGCTGCAACTCACACACCAATTTCTTCTCATATTCAACCTGTCTAATGAAGCTACAAATGCTTCCTTTTATTCTATTCCCACGGGTCCGCTCAACTCATATGGGCAATGTGGGATAAAGATGTGTAATATAAAACATATATTAAAATACTCCTTATGTCTCCCTTGGGTACACACCACCATAAAATAAATATTAAAGTAACACTTTAATATTTTACAATTAAATTAGAGGTTACTTTAATAAAACTTCAGGCATTAAAATGTATTAGCAATCGGACTCCGAATAATGCGAGTGATAGCTCATCGGAAAGCTCTCACCGAGGAGTATCGAATCCAATCACCAAAATTGACCTGCACTGTGTCCTGCCAACTTACTAAAAATAGTAAGTATGCCTGAAACTGAGTAAATCAACTTCGTTTGGCCCAAACTGAAAATGACTAGGCCAAAACACTCCAAGATCCTATTAAACCCTTCGTTAGCCCTCGGGACCATGTAGAACAAGGCTAACGCACACACACTTGGTCAACTGCTAAAATGGGGACATTACAGTCCGCCCCCCTTGAAATTGCTTGTCCTCAAGCAATCTCAGTCCAGTCTGCTGAATAACCTGCTCACTCTCCCATGTAGAATCTTCCTCCGGCAGATCTTTCCATCTGACCAAATACTCCTTCACTATCCTATTTCTAAGCTTCCTCTCTCTGGTATCCAAAATAGCCTCAGGTACTAACACAAGCTTCCCCTCCTCATCCAAAGGGGGTAAATCTGCAGAAGGCACTACACTCTGACCAATGGCTTTCTTAAGCCTAGACACATGAAACACATTGTGCACTCGATTGCCCTCTGGAAGCTCAAGCTCATAGGCGACTTGGCCCACTTTGCGAATCACCCTGTAGGGACCATAAAATCTAGGTTTCAACTTTTCAGCTCCGCTCTTCTTGAGCGATGACTGTCTATATGGTTGTAGCCTCAAGTAAACCATATCCCCTACCTCGAAACTGCGCTCTATTCGGTGCTGATCAGCATACAATTTCTGTTGATTCTGGGCCTGTTGTATATTCTCTTTGAGCACTTTCAGGATGTCCTGACTATCCTGCAATAAGTTTTTGGCTTTGGGCACTCTACTGTCCCCCAAAACTATATCCATGAAGCTAGGTGCTTCATAACCATAGAGTGCCATGAAAGGAGTCATCTTGATGGACATATGATAAGTGGTGTTATAACAATACTCTCCCATATGCAACCATCTGATCCAAGTCTTTTGTTGTGTAGTTACATAGTTCCTCAAATATCCTTCCACCCATTTATTCACAATCTCTGTTTGCCCATCTGTTTGCGGATGATAACTAGTGCTAAGTGTAAGATCTGTACCACACAACCTAAACAACTCTTGCCAAAAAACACTCATAAACTTACTATCCCGGTCGCTGACAATGAATCTGGGCAACCCATGTAACCTGAATATCTCTTTAAAGAAAAGATCAGCCACCTATGCTGTTGTGTAAGTGGACGGAATAGCAATGAAGTGAGCAAACTTCGTCAAGCGGTCCACCACCACATAGATGCAATCCCTTCCCTGCACTCGTGGTAAACCAGTGATGAAGTCCATCGAAATACTTTCCCATTTCCTATCAGGAATGGGCAAGGGCTATAATAAACCTGCAGGAAATGTGTGTTCTCCCTTATTCTGTTGACAAACCACACACTCCCTGACATACCTCTGAACATCATCCTTGAGCCCTTTCCATGAAAACCGCTCTTGGATCTGCCTGTAGGTCTTGAAGACCCCCGGATGTCCAGCTGTGGGTGCATCATGAAATGCCTTCAGTATTGCCTCTCTCAAATGTGATGACGGAATCAAATAAACCCTGTCCTGAACTCTGATCAATCCATCTATCACCTCATAGCGATCATCCTGTATGGTACCTGAAATCAATCCAGAAGCCCAAGCATCTCCAACATACTCTTCTATAATCTGATCTCTCCAATCTCCTGAAATCTCTGCCAGAGCACATAAGTGAGGTCTCCGAGATAAGGCATCAGCCACCACATTTTTCTTACCTTCGACAAACTCTATGTCAAAGTCATAAGCTTGCAATTTAGTCACCCATTTTTGTTGCCGGTCATTAAGATCACGCTGGCTCATGAAGTATTTAATACTGTTGTGATCAGTCTTGATCACAAAATGTCCACCTACCAAATATGATCGAAATTTGGCCAAAGCATGCATTATGGCCAACATCTCCCGGTCATAGACAGAATAACTTTTCTCAACTCCTCGGAGCTTCCTACTCTCGAATGCAATGGGATGCTTCTCCTGCATCAATACTGCTCCAATCCCATCACCTGATGCATCACAATGAAGCTCAAAAGGCTTCGTGAAATCCGGTAGAGCTAGAACTGGACATGAAGACATTACCTGCTTGAAATGCTCAAAACACCTCTGTGCTGCCCCTGTCCACACGAAGGCTCCTTTCCTGGTAAGATCTGTCAAGGGTGTAGCAATCTGTGAGAATCCCTTAACAAACCTCCTATAAAAACCACATAAACCAAAGAATCCCTTAAGCTGTGTAAGGTTTGTGGGAGTAGGCCATTCTACAATAGCTCTAATCTTTTCGGGATCAACCCGAACGCCATCTGCACTAATGATATGCCCCAGGTAAAGGAGCTCAGTCATGCCAAACTCACATTTAGATTCCTTGGCATACAATGACTCTCTCTCCAGAATAGATAACACCTCCTCTAGATGATGTAAGTGCTCCTCTCAGGTCTTACTGAAGACCAAGATGTCATCAAAGAAGATCAAGACAAATCTCCTCAGCTGCTTCCTGAATACCTAGTTCATACAACTTTGAAATGTAGCAGGTGCATTGGTTAGACCAAATGGCATAACCATGAACTCAAAGTGGCCATAGTGACATCGGAAGGCTGTTTTCTCAATGTCCTTTGCTCTCATCCTGATCTGATGGTATCCGGATCTCAAATCAATTTTGGTGAAGAAGCATGCCCCATGCAACTCATCAATCAGCTCATCAATCCTAGGAATGGGATACCTGTTTTTAATTGTTTTCTTATTCAGTGCCCTGTAATCGATGCACATGCGCATCGTCCCATCCTTCTTCTTTACCAATACTACTGCTGAAGCAAAAGGGCTCTTACTGGGCCTGATATGTCCCATCTCCAACAAATCCTTAATCGCCTTCTCTATCTCATCCTTGTGTTTCTTAGGATGACGATAGGGAGTAATCATAACTGGTTTGGCTCCCTCCTCGAGCTCAATAACATGTTCCATCCCTCTATCAGGAGGAACCCCATGAGGAATATCGCTAAATACTTTAGCGTGTCTATCAAGTATCTTTTGGACATCTAGTGGATGACTCTTTTCTTGTGGCTCTGGTGAAGTTGGCATAATGTGGCACTCTGCCGCCCACTCTATGTCATCATGACGAAAAAGTCTCTGCATTCTCCTCAAGGACACTACTCTGCAACTTCCATCTGAAAGCCCTCTAAGTACCACAGTTCTGCCCTTATGCTGGAATCTCATCTCCAATTTCGCTAGATTGAGTGTGAACTCAACTAGTGAAGCCATCCATGTCATGCCGAGGATGACATCATAATCTCCCATGTCCACAACATAGAACTCATCCTCCAACTCGTAGCCATCTCCAAACCTGATGCGAAGATTAGATATCTTCCGAGTGCATAATAACTTATCACCATTAGCCACCATGACTCTAAACCCATCATGCTCCTCTGTCTGTAACCCTCTCCTGGCTACCAACTGTGCATCTATGAAGTTATGTGTAGCCCCAGTGTCAATAAGAAATATCACTTTCTGCCCCTGGATAGTACCCCTGACCTTAAATGTGATTGCCTTTTGGGCCCCTGTCAAGCGTGCCAACGATCTATCATCCTTAGGAATGTTGCTCTCCTCTATAGTGTTACCCTCATCTGAATCAGAGTGTTGATCCTCCCCTTCTGACTCTGACTCTTCTGCTGAAAAATACTCCATTTGATTTGCCTTAGCCTTGAGAGAACATTTATGAGATAAGTCCCAAGGCTCTCTACAATGGAAGCACAGCTTCTTCTTTCGAAGTTCATTCAAGGTTTCATTGTCTAGTCCTTTTGATCCTTCTTTGGGTTTGGTATACTCTTTCTGAAATGATTTTTTGTCTTTGTCCTTGCGGTAGGAAGAATCTGTTGAATGGTTTTTTCCTTTGTATACCGAAGGGGCTAAATCTCGTGCCTTTTTAGTTGCTTCAGCTAACGTGAGTGGATCATGTCCTTTCACCCAACCTCGTAATGGATCAGCAAGACCATCACAAAATAACACCACCAATCTCCTAGGAGAGATATCAGTAACAAGTACAGACAAGCGCTGAAACTCGGCAATGTAAGCATCCACAGAACCTGACTGTTTTAACTGTGCTAGCTCCTTGAAATGTAACTCGGGATCCTTAGTGTCAAATCTCCCAATCAATGTTTCGGTGAATTCCTCATAGGATGTAATCTGATTATGCCCCAAAGTCACCATGCCATGATGCCACCATTCATGTGCAACGCCATCCAAGTGCATAGCTGCATACTTGATAGCCTCCTCCTCAGGCATAGGATTTAGCTGCAAGTATGTATCTACCTTCTGCACCCAAGCTCGTGCAGTCATCTTCCCTGAAGCATCATAATAAGGTAAAGAAAGTTTTCCAACTTTCTTCCTCAGCTCAAAGTTTTGATTCCTCCCTCCTGCTTTAGGCATGTGTCTCATCCTCAAGTCCATATAATCTCTAAGAGAAATATCCGCCTAAAACTCTGGTCCACTAGCCTCCCAGTCCCTCCTGAACTGATCCTGTAACTCGGTAATCTGCGGTTCATTTTCTGGATGAACCGGATCTCTGGGTGGAAAAGTGGGTAGAAGAGGTCTCGAGCTCGCAGTCCGTGCTGGGCGTGCAACGTGTCTAAAGTTATCAGCCTCATTCCCATTGTTTCCGTGTCCATTATTACCATTAATGTTATTCTCAGGACCATTGTTGTTGCCTTGGCCTTCATGGTTATTGTTTCCCCCGTTGTTATTGTTTCCCTCGTTATTGTTTCTGTTGTTGGCATCACCTGGATTAATATTGACACCCATCTGTCTAGCCATGAGCTGCAACATCATGTCCATTCGCCTATTCTGCTCCTGCTGCATACGCTGCCCCTGCTCTAATGTATCCAGTAACTGTCGGAACAGTACCTCCCCCTGATCTGGACCAGCATTTCTGCCTCCGCCTAATCCTGTATTCCTGTCATCTCGATCACCCATATTATTGTCCTGATCACAGAATATCTCCTCTGTGTCTGTATGGTTGAATTCAATGTTCCCCTGCACAGATGTACTAGACTGTTTGCTTTGCAAGTCTGAAATCCTATTTTGTCTTGCTCTGGTATCGCGGAAATTATAAGACCCCTGTCGCATGCTCAAACATAAATGCTTAGCCTGTGTTTTTTACTTACTTTTTCCCTCTATCCGACTGTTCCAAATTCCCTATAAGACCTCCACAGGATGGCAGGACTTATAGCTCTGATACCACTGTAATGGGCACCCCTGAATGTCCCAAAAACTAAACCAAATTGCTGAAAGGAATTATGTCAAACAATTTGCATTCAACTACTTAAAACCCCTTATAACTCTGGAAATCAAACGTTTATTTGTTTGTTGTGTTTCGTGCATGGAATTGGTATCATACAACATAAACAAGAAAGAAACTACAACAATATGCAAAGTGGAAATGAACTGCTGCTAATAAAATGTTATTTTCAGAATTCATAAAACCAAATACATGGCAGATTTATCAACTCACTAATTACTTTCAGCAATATTGTCATAATACTCCAGCCCATGCTTACGAACTTGCTGCTACAATACTTTGTCCTCCAATCAGTCTACTACCTTCATAATACCATTCCCTCCAAGCGGCATAAGCGTCGGACAAGTAGTGAAGAAGATATGAGCAAAATATCAAATCTGCCTGTAGCCGGAAATGCAACTAAACTGCCTGATAATGAAGCCAATAAGAAAGAATTCCAAAGGCCAAACCCCAAGGGAATGACGTCTAGAATGTTACAAGAGAGGATAGACGTCCTCAAATGCCAAGAACAAAGCTGCAGCTCACACACCAATTTCTTCTCATATTCAACCTGTCTAATGAAGCTACAAATGCTTTCTTTTATTCTATTCCCACGGGTCCGCTCAACTCATATGGTCAATGTGGGATAAAGATGTGTAATATAAAACATATATTAAAATACCCCTTTATGTCTCCCTTGGGTACACACTACCATAAAATAAATATTAAAGTAACACTTTAATATTTTACAATTAAATTAGACGTTACTTTAATAAAACTTCAGGCATTAAAATGTATTAGCAATCGGACTCCGAATAATGCGAGTGATAGCTCATCGGAAAGCTCTCACCGAGGAGTATCGAATCCAATCACCAAAATTGACCTGCACTGTGTCTTGCTGACTTACTAAAAATAGTAAGTATGCCTGAAACTGAGTAAATCAACTTCGTTTTGGCCCAAACTGGAAATGACTAGGCCAAAACACTCCAAGATCCCATTAAACCCTTCGTTAGCCCTCGGGACCATGTAGAACAAGGCTAACGCACAAACACTTGGTCAACTGCTAAAATGGGGACATTACACATGTACCTGTTGCTCCACTTGATGTTGCATGTCAATAGCAAGGTAAGAAAGATCAGATTTGGTGGTCGGCAAAGCAAAAAAATTGGATCCACTGAATCCAACTCAAGGTAATACAGCAAATAAAAGGTTTTAATTGGAACTGTCAAACAAGGCATGGTCAACTTTGTGTAGAACGTCATCTCAAGGTGTGAGAGATAAGGCATGTTGTCCCTACGCAAAGAGTGGTTGCATTAAGGCAATTGGAGAGAATGTATTCAGATTGGACAATGCAATAAGAGAGATAAGAGGAATGCATGGGCCTTGGTAACTGGGACTCAAAAGACAAATAGTGCAGCAAGCCAAATGGGACTTCCAAGGAAAAAGTGATGAAACTATTAACTGAACAATTCATTGAGCATATTTCTAGAACCAAAAACCTCTCTACGAAGAAGAGTAAAATACTTGAGATTCCCAGGTGTAAAGAAAATCAACTGAAAGTTTTCTCAAAGTTTGTGTTGTTTTACAAGAGTTAGAACCATCGAATTTACTCAGCTAGTAATTTTGAAATCAGCGTTGGTAGTTTCATTGCCATTGGGGTGGTCAAGACTATTGGTTAGGGGCAATTTCTTTGTCACACAAGTAGCAGTGAGGAAGTGAACAGTCACAGTTTTTTACACTTTCATTCCCCAAACGACACTCCCAAACAGGTGAACCCTAAACATTATAAAATAAGTGTTTGAAAGACTGAAGCGAGGTTCTAGGAGGTTGAAGACATGTTTGTAAGCATCAAGGAGGGAAGAATCAGTTGTGCAGTTTCAGGAGATGAGCAAGAGAACCTCCATTATTAAAATTACTCTTTGCAACTCGATTCGCAAACAATAAAAATCAGGTAAACATCCTATTGGCACCAACCAGCTGGGTTTTCCTTCATTTTGGAGGTTGTATCCAGTGTGTGTTTGTTCATTTGTGAATTTCATTTGGTGTTGCTCAATCAGACTTTGTTCTGAGTGCAAATTTGATAGTTTTAAATAGAGTAGTATTGAAATAATTGATGAAATTGTACAGCTTCATTAGGTTAATACTTTGGATAGATAAGGAAAAGCATTCTAAACAGTGAAACGTGCTCTTAGTGAATCAAAATTCTCTCAGTTACTGGTTTACCAAAAACAAATCTTTATTTAGCATTTTACAAAGTCAACTTGTATCATATGACGAATGCAACAGCATAACACCTATGTACTGGGTAAGTCAGGCCACATAAAAACTAACTTCAAAGAAAATTAGTCACTCTTCAACAACTAGAATACTAGAGAATCCATAGGCCTGACTTGACCTTATGTGACCAACGAAGATGCAAACAAATTACACTTGTCACAAACCACTATCAACCCAAGGGTTGATGACAATTCTATAGACTTGTGGAACATGTAATATACTCTAAAACAGTCTCATTTCGCATAATTATAAAAAAACTACAGATTGGTCTAATATGCCTATGACCATTGTGGGCATTCAAAGTATCCATCATTTTTCTCTGTAAGATTTGCATCTTAGTTTGGCACCCTGGACCTTAAAAGGACCTTTCTTTTTTCCTCAAGACATTAATCTATGTTTGACATAATTGCTCATTTGAAATTGTTTTGTATCTATATCTATGCAATAATATACACAAAGTCTACAAAAAAACGTACACTACAAACAGTAACCTCTATGTTTTTTTCTTCCATAACAACTTTTTTTTGTTTAAAATGTTGATATGAAAAGTTTTCAAATGTCATACTTACATATTATAATTGATGACGAAGATTGTTTTGACAATCAAATATAGTTTGGGTTTCAAACAACACCTGATCGGTCTATTTCATCCAATATTGCACACTGGAAATCTTGTTGAAGAAAGTTGCAAGACTTAATGGTCCATTATATTTTTTCCATATGCAACATTGTCAGTTCCTCAGACTAGAGCTTTTATCCTAGTAATAACCACAATGTTATTTTAAAGAGGGGTAAACGCTTTGACCTGGAAGTAATAACCACAATGTTGTCTGATAATGTAAAGTTCGCTAAATTTCTTTGTCACTGCTTTCTCTAGAAACCTAACCAGAAACCAAATTTTACACATTTATGTTGTCTTGGATTCCAACAATCATCACCAAATTAAACGAAATAATGGAGCCTAAATTAACTTAAGCAATGGCTTTGATTACTGCTATGCTGGTGAGAACCCCAAACATTGTGTACCAAAAGAAAGCATCCAAAATTATAAAGAAATGTGCTACATGTCAAATGCAACTCAAATAAGAAACAATTTCTCCTGTTATGTTTGCACTTGCCTCTCTTTGTTAAGAACATAAAGAGTACATTTTCATCTCATACAAGATATTCTGGTAGTAGCTGGATGCAAATGCTTTTCAGTTCCAGCTTTTATTTGCTTGCTTACAGGTAAAATAGTGCAAGTAACTGAGATAAGCCAAATACAGATATGGGGCAAAGATCAGATCTGGCAAAAAATGTATTTGGGCATTTGATTGTTCGGGCATAACTAAGCTCATCTCATTAACTGCCATTGTAAAAAAGTTGCAAAGCTCCTTGTCAACAATAAGTTCTCGACAATGGGAAAGAAAATCATGCATGGACTCCTGCACGACGCCTTCTTGTTGCATTAGAAATCGATAATTCACCAATTTTTTCAGTCTGCTCTTCAACTTCCCTCTTATTCACAGGGGTGTATTGGCGAAGCCACACACCAGTGTACCACTGGAGATAAAAAATCAAATATATAACTTTTTTGATAATAAAAATGCTTTAAAATGTCAAATTCATTTAAACAGCGTAGAAAGATGGATTGGCCAAAAACCTAAACTGAGAGATCCTACAAACCTGTTGAGGTCTCATAATTTTTGTATCTGGGTCATCAAGAGATTCTTTCCAATGTGCAAGATAACCCGCCATGCGTGGAATTGCAAAAAGGACTGGGAAGAACTCGGTATCAAAACCCAGTGCTCTGATATAACAAACATAACATACCCCAAAGCCATCTTAGAAAATGAAACCATCTCAACAATTTGAAAGAAATGGTCATCAATGGCTAGAGTCAATTACCTATAAATCAAGCCTGAATAGAAATCCACATTTGGATAGAGCTTCCGCTTGACAAAGTACTCATCTGAAAGTGCAGTCCTCTCTAAAGCCACAGCTACCTGCAACAAAATTTGAAATACAAGCATAACATGTCGCTAAGATAAATTCCGATTCCACTAAAAAAGATTTTGGGCATCCCAACTCTGATATTGGCTGTCATTAATACAACATCACCAAGTACAAACCTCAATCAAAGGATCACGCCCAACAATGGAGAATACTTCTTCTGCCAGCTTACGAATCACCTTGGCCCGCGGATCGTAATTCTTGTAAACTCGATGACCAAATCCAGACATCTTTCTCTTCCTAACCAATATGGTAACAGTATTACAACAATCCAAGAATTATATAATTACTTTAAATTTGAATTTAAGATATAGAAACAAGCCAGTAGTCTTGCAGATATCAACCTGTTTTTGACACCCTCGATGAACTCTGGAATATTATCAACTGTCCCAATTTCATTCAGCATTCTGAGTACAGCCTGTAAAGATAAAATCAATGATCCAGATATCCAAAGATTAAAACAATATGGCAAGTGTAAGAAAAGTACAACCGAAGCTTACCTCATTCGCCCCTCCGTGTAGAGGGCCATACAGAGCACCAGTTGCTCCAGCAAGAGCTGTATAGACATCCACACCACTGCACAAAAGATGCTAGAGTGAGAAAGAATAGCCATAAGCCCACTTCTAATTAGTGCATTTTACTTTATGATGGACTATTTTTTATCAAAGACACAATCATCTAGTCTGCTTGGCTTCTGGAACTGTCCATAAAACTTGAAATCATATTTTACTCTCTGATTGATCATTGTTCACCTTTTCGATCAATGACAAATGGAATATATTATACATATATACACATCTCCTGAAAAGGTAAAATGTAGGCACAATCTGAGTACCTTGAAGCCAGATGTCGAGCAGCTGCAGTAGAGCAATTCATTTCATGCTCAGCATGCAAGATAAAAAGGACATCCAACACCCTTGCAAGTCGAGGATTAGGCCTGTATGTCCTATCACCACTGTGATTCCAAATTATAGATTTAGGTTAATATTTTAGAAGCAAACCATTAAAACAAAGGAACAAATTGCTAGAGACAATTTTTGAAGACTTAATCCAATCAGGAATCCACATATCATTCCAAAATATGTTACTAAAATTTCAGTTCACGTAAACATGATTGGATGCTAGATAAAGTTAATATTTTAGAAGCAAACCATTAAAACAAAGGAACAAATTGCTAGAGACAATTTTTGAAGACTTAATCCAATCAGGAATCCACATATCATTCCAAAATATGTTACTAAAATTTCAGTTCACGTAAACATGATTGGATGCTAGATAAAACTCAAGAAAGGTATGTTTGATTCAAACTATCCCTGAATATTAGGAATAGGAAAGGTAAATGCTCGGTGATGAGCTTAGAGTTTCAACTAACATGAGATATAGACAATTAAGTATTGCAAAATCAAGTAATAAATTTTAATATCAGAAGATAAGTAAACTACAATGGAAGGTAAAGGGAGTAATAAATGACCATGAGAATTCATACATAAAGCAGATCACAAATAAAGATGTTTCTGACAACCACTAAACCACCACAAGAGACAGAGATAGCACTGATTAAATACAAACCTAAAAAATAATAACATTTCTGGTTTCAATGTTGTGATTATGATATTTGAGATTTAAGCCCAAAATAACCAATATATTCTAGCAACTAAAAAAAGTCTCTAAAACTACAATAAAGAAGAAATACTGGTGCATCAGCTTTAAGGTCTGTGACAAATAACATTATAGAAAGGAAGAAATTTTATCTTTTTGAGTTATGCATTAAACTAAGAAACAGTAGTAGTCACAACTAAGAGACAGTGGAGGCACCAAAACAGATTGAAGCTCACAGTACACAAACATAATAGCACATAGTGATAGTACTTATTTAGAAGCTAATTCTTCAGGAAAATATCATTAATATTGGTGTATAGTGTAGACCTGACTTATAGAACCCAATGAGTCACGAAATGTTGGTATCTTTTGGAATAGTCCATAGATTTATGTGGTTGTTTCCAAAGGGCGAGTGTTTACTCTCTCTAAAATTTATTATGATTTTGCATATAAACATAAGTGCATGGCTCATCCAGTGTGTGGCTCATCTAAAATGATTTTCATTCTATCATAGATTTTGACACAATTTTTATTCTTTAGAATGCACCAGTTACCAAGTCTCTGTGTTGCTCTATTCCTTTCATGCTTGTAAACAGATAATTGTAGATCACAGAACCTAACATCCAATTCTGACACTTGGAACCTTAAAAATGGATTATATTCAACAAAACATAACAACCACAAGCATAATGGGAGAATGTGAAAAATGTGAAGAGAATAGCAATAAAATGTTCTTTTTGCTGCTCATTTGCTTCCATACACTGGGTAATGGTCAATTTAAGAACTGGGACTCCTCCTCTTGTTGGATCATCCAAGGTAACCCTAAAATAAGTCAGAAAATATTGTTGCTGGTGAAAGTTTCAGTCCTAAGAATTTCTCTAAGTGACCACTCAAATTAAGGTTATACTGATGCTGATGGCTGTCTTTTCGATATGCATACTCCTTTCCTGTTTCCAATGCTCAAATTTCACACATGCTTACCCTCTGTATAGACAAATCTTGGACTGGTACCATGAATGTGCTCTTAAAAACATGATCTATGCAAGGTTCAAAGGTTTCTTTTTTGTTACATTTGGATAGATTTGTGTTGAGAAATATTTTAATCAAAACAAACATATAAAGATAGATGCAACAAGATACAGGAAATTAAAAATCCCAACATTAATATCTAACAAAAAGTTGTTTAATCATTATACGTGAAAAGCAAATTAAAAAAGTGAATTGATGAATTCGACTATGCACTTCAAACATATTAGGACTGTAAATATACGCTGAGAATATAAAATTAAAAAGGGATGTCGCATGCAACTTACTATGAATCCAACATATAAAGGAAATTTTCTGCATATGAAAGACTGTTAGAAGGAAAAATTGGTTGTCTCCCATTCCTTCTCAAGTTTGTAGCCGCTGCTATGGTTGGCACCTATATATGTGGAATGAAATGAGCTTTTTATTGCAAATATTACCCTTAGAAGAACTAAAGAGCACCTCCTCAGTTCCTTTTCTTTCAACAATGACATTATCATATTGATAAAGCTCGGAATAAATGCAAAATACAGTTTTATAAAACCTTTTATAAAGTTTTGGTTAAATGCAACTCGGAATATCCCTAAATGAAGGAAATTACCTTCCCCAACACACGGGCAATCTGCTTGTTCCTAACAGACTTTGAGTTGTAAAGATCTTGACCCTATAAGAAAAACAGTTATTAGTCTGAAATAATTAATAGATGAAATAGATTCTCTGGATGTGATAGGTCATTAAAGGGCATTTTGAGTTGAAGTTATATCCTATCATAATGCCATGAGCAATTGCAATCAACGGCCTCTATACCCTCAATGCTGGATTGGCATCTGGGTGAAATGTAGAAAGCGCACTTATTGCAGAGACCAGCATACCCATTGGATGAGCATCATGAGGCATCGTTTGTATGATATCCTGCAGATGTTTAAAAACAAATTCCACTTCAACTAAGCTTAAAATTTATACAGTTTACTTGGAATATTACAAATACAAAAATCATGATGACTAGAACGATTGTTTAATTGAAGCATTACAGAACTGAGAAAACATTAAGCAATACACGAGCAAGAAGAATGAATTTGACAGTTGACTACTTATTTTTTCACTTAAATGAATTGAAAGGAATATCTACATAAAAAGGAATGAAAATGGCTTTAGTAGAAATATAGACCAGAGAGAATGAGCATTACCATAAGTCCATCAGGTAGCGCTGAGTGTTGAGAAATAGCAAATTCCCAATCTGCCAGTTCAGTCGCAGATGGTAGATTTCCATACACTTCAAACCAACAACAAATGACAAGGCCTCAGAAAAATTCGGGGCTAAGAGCACAAACTGTTCAATTCAGATAGAGAAGGGGGGGGGGGAGAGAGAGTTACTTAAAAGGTAAGCCACCTCAGGAAATGTGCTCTTCTCAGCTAACTCTTCAATTGGATAACCTCTATATCGCAATATACCTTCATCTCCATCTATGTATGAAATAGATGAACGAACAGGAGCAGTATTAAAATAGCCTGGGTCATAGAGCTTCAGTCCCTTGTCATCTCCACCTGTGGTTAACTGCATACCAAACATCCAGCTCCTCAAAAGTTGATCTTTTATAATATAAAAATTATGTAAAGTCTAATAAAAATTACTTGGGGACTGTCGTTTGACTTTTAAAGAAAGACATGCTAATGCAAGGCATTATAATCTTTGAGATAAAATTGAGTGCACGTGCTGCTTTAGAGACAGACTTTAAAAGTTCAAACAACACAAGTCGACCATTACAAACTTTTCTACTTGTGCTCATTCTATTCTTAAGGATCAGAAACACAAAAGCTAACCAGAGTTAAACAAGATGAAGCCCTATGTCACTGATATACGCTTATGTTTCTCAAGGGTTGGAGCATGCTGCTATTGTGAAACAATTAATCCAAGTGTCATTTGCTTGAACAATTTGAAATGGATTAAGACATACCCTACAGGGAAAAGGATGTCATATTAATATTTATGTTCCACCAGGAATCCCAAACGGGACAAAAGTTCAGAAAAGCAAGCAAAAGAAGCATGGACAACTACGTCAGAAAACAAATGAGATTATTTGTTAAGTTAAATACATGAAACAGATAAACAACAGGAAATGGTCTCTGAAATGGACCAAAATATAGAAACTCTTTTAAACAGAATAGGAATTTTTTTGAAAACCAGCAGAAATAGTATTGGACAGAGAAGAGAACTAGAGAGACCAATATTGATGCAGAGGCTAGTGGGCTGAAACAATATTATCTTCCACAAGACTCCACATCTTAATGTCTTCACTCTCTGAACCCCCCACTCATGCATCAATGCATTTTGAACATATGGTGTTGTGACTGTTCCAGTCTTCCAGCACTCCACTTGTCTCCAATAACCTATCAACTAGGATCACTCTCAAAGGATCCACTACTACTTGAAACAAAAGGACTCTTCTATATGTCCCCCTACAACCCTTTAATCCCTTTATAAAACTTCGCAACATATTCATGAAACAAATCCATGAAAACCTACCCTATCACTGTCCTCTACATATACCCATAAACAGTCATCCATAACTTTTTGATAAAACCATATTTGCTCAATCCAACCGTTGATATTTGGCGCAATTTGGTCCCCAACAACATTTTTATCTGAGCGAATCCAATGGTGGGTTTGGGAGATATGACCCTTGCAACAGGACCCAATTTTCTGTGACAAAACCCTCTCTCTGTGACTATCATAGACCTCTTTTCCACACTCAATCCTTCTCCCGATGGTGTATGATCCTTCTTTAAATGACCAAAACAGGTTGATATACAATGTCTTCCACCATCGCTGTCAATGAGGAGACTTATTCTACACTATAATGAAAAGAAACTACATTTTCAAGTCTTTGAATACCCTTCCCAAAGGTTTCGGCAGTTTCACTTCAAACTTCTATATCTCTGCCTATTCTAAACCAAATAAAATGATTCAAAAGACAAGATACAGAGTATTTAGTATACTAGAATTCCTTTTTGATGAGTATCTACAATGAATTCAATATCTCATTAAACCACGTTGGAAATAGGCTGTAACAATAGAAAATGACATAAATTGCAGAAAGAAACTTTGTTTATTATATATTACTGTTCATACACCATGCCTCTCATCTGTATTCGACCAATATGCCTTAAATAGACTCTCTAAGAGTTATAAACTAACCAACTTCCTCATTAACTGATTCTAACTCCCATTGATCCGATTGATGATAGTTTATTATCTTTTAGTTGTAAGTTAAGTTGCCAAGTTGACAACTTGTTGTCAAACTTTAGCAACATTATATTGTTTTCCCATTATTTGATCTAAGAACATCTGAAGGACTTAATAAGACCTCTTCCACCCTAAATATTCCTAAAAACCCTATAATCCATTACATTCCCATGGTTAGCCTTCTAGGCCATATTTTGCATATAATGCAACTTTTACAAATTTGCGTCATTAATGCATTCTATCATGTCTAACAGTACTAATGACCCGTTTACATATTTTTTTGGATCTTTTAGGTCACTTTAAATGTAAATCCCCATCTCTTTAGCCTCTCAATAGGTTTCTTAGCCTCTCATCCTTCAAAGGCTAAGCGGAAATAATTAATTTGATTTCTTATAAAGTCATTAAATAATTTTTATTTTTTATTTTTAAAAAAGAGATGACTTTATATTAATTAATATTAGGGAATCGCCGTGAAGCATAGCTCATCTATTGTTGGAAAGGAGGAAGCTTCCAGAATAGTGCGATAAGATAACACTTATGATTCTTCTAGAAGGGGGGGGCAAGAATATATAAATAGAGGAGAGAGCTTCATGGGAAGGCATCCGGATTTGTATTGACATTTGCCTATGTATTTGTGGAGCCAAGAGCTTGCAGATAATCAATTTGTCTTTGGGAACGAAAACTCCCAATGATAGCAATTTTGAGGGTGTGAAACATCACCTGAATTATTGCAGATTGGAGGTGATATTTTAGTCACTTCATTGTGCTGAATTTGTGGCCAAGGGCCAAGCGTGAAGAGAAAAAAAAAAGATGGGGGCTTGCTACAGGCACCTGTTGCAGGAACATGCTATTACTTGTCATTAGGGTTTCATTTAGGGCACATCATTTGGAGCTGTTTGGCAACCTCATTTTGAAGAATCAAATACTTTAAGGAGGCTGCAACATAACCAGATTTCCCTTATTTATTCATGTATGTTATATGCTACTGCTGTAGGTGGAGGTCTTGTAAGTTTCTAAGCATTCATTCATACATATATCACCAAAGTCTTGGGTTTGAAAATTGGCATTGTATTAGATGAGGAAAAATTAGTAGATTGTTACAAATATTAGTTTTATATTCAGATCTTGTAAAGGTTTATTGGCTGTAGATGTTTCATATTCTCTTAGTTGTCGCTTGCATAGTATTGTAGAACTCTTTAAAAGTAACAAATAAGGCAATAGGTGATCAGATTTGAGCAAGGCTCATTACAGTGGTATCAGAGCTTTCATCTTGCCATCTGTGAACAGTCAAACAGCAGATGAGTGAGAGAGAAATTAGATGTTATAACAGGGAACAACAGAAACAACAATATCAGAATCCACAGGTTTAAGGGGACCACAGGTTGAAAGGGATACATCCTCAAAAGCATTAAGAGAAAGAGATACCAGCAAAACAGTCCAAAATATGGCAAAGGAAGAAAATAGGGATGCAAGAGCTGAAAAGAAATTTGATACCATGCTTGATATGTTGTCATGCTTATTAGCAAAAATGGATCAGCAAGCCACTCAAAATCAGAAAATAGCAACTCAAAATCAAAACACAGCTGAACATAGTGGAAATAATGAGGGAAGGTCTATACATCGTGCTGAAGAAACTAGAGGATCAGCCTCTAGGCCTTTTTCCCCTACCTTTATACCAAGAGAAGAACAAACCACATGCTACTCCAGCTATTTCTTTTGGAGATGAAGCTAGACAGGCTTACTTGGAGTATACCAATCTCCCCCCTGATATGAGAGAAATATGGACGTTTGATCAATTCATGAATCAAAGGAATAGGAGAGGAGGAAGGAATGATCACTATGCTCCAAGAAATGACTATCAACAAACACTTGGAAAGATTCCCATGCCTTACTATGATGGAAGTAACAAATGCACAGCTAGGTCTTGGGTTCAAAAGCTTGATAATTATCTTTCTTTGAGACCAATGCCTGAAGAGGATGCCATAAGATTTGCCACACTACATCTTGAAAGAGCTGCTCACAAGTGGTGGTATCATGGGTTAGTCACTCTTGGACATAACCTTATCACTATATATGAGGAGTTTACTAATAGGCTGATTGAAAGGTTTGATGTCAAAGATTCTGAGGTGACTTTCCGTGAATTGGCACAACTAAAACAACATGGTTCTCTTGATGCTTATGTGAATGACTTCCAACAGTTATTGGTCATGGTTCCTAACATCAGTGAGAGAAGATTGGTGGTCTTATTCATGGAAGGATTGATGGAGCCGTTGAAGGGTTGGTTGAAAGCTTTCGATCCTCCCTCAACACAGGAAGCAATGAAGAAGGGACGAAGCATGGAGTTTGCTGCCCCCACCAGAAAGTTTACATCAAAGGGAACATTTCCCAGTCGTGACAACAAGAAGTTTCCTAAGAAGGAGGACAAAGCCAAAGATAAGTCTACTTTTCCACTTGACAGTGAGACTCTTAATGATTTGAGGAAGAAGAAACCATGCTTCTATTGTAAGGGACCATATGATATTAACCATGACTGCCCTATGAAACCTAAGGGGAAGTCAAATCGTGCAATGTGGGTACTAATTGAAGATTCTGATTCAGCCCAGCAATCTAAAATTAATGATTTAGAATTAGAAAAATCAGAACATGATGAAGAATTAGAGGAAGAAGTGAAGCTTAAAGAGGCTCGTCTCACAAGTATTCAGCGAGAAGGGTCTTTTAGGATGAGAGGGGTTCTTGCTGGTCAAAAGATTATTACTCTTCTTGATACAGGTGCGACACACAATTTCATTGATACTAGGCTTGTTGAGAGGCGTGGTATACAGACTGAGAAGTTTGAGGGAATTCGAGTTAAGGTTGTTGATGGTTTCACTCTTAGGTGTGACAAAATGATTTCAAAATTGCCCATGCGCTTGAATAACTATGAGTTCAAGGCAGATTTTTATGTGGTGAACATGGGAGACACAGATATGGTTTTGGGAATGACATGGTTACATGACATAGGAATATTCACCCTTGTAAGGAAACTTGGCAATAAAGAATATAACTGTTTCCACATAACCCATAATAGATCTAAAATAAGTACGGAATTAAAATCCACATGCAATAGAATAGACAACATACCCACAAAATTGTGACACAAGATATACCCTGGGAAACCCCCGTTGAGGGAAAAACCCAGCCTCCAAAAGCATCCATCACCATGTATTATTCAGCAAAAATACCATTGCCATACAACCATGGAAGCCTTCATAGCCATAGCCACAACTGAGAAAACTATGTGAACAAGCATGAATCCACACATCCCATGCCATGCTTTCAACCTTCACAAATGCTCCCTTGGCTAACCTGTCAAGCCTTGTCCCACTCGACTCTTGCCTTTTTTCTTCTCCTTGTCACTCACTCTCTATATACAACAACTACCCTTGTGGCTGCTTATATAGTAGCAAGTCCCACAAAACCACCAAGTGGTATTACATAAACCATGTGCTAATACCATGTGCTGCCTAACCCACTGACCCCACACTTAATATTGGGCATTTAATTCTTTTTCCCCAATATTAAATAATTACATGAAATATTTTCACAATGTTACAATACAACTCATCAAGAATATTCCATGTGAATCTTTACATGTTGCACATCCATCTAGGCACAACATTACATAATAAAATAAAATAATAAAATAACAATATTATGCAATGTGTGCAACACCCATTATCTCAACAATCTCCCACTTGTTGTATACATTGCATAAGGTCAATCCGTAGCCACATAAATGAACAAGGGAACAATCCCTCCCAGCACATCCACCATCATGGATCAAAATACACCAAGTGCTCCATCTTGGTATCCGCAACAAAAATCAAAGTATCCAACATCTCAAACATGAATGATCTCACCTCCTATTATGCCACTACCACTGGACATACATAGAAGCCATCCAAAGAGAAAGCCACCCAACCTGTCACATTAGAAGATCATAAAATCTTGTACCAACTGAAATTCCAAGCACAAAAAACCTGATCCAAAGGTAATCACATGTATCCGTAGTTGTCAAAATATCCATAGCTGAAATAGCACCCACAACAAAGTGCCAAACCCATCCAACTATCCATACCTCAAAGGTATAACAAGTGAATCTCATATCACTGACATATCCAATCTATAACTTGCAATCACAAGCCTCAAGAGCAATACCTGCGACATATATACCAAGAAGCTCCCACTGCAAAAGATAATGTCAAATCTATAACCAATCCACTCACAACATCTCAAAGAACTGAATCCATGTAGTATCAAGGACATCCACAATACATCAACTGATATCCTGCAAGAACAACTCTCATAACAAGTCTCCAATAGTCTCCCAAATTCTCCACAACCAACAGAGGAAAGAGATAAAGGAATAACCATGTCATCTCTCACATGACATACATGAGCACAAACTAGTGATCAAAATCTCTAACCAATCTCAAATCCAATGTAGTCAAAACTGAACATCCAGGAAGATAACCAAGACTAGAGAAACCATGCAAATCATAACCTGTATCATGTCCTTCTACACACACCTCTAGATGTAAACTGTGCAAGTATGATCTCCTCCATAAAACTCCAACAAGAAGCCTCAAAAACACCCAAACCATACCATATAACTAATCATGGATGTAAGCCTCTCACAAGAAGATCAAACTCAATAAACCCATTCCTAAACGAAGGAATATGCCCAAATATAAAACCATCTCCCAAACTTAACCAGCATAACAACATATGCACATGGAGATAACCAATGCTAAACCATCTCTCAAATGAACCCACCAAAACTAACTCATGTACCATAGTTCAAGATCCATTTCCATGAAAGACAAGCATAAATATAATGCAACTGAGAGAAACAATGGGTTATACCTCTCAAGTAGCAAACCGCCGAGTAGACCAAGAGTGGGGAATGAGAATGCTCATCAAGATACTCAAGTCTCCAACCAAGACTCATCTAAGAACAATCTCCTCTCAAGTCCATATCAGGTGACTGCCCCTCGGACTTCCTGCTGAAACCATCAACCGTCTCAACAAATACTTCTCTAATCCAAGAGAAATCAGCATCACCACCGTCTCTAAGTATCCATGAACACCTGTAACCAATCAATCCATGCCAACTCCAAATGCAACATAGCAATATCATGAAGTATCCAGCTTATGATCAGTGTACTCAATACCAAGAAACTAAACCAAGATCAATGTCAAAGTTCCAACCATGGCCTTAGGAACATAAACATGACAACATGATCTTACCATCTCAACCAAAGAGATAACATGCTCCATATGAACACACCATAACATGTCACAACTCTAAACATGTATCAAGAGTATGCTATGACATAATAATGAAACCATCCTCACATTAAGGATAACATGCCAAATAAAAGCATAAACCACACCTTTGCCAAGAACCTTGTGAGTCCTAAAGATGCAACCATCTCCACACACCATGAAGAAAACCATCTCCACATACCATGAAGAACCATCTCCACATACCATGAAGATAACCAAGAACTCCATGAGTCCTCAAGATCTAACCATCTTCAAACACCATGAAGATAACCGAGTGTGCCATGCAAATGTCAAAGACGCTTCTGCAGCAAGAAGATCTAAGACAAACCTCCAACATCTGCAAACACTCAATAAATATATCAATGCCAACAACTCCCACTCAATTGTGGTACCAAGTCACCTATGGCATCATAAAATCCATCATCTCCAAACAAAGAAGATATAAACCAAACCAGGAACTAATCCTGCACTGTCACCCCATCACTGTCACAAGCTCTCACTAAACCATGTATCCAAGCTATCCATGACATAATGATGAAAAACCCATCCTCTAACCATGAGAATCAACCAAAGCATCAAACCATCAAAGAACTCAAAGTGCACATCATGAGCTCCTCAAAAGAAACCAAATAACCATGATCCTCAACCAAGAAGATATACCACCATAACTGAATCAGAAATCCAAGCTAATGAACATCAAGGATGTACCTGTATAACCAATCATGTCATGCCAAAATCCATGACACCATGATCACATCCATGAACTGAGCATCTGGCTCTCAATATGTCCAACCTGTCAGCATAAAATAGTCAACCACAATCCTCTGCCATGACTGTACCTGGTAACAACATCTCATCCCTTCTACATGAAGATAAAATCATGTGACTTAGGGCATAGACAACCCAAATCCAAGCCACCAATCTGAATATGCATCAATAATAAAAGATCAATGGGCAAAGACAACCCATAACCAAGCTATAAATGCAACATGTAAGTATAGACCGCTTACAACACTGCACAACTTGTAGACCCAACAAGTCATCATGCATATCCAAACCAAACACTAATAACCATATCATCATGAGACCAATCTGAAATATGAACTGAGTATACAATGACATCAAATCTTAAATTTCCAATGCCATAAACTCACAATGTTACCATAGTCAAAATATATACCATAAACTGTTCAGATCAATATATCAACAAATAAATTATGCCAAACCTGCACCAAATCTGAACCAATGTGTAGAGCTCTCCAAAAGCTTTCCATTGACTACTTGAAGTCCAAAATTTGACTCCGTATGCCCAAGTTATGCCCTAATCCGTGCTCAAAATAAATAATATCTGACTTTAGGGCTCTTAAAACTTGACAAAATTTCAAAATTATAGAACCAAACCTACACCATATTGTAGTGCTCTGAATTAGCTTTCCAACACCTGTAAGAAGTCTGAAATCCGATATTCTGAGAGAAAGTTATGGCCATTTTACTAAGACAGTCTTTTTACCATTTTTAGTACGATTTTTCATTTTTTATTTTTTTCAGTGACGAAAATTCCGACGAGATTAAATTTGACGGCCATCATGGGCTGAAACCAAAAAACTCTTTCATTTCCTCTAAACATGGCCAAACTAGGGCATATTATATATCAAAATTTATGGAAATGTCAACCCGGATCCAATGGTGAGGTCTATTTTTACCCAGGAGGTCATTTTTGCAAGCTACCCCCCAAAACCCTCATTTTAAATGAAACATCCGAAAAAATATTTTTGTCCAACAATTTCACATGCTCAAATCTTTTAACATCCCATTATAACAACAAACCCAAAAACTCTTAGATCTGCAATAAATCATTCATATATCTTGCCATTTTCTTTTATCCTCTCATGCATTCCCATGGATTCAATCTAGGGTTACAATAATAAAACCATAGCTCTGATACCACTTGAAAGGAAACTTGGCAATAAAGAATATAACTGTTTCCACATAACCCATAATAGATCTAAAATAAGTACGGAATTAAAATCCACATGCAATAGAATAGACAACATACCCACAAAATTGTGGCACAAGATATACCCTGGGAAACCCCCGTTGAGGGAAAAACCCAGCCTCCAAAAGCATCCATCACCATGTATTATTCAGCAAAAATACCATTGCCATACAACCATGGAAGCCTTCATGGCCATAGCCACAACTGAGAAAACTATGTGAACAAGCATGAATCCACACATCCCATGCCATGCTTTCAACCTTCACAAATGCTCCCTTGGCTAACCTGTCAAGCCTTGTCCCACTCGACTCTTGCCTTTTTTCTTCTCCTTGTCACTCACTCTCTATATACAACAACTACCCTTGTGGCTGCTTATATAGTAGCAAGTCCCACAAAACCACCAAGTGGTATTACATAAACCATGTGCTAATACCATGTGCTGCCTAACCCACTGACCCCACACTTAATATTGGGCATTTAATTCTTTTTCCCCAATATTAAATAATTACATGAAATATTTTCACAATGTTACAATACAACTCATCAAGAATATTCCATGTGAATCTTTACATGTTGCACGTCCATCTAGGCACAACATTACATAATAAAATAAAATAATAAAATAACAATATTATGCAATGTGTGCAACACCCATTATCTCAACAACCCTCAACCTCCATGAGATGGAAATGAGATTGGAGATGGATGGAAAAACTCATGTGTTGAAAGCACTCAGAGACACCAGTTGCAAGACTATTTCCCTCAGGAAAATGGAACATCTCTTGCGTCATGACATGGTTGAATGGGCAGCAGGTTGTGTTTTGAAGCCAACACAGGAAGAGCAGCAAAAACCTATTTATCATCCTGATATACAAGAGTTGAGGATCAAGCATGACAAGGTTTTTAGCGAGATTCCACCTGGTAGACCTCCAGATAGAGGAATAGAACACATCATTGAATTGGAGGAGGGTGCTAAGCTTGTTATAGTCACACCTTACAGGCACCCTAAGTGGCTTAAAGATGAGATAGAGAAAACTATCAAGGTGTTGCTAGCTATGGGGCATATTAGACTGAGTAAGTCACCTTTTGTTTCATCCGTAGTATTGGTTAAAAAGAAGGATGGTACTCTAAAGATGTGTATTGATTATAGGATGCTTAACAAGAGAACAATCAAGAACTGCCACCCCATTCCAAGGATTGATGAATTGCATGGTGCCAAGTACTTCTCCAAAATTGATCTGAGATCAGGTTACCACCAAATTCTTGTGAGAGAAGAAGATATTGAGAAGACAGCTTTTCGTTGCCATTGTGGACATTTTGAGTTTGTGATTATGCCATTTGGGCTAACCAATGCCCCTGCTACATTCCAATCTACTATGAATAGGGTATTTCATTCACAGTTGAGGCGATTTGTGTTAGTCTTCTTTGATGATATCTTGGTTTATAGTCGGACATGGGAAGAACATCTCGCACATCTTGACATAGTTTTGGGTATTCTTGGTAAGGAATCTCTATATGCAAAGGAATCTAAATGTGACTTGGGCATGACAAAATTATTGTATTTGGGTCACATCATTAGTGCAGAAGGAGTTCGGATGGATCCAAATAAGGTCAAGGCAATTATTGAGTGGCCTACTCCGATGAATTTGACACAACTTAGAGGATTTTTGGGTTTATATGGATTCTATCGCAAATTTGTCAAGAGGTATTCTCACCATGTAGCACCACTTACAGATTTGACTAAGAAAGGGGCTTTTGTTTGGACTCATGAGGCACAGGAATGCTTTGAGATGTTCAAACAACTTATGACTACTTGCACAGTGCTTGCATTGCCCGATTTTACTAAAACCTTTGAGTTGCAGTGTGATGCTTCAAGTGAGGGGATTGGAGCTGTCCTTATGCAAGACAAACATCCAATTGCATATGAAAGCAGGAAGTTGAGGGGCCCTGAGAGGAGCTACAGTATATATGACAAGGAAATGTTGGCCATTATGCATGCATTGGCTAAGTTCAGGCAATACTTAGTGGGCAGTAAGTTCATTGTTAAAACAGACCATAGCTTGAGACATTTCCTTGGGCAGCGGGATCTTAATGACCATCAACAAAAGTGGGTAAGCAAGTTGCAATCTTATGATTTTGACATTTCTTTTGTCAAAGGTTCACAAAATATAGTTGTAGATGCCTTGTCTCACCGATCACATTTGAGCTCTATGGCTGAGGTTTCAGAGGATTGGAGTCATTTGATTGTGGCAGAATATGCTAAGGATTCTTGGGCTTCAAGTATTATTGATAGGTCACTACATGATAATAGGTACACAATGGTGAATGATCTTATCATTTACAAGGGGAGGATTTTCTTGACTCCAGGATCAAAAGTGAAGAACATAGTATTGAGGTTCTTTCATGATTCACCATTGGCAGGCCATCCTGGGTAATTCAAAACCTATCGACAGATTCGGGAGAGGTTCACTTGGAAGGGTCTAAAATCCGATGTGCTACGATATGTTAGAGAATGTGTTGTTTGTCAACAGAACAAACAAAACCATACATATCCTACTGGTTTATTACAGCCACTTCCAATTCGCAACAAGAAGTGGGAATGTATATCTATGGACTTCATCACAGGGTTGCCAAAAGTGCAAGGCAAGGATTGTGTTTATGTGGTGGTTGATCGCTTGACCAAGTTTGCACTTTTTTTTCCAATTACTATTTCATTTTCAGCCACACAAGTTGTTGAACTATTTTTTCGTGACGTGTTTAGATTGCATGGATTACCACAAAACATTGTTAGTGACCGAGATAGTCGGTTTATGAGCAATTTTTGAAAGGAGCTTTTTAGATTGTGTGGGACTGAGCTTTCTCCGAGTACTAGTCACCACCCTCAAACAGATTGACAGACGGAGATAGTCAACAAATGGGCAGCAAAGAAGGATACCTCAGAAATTATATTGCTGGGCAGCAAAAAGGATGGGTTAAGTGGATATACCTTTGTGAGTACTGCTACAACACCACTTACCATATTTCTATTCAGATGACACCATTCATGGCCTTGTATGGTTATGAGGCTCCTAGCTTTCTTGATTTGTTGATAGGTGATAGTAGAGTACCTAGTGCTGGAGACATGTTATAGGAAAATCAGGATATCATGAGGGTTCTTCGTGAAAACATCCAGAAGACACAAAACCAACAAAAACAATATGCAGATCAGAAGAGAGTGGAACGCTCTTTTGAGGTTGGAGACATGGTGTACTTGATGTTGCAACCCTACAGACAGTCTACTCTCAAGAAGAGTGGTGCAGAGAAGCTCAAGCCATGATACTATGGACCCTTCTAGGTCATTAGGTGTGTGGGTGAAGTGGCTTACGAGCTAGAGTTGCCGGCAGACAACAAAGTGCACAATATTTTCCATGCATCACGCCTCAAGAAGGCATTGGGACATCATGTGGCTCCTTCTGCAGTTCTACCACCCTTAGATAATGAGGGTAAGTTGATTTTGACACCAAAGGCTATACTATATTTTAGAGAGAAGATATTGAGAAGCCGTGTCATCAGAGAATATTTGATTAAATGGAAGAACCTACCTATTGAGGATGCTACATGGGAGAGAGTGAAGAGATTCTGCAACATCCAGGGTTGAGATTGCTTGGGGACAAGCAATTTCCAGAGGGGCGGACTGTAATGTCCCCATCTCTTTAGCCTCTCAATAGGTTTCTTAGCCTCTCATCCTTCAAAGGCTAAGTGGAATTAATTAATTTGATTTCTTATAAAGTCATTAAATAATTTTATTTATAAAAAAAAAAAAGAGATGACTTTATATTAATTAATATTAGGGAATCGTCGTGAAGCATAGCTCATCTATTGTTGGAAAGGAGGAAGCTTCCAGAATAGTGCAATAAGATAACACTTATGATTATTCTAGAAGGGGAGGGCAGGAATAATATAAATAGAGGAGAGAGCTTCATGGGAAGGCATCCGGATTTGTATTGACATTTGCCTATGTATTTGTGGAGCCAAGAGCTTGCAGATAATCAATTTGTCTTTGGGAACAAAAACTCCCAATGATAGCAATTTTGAGGGTGTGAAACATCACCTGAATTATTGCAGATTGGAGGTGATATTTTAGTCACTTCATTGTGCTGAATTTGTGGCCAAGGGCCAGGTGTGAAGAGAAAAAAATAAGATGGGGGCTTGCTACAGGCACCTGTTGCAGGAACATGCTATTACTTGTCATTAGGGTTTCATTTAGGGCACATCATTTGGAGCTGTTTGGCAACCTCATTTTGACGAATCAAATACTTTAAGGAGGCTGCAACATAACCAGGTTTCCCTTACTTATTCATGTATGTTATATGCTACTGCTGTAAGTGGAGGTCTTGTAAGTTTCTAAGCATTCATTCATACATATATCACCAGAGTCTTGGGTTTGAAAATTGGCATTGTATTAGATGAGGAAAAATTAGTAGATTGTTACAAATATTAGTTTTATATCCAGATCTTGTAAAGGTTTATTGGCTGTAGATGTTTCATATTCTCTTAGTTGTTGCTTGCATAGTATTGTAGAACTCTTTAAAAGTAACAAATAAGGCAATAGGTGATCAGATTTGAGCAAGGCTCATTACATTAAACTCTATCCTTGTAATATCTTCATGGTGTCTTCATGGTGTTTCCTCCACCTTGATGCTTTACCAGGGTGCTCCTGCACCAAATATTGTCGGTATGCTATTTGTGATAGATATTTGAACCAATTTCTTCCCATGGAAAACATAGACAGAAAGAAATGAAAAAAGAGCACAAGCAAAAAGAAGATTGGGAAACAAAAGAGTGTCTATCCAGCAGTTAAAATATGAAAACAAATTGGTGAAATAATTAAAATAGAAAAAAAAATGAAGCTTTAAGTGAATGTTTGCATCATGTAACCAGGCGAGAATTGGGCAGGTTCTTTAATGTCCTGGTTTCTGTATTTCTCTGCAGGACCCGCCGTCAAGATTATGTTTGTCCAAACTATGTGGATCTCTCATAAGGAACCATTATCACGGATTAATTTGAAGCCAAGGAAAAAGCTATACAGATGATTTCAAAAGACTCTCACGCAAGTTGTGAAGTTTCCACGGAATTTCTACTGCCTTGTAAACTTTTCTAATTAGATTGACAAATTCTAAAGAAAAAATTCCAGAAGCTTTCTAGCAAAGCATCCATTTTGCAGGCACTAAAACAATAATTTACTGCTATCAATGGAGAAGATTTTCAAAAGCAACTGTGTTTGATTTTTCTATCAACATTAGGGATCAGAATCCACGATTCGATGACATGGCTCTCTCCCATTAATTTTCCAATCTTCCCATCGCTTTTCCATTTCACATGTCAAGGGCTACGTATTGAACTAACTTAGCAATTTACACATGCTATGTCATAGGTTTTTCATCCTCGTGATAAATCATGGATTGTGATCCAAAGGTTAATACAAATCAAAAAGTTTTTTTTTCTTTTAATGGCTCCTCCGTTGCTTTGTCAAATTTGAATAATAATATTAAACCAAGTATTTGATTCTGTGGACAAAATTTGTGCTTTCAACATCTAATCTCTTTCAATAGATAAATGAACAAAATGCTTATTCAATCATTCCAAAAAGAAAATGGAAAAAATTAAGAACTTCCTTGAATTTCATCCTTTCAAAAAAGTTATTGGAAAAAAAAAAATTCATAAGGAGACTTACCTTTTTAAAGTCAGTAGCCTTGATGGTTCCTCCTTCACTAACTTCCACCTCGATTTTCTTCCCTGTCCTATTATCAATTACAGTCAGTGAGCCCCTGAGACCCCCAACCGTCTGTGCAGACACCGGCGAATTTTCAATTACCGGGAAAGAATTCTCGGCAGAACCCAACAAATGACGAGAGAACACTGCTAATCTGCTATTGGCGGTCGATTGAGAACTATGACCCTCCAGAGAAGCCATTATCGGATCAGTCCCGACAGACCAAAACGTCCAGAAAACAATTTATTCCACCAGCCTATGAAACCCAATTTGTTTCGGAGGCCCAAATGCTTAAAATTCAGGGAAAACCGAGTCCCGGGGAATATTTTAGAAAGGAGATCTTATTCATATACACAATGTGTATATGAATGCGTATATACAGAGATGATCTAGAGATGGTGACGTGTCGGGGGATAGTGTAGAAAAGGATCAAGGGAGTTAAAACTTTTTGAGCGAAAGTGGAATTATTATACATTTGATCTGTTTTTGTTTGGGTCCCACTTGTAACGAAGTAGGATAATTGGGGGATCTGTTCGGTTTCCATTTTGTGGATAGGTGTGGAATTATTAGTCTCGGCTTTTAGTTAGGGACTGATGTTTTCAATCCTTTTTTGTGAAGTGTGATCACAAAAGGATTCAAGAGAACTCAGATGGAGTTCGTATCAATAACAATATTAATTGGAAAAATTAATAAATTAATTTTAGAGTAATTTTTCTATATTAGTAAACTGTAATCCAAGGTTTTCGGAGTAGATTTGCATTTGGAACTTTTTATAATTTCTTAAATCAATTGTTGCATTCTGTTAAGGGATTAAAATTAGAGATTTTGGAGAACTTTCTAATAGTGTAAGTGGTTATTGATTTTGAGCAATGAGTGAAAAGTTATGGTTCTTTGAAGTTGGATTTAAAATGTATAAGTATAATGTTCATTTGTCATTTTTTATTGTAATAAACATTATCCAGACTATCATATTGAATTCCAAGGAGTTCTAGTGACCTTTAAGGAAAGTTTAATCCAAATGTGATGAAGAAGCGCCATCATTTTCTACTTCCTCTTTTTCCTTCGCTTCTACATCTTTTTCACTCTTTTCTTCTAAAATTGTAACAATTTCTTTTTCTTCTTCATGGTTCTTTCTCTTTTTTTATTATGGAGGGGAATTGTCAATAACAATCTTCAATTCTCTTTTAGTATAGGAGGAACCCTCAACATGACTAATAGGAATTGCACCAAAACACAACTAAACTAGAAGAAATATTCATTTGTAAATGTACAAAATATGGAATACAAGCATCCACCTTGTTTTCTAACATCTTAAGATATCTATAAATTTGTTTCCTAATAGAAGTGTTAGGCCTCCACTCAATGTCCTCTTGATCAGGCAGTGGTCTCAAAAAGTAAAATACTAAACACATGACCAAAGATTCAAATTGGGATGTGTTGGTGTAAATAAGTATTTCCCATTTGCACTTACTTAAGTTTACTTAGGTTAATGCAATATTTTATTATTTTGCATTATTTTATTTTGTGAGACACTTAGGAGTTTGTGTACTCTTGTGAGTTGTCATGTTGACAACACAGGAGTTCGCACCTCTTTTATGCTCATGGTGTCTACAAGACAGGAGTTAGCACACTAATTAAGCACATAGTGTCTACAACCTTGGCATTCTTATCCACTCATCTAGAATGAGGGACAAGGCATATGCTTAGTTGTCATGATGCTTATCTTATCTCTTGGTTCTTTCTAGAGACATTCTAGGTGCTTCTTGAGAGGCCTTTATATACAAGCACCCCTAGTGTGTTTGTATATCACATACTGAACAAAGCAATGTATGAGGACATACTCTGATTAATTGATCATATCCATTTTTGGTCTACAGTTGTGCTTGTGTTTGAGTTCTTAGTTCTTGGGTGGATTTTGCCTTAAGGAAAATTCTTACATGGTATCAGAGTTATACCAAATTCTTACATGGTATCAGATATTGGAGATTTTCTCTTCATATAATCGTTCGAGACCATCTTCTTGCTTCAGCACCTCGACCTGAATCTGGAGTATCACAGAAATTGGGAGCGTCTAGAGCCAGATTTAACCTCACCATTGCGCCTGAAACATCGATTCGATGAAAATGGGCTATAAAGTTGCCTACCCTAAGCCAAAATCAACAGTGAGGCAAATTTTTTTGCAAACCGGCACCCAAAGGACTAATTTGTGGCATTGATATGATCATTTCAGATCTGTACATTTAATTTTTTAGATCTGCATTTTTTTCACCTGCATCTCTGCTATTTTTTCGAATCTACATTATTTTCTAGAATTTTATTGGCCATAGGGCCATAGGAGAGATTTTTTGCAGGTGAATATTGGAGCTTGTTAGTGCAAATCAGATATTTGTATCACATTCAGAAGGTCCAAAAACTCCCAAATCAGATTTTGTTTCATCCAAATCGGACATTTGAGGCAAAATCTAGAGCCATTTGTTTTTTGAAGGCGTGGCGGCGATTCAGAAAAAATAACAGCAGCAGCAATTTTCAAACAACAATATCTCCCTCATACGAACTCCTTTTTGTGAGCAATTATTTTTTTTTTGGCGTAGGATTTCGTGATCTACACAGTGGTGCAGGAAGTTTGACATCTTTGTTCCTATTTTTTTTTGCAACTCACAAATCTTGATTTTTGCCACTTAAAATGCTTAGTACGGGCTCATTTGGACTCCAAATTAGGTTCTATTTTTTTTGAAAGTGCATATTATTTTGTCTACTTTCCAGATTTGTAATCATATTATAGGTTCTGTAGACAGAAATATTGCTTTCAGAAATAGGCCCTAAATTGACAAGTGGCTATCAAGTGCCTAAATCATACATTAGGGGGGTTCTTTGATTCATTATTCTTATTTTTTGGAGGTTCATTGCTTGATCTCATGGAGGAGTTTTGTTTCACATGCTAGCATGGAGTTAGACCCAAGTTGACAAAAAGAAACTATCATAAATGGAGTGATACACTCCTTGATCATCTGAGAAGAGAGCATAAGGAAGTATTTCCTTATTTGTGTTCCAACAAATTGATCTCTAACACTGAAGAACAACCACCTGTTACCAGACTTTTAGTTATCATTTGTACCAGTCTCTCTTCTTCTAATTATTATAAGGTGATTGTCAAGTTATGGTATCCATATGATCTTTGGATGTATCTTTGGGAGATGTATGGAGATCCAAACATTCATCCATTCCCAATAAATCTCATACCTCTAGTTGCAACTGACTCCTCTTCAGATGAGATCACACCTCCAGATGCTTTTGTTGCTCCTACTGATCCTATTCCAGCCACAGATGCTTTGAATTTAGTGCAACAAGACCCTTTATGTCTTTCTACTCTATCTTTATGCGACGACTTCCTTTCCACCCTTGTAGACTTGTTTATGGAGTCTCACATTGAAGATGTGGGAGACATTATTGATGATATTCATCTTCTTGTTGAGGCAAATTCTTTTGCCGCAGTGATAGATTCATGTACTTCAGCATAGCAGGGTACACATGGTCTTCCAGCCTCAAGCAATGACTTTGTCTGACATTTCAGCTCTATTCTTGGAGTCACAGCCAATTTGGAAGACTTCTTTGATGATCTCATGCTTCTCTTTGATGAGGACGATCCTTCTACAGTTGTTGCGAGGGCTCACTCTAACCCTTATGTCCATTCTCTACATGATCAGTCTTTTTGGGCTAATGTGATTGTGGATACTTATGTACAGCATTTGCAGGAGGTCTCTTTGACATTAGAGAAGATTGTTGGTTTTTTGAAATGGGTTCTACATCACTCCTTGTTCGATCTGCACTTCTTCTCAGCAATTTTGAAGGAAGCCATCCTCAGCATTGACACAGCCCGACACTTGGATAAGTTTCAGAGACACCGTTCATCTTAGAGATTCCTTCTCCATATAGGGGATGCATCTCCTTTGTACCCTTACATTTGTTTCTTCCAAAGGGGAGGAACATCATTCAAAGGTCATGGATTAGCTTCTACATTGGAGCATTTCTCACTGGTCGGCACACTACTTTTAGGGGGGGACTACCTCGTCTCCTTCTTCTCCATTTTGGGGGGGGGGGGTCCTCTTAGGGGGTTTTGTCCTTCTCCATTTTTCTCTTGTATATACTCGATGTATGTCGTAATGGGGGGGTCTTAATTACTCCATCCATCCATGCATCCCTATTTATCTCTCTTTTTGGGGGAGGGTTTTTCCCATGAGGTTTTCCCTCTTTCTCCGCTTTATGAGAGATTTGCATATCATTATGTACATGGGTACCTAACATGACCTAGTAGTTGGGACCCATCATGCATTGCATCCTAGTTTCTATAAGCTTAAGGGGGGGTGTTGGTGTAAATAAGTATTTACTATTTGCACTTACTTAAGTTTACTTAGGTTAATGCATTATTTTATTATTTTGCATTATTTTATTTTGTGAGACACTTAAGAGTTTGTGTACTCTTGTGAGTTGTCAAGTTGACAAAACAGGAGTTCGCACCTCTTTTATGCACATGGTATCTACAACACAGGAGTTAGCACACTAATTAAGCACATGGTGTCTACAACATTGTCATTCTTATCCACTCATCTAGAATGATGGATAAGGCATATTCTTAGTTGTCATGATGCTTATCTTATATCTTGGTTCTTTCTAGAGACATTCTAGGTGCTTTCTAAGAGGCCTTTATATACAGGCACTCCTAGTGTGTTTGTATATCACATACTGAACAGAGTAATGTATGAGGACATACTCTAATTAATTGATCATATCCATTTTTTGGTCTACAGTTGTGCTTGTGTTTGAGTTCTTAGTTCCTGGGTGAATTTTTCCCTAAGGCAAATTCTTACATGGTATCAAAGCTATACCAAATTCTTACAGGATGCATATCTTCTTTCAAATGACATCATCATATTTTTCAATAAATTGTCCAATGGAAACTACATATATCAAATTGCATGTTTTCATTTACCATTTTATGTGATATATAAATGACTATAGTGGATGTGTCACATTCATGATTTCAAAAGAATTTTCTATAAGTAATTCTATAGGCAACATATTGATGCAAAGGTGGCTTAGGAAGCACAATGAGCCCACGCAATTAGGGTTATTTCTCCAGGGTAACTCCACCCTTTTCAATTCGCTAAGGACTCCTAAAAAACTAGGCTACTTGAAGCATTTTCAGTTTCTTCCACTCCTTTTGAAAGGTTATGGAACATATCATTCAATTCACTCTACTAGCATGTTAAGAAACCCCATGGTCCCTTAGCCTTCTTATACATTAGGTGTGCAGAAATGGAAGCCTTGTCTTTAGGGAGTTGAGAGGGTTCAAACAACTTTGCCACAATTGGTTTTAACTAGTACAACTGATCCACTATGCCCTTGTAACTCCTGGGAAACAAACTTGCTTTGTAGGCTTATAGGCCTTGTCTGCCTA